>OZ025267.1:21394002-21706502 GCA_964019165.1 Mastigias papua
TGATACAGCACGATTCACGCTCAAAGGCAACTGATTGAAATAGTGAAGAACTGTAGCACATATTTGATTGGTCATAATGTTACGGTACAGTCGACTGCAATTCCATAAAATCTTGTTTCATGTTAGTGTTTTACTAATAGAGCATGCATACAAGCAATCATACTACCCTAACGTTCGTCCTTACAAAACAACATTGCTTAGCTAGGGCATAGCAGTGCATACCAGAGTCAGCTAATTCATCCCATAGGTTAGACATATAGCAGCCTCAATCTCAATATGATATTCTTCAACTGTGTACTGACACCTATGATTTTAGCCCAACAGCTCTGTCAATATTTAATCAGTAAAAATAAAAGCAATTAGAGAATGCCGAAATATCAATTATAGCATGAATGTTCCAGAATAAAAGCAATACTCTTCTGATCTACGATCAAGAAGAATATAAAGCTTGGCGTTTCATTTAAGAGCTTCGTATGTTCGTAAGAACTTTACGACCATCACATTAACCTCGGTTCAGTAATCCAGTACGAGACACAACTCATTATACTGGCAACGCATGATATACTTAATCATTTACAAGTTTGTTCTTTTATAAGAAAATGGTTTACAAGAACGTAGCACTCGACAGCTCAAAAAGTCACGAAAGTTCACTACTGGTGTTTTGAGACCTAAGAAAGTTGATAAGTCATATACCGTTAAAATCACGACTTTCATGCAAGACAGTCGTTGCTTTTAGTTAATTTGTATAGGGTCTGCTGGGGGTAAAGTGGGCAACCCAGGGTAAAATGGGTAAGTGACCATATCGCAAATTAATTACATGTTGTCTTTCTTTCATGCCTAATTTATGTGGTTTCTTATAGAGAGGTATTTTATCAAGTTGAAGAAATGGCACTTTGCCTTGTCATGACCATAAGTCAATAATAATGATACAAATATACATTTACCCACTTTACCCTGGGTTACCTATTATACCCCAGCAGGCCCTAGATTTCTTGTGATAGCCTACATATCAGAGTGTTCAGTTGTGAGTGTGAAGTGCCAGTCTGACTGTGATGCTACGTAAACTAGACTATTTTTGCCAAGAAAGTCTCATGAAAGTTTGAGTATTTAGATCATGAAAAAGCTATAAAAGTTTCAGCACTGAGCGAATACATTTTCTAATAAAAAAGGTTATTAGAAGGTACGTTATTTCTGGTGTTTTGCTGCTAAGCAAACGAAATCCAGGAGATCAAGGAAAATCTTACAGGATGTGATGCCCGATGAAGAGAATAAAACTTTGAATTGTTGCAATATCTCCGCGTGGCTGTTGATCGAGTGAATTGCAATAACAAGTTAAGGCAAGCCAATTCAGACAAAATGCTATGTGTAAGTGGAGCTTGGGTTTGTGACAGTTTAAATCTCTTTGATCCGTAGTGATACGCACTTAAATTATCTTATGCATGCCAAAATGAGTGGATCTAATTTGTGATAAACAAAAGAACTGGCAATATGAAATACGCAATGCAATAGATTTCATACGGGAGATCCTTCCTGTTAAATATCACACTTACTCAAAAGAACAGAGGTGAAAGTTCCGTCCAAATACTTTTCAGTGAGCTTCGTGTGTGAAATCGAATATGTGCTGGACAGGGTCATACATAACGAAAAAATATGGTGCATATGTCAAATAGGAAGTATGGAAGGCTTGAATAATGCCGATATTTCGACTGAAAATAGGACAAGAGACGAAAATAAATGCAAAACGATTTATTTTAGTCCACCGTGACTTAAAGTTACATTGTCTAGCTTCATTGTAATCAGTTCAATATTCTATACAAAGTCACCTCAAGCAAAATTACCTTTGAGTTTTTCACTTAAAGATAAAAACTCTAGTGGTGTTCGTTGCAGAGACACATCTGAAAACTGTTGCTTTTAAGTACCTTATTATACAATCCACTAGAAATCCAAAATAGCTGCTTCGACATAAAACCTCATCTCTCCTTCTCAAGAAACAGCCAAGGGGTTTCATCTCATTCCAGACTTTAGATCACTGGCTATTCAAAACTCAAATTATAACATAATGCTGGTAAAAAATATTCACAAGCAAAAATTGACTGTCTCTTGACACTAAATACGAAACATGAAATTTAAAAATTTGACATCTCTAACGGGTAAGAAACGCCTTGCCTTCCTCATCCTTCCAGAGTCTTAAAAATTGCCTTGTTTCAAATCTAAACATCAACAAACTTGATCTAATCTCTCTATCTACTTAGCTTTTCTTCTTTTCTTTCTCGAGGTTTTGATATGGGTCCCAAAGCCTTTCCCTGGCATTGCATATTAAAAAAATGGCAAGGAAATAATAAATAACAAATACTCTATTTTGCTGTTAAGTTGCAATAAATTTTCAAACGTTTAATATGTAATGCCCAACTAGAAAATGTCTACATCGAAAAACAACAAACACGTACGCAATCAAATAACATTATAGATCTGCAAGAGAAATGAATAAAAGCTTATATTGTTTGTTGAATTTATCAAACTCAATCCAAATGATAAATCAAATCCTGGTATTTTTTCATTGCTAGATTATTTGTACAGGCAACAATTGGAGCAATACCAATGATAGTAGAGTCGAAAAGATTGGATCGATAAGTAAATATTAATTAAAAACACTAAATCCAAGTACAAAACAAGCTTAGAAGAAAAACATTCAACGCATTAAAATAGCAGTTTAGGTAAAACTGAATATCTGCAGTAATCAAACAAAAATATAAGAAAATCGAGAGTACAACTGCGAAGGAGTTTCCTACTTCTGACAACAACAACAACAACAACAACAACAAGACTTTAATGGCATTTCAATTTCGTAAACCTGCTACACACTACACTGCCTGATGGGATGTGTCAGAATTCAACAATAACACTGGAGAAGGCATAAAGAAACCAATTGAGAGAGTATGATAACTGATATTAATTTCGTCTGAATTTACGGAACGCGAAAGATAGTATCTGAAAACATTATGTGACAAGAAACGATCAATCCTAAAAGAAATGCCACTTTAATAAACAAAACAAGTTTCTAGGCAAGCCGGCTCAGTGTGACCATTGAAATAATGAATTCCAAGAAATATCGAAAGGTTCCAGCAATCCCTGAGGTGTACATTGCTGACAAGTTCTTAGCAAATAGGATGAAAGTTTGCAGATGTTATGGTCAGATTATCTCGGAATAAAGTTCAATCAACTCGAATGTGCCATCAGTTGATTATTTGCGCAACCGCAAGGTGTATTTACTTTAGACAAATTTGCAGCACAAGGGAGAAATTCGAAATTTCCAGTCTTTGTATCACGTTTGTACCTTACATTTACATGTAGCAAAAAAAGGCTTCAGTTGAAGGCGTTGCAAGTGGCTACCGCGAGAGCAAGATGGCTGCTACGAAATGTACAGGGTTTCTGTTTTACTTTGATCAATTATCGCGCACAACAAATAATGCATTGGCTTCTATTTACATAGGCATGGCAGTGATTACATCATCTGTAAATCTAACATTGATGGTAGCAATGTTACGTACAAATCAAGCATTCTCCAATACATCTAACACTTTGATAATATGTGTTAGTGCAATTGATGCCCTAAACGGTGCAATTAGTCTACCACTATACTCCTATGTCCGTTTCACTTTTGAGCAGCTCAAGAGTTGCACGCTAACCTCTGCGGGCCAGGTTATCGGTATGTTTTTAGCATATCTATCGTTCTCTATCGTTATTCTAATGGCCATCGACAGATATCTACACATGCGAACAAGTTTGGAAGCCAGAAGGTCCACCATAGCGAAATTATTTGACGGAAAGTGGATAGTATTTCCTTTAATCTGGGCAGCACTGTTTTCCATAGTAGCCGCTGTATCATATTTGGTAACGATTGATTGGAGGAGCACTGGTAGTATAATAGCCATTGGCCTGATAAGCATCGCAAAATTGATAATAATACCCGGAATTGCAACTCTGTACATAACTGGCTACATTAGGGTCCGGAAATTTGTGTGCAAAAATCCGGTGTACAGTGCTTCAGCATCTGGAATAAAGTCGGAAACAGAAGCAACACAAAGAACTGAGTCAATAGCAACAACAACAACAATAGCAACAACAACAACAGCAAGAACAACAACAAAAACATCAACAGTTGTTATTCCGAGATACCTAAAAAACCTTCAGAAAACTGTACTTCTACTCGTTGTATCACTTTTGTTTACGTATATACCATACAACATTGCGAAGTTAGTGCATGTGATGTATTTTCTTTCAAAGAAACAAGCAAAGTCAGTTATCGTGTTCTACGACATTGCGAATATCCTTTTTATATCAAGCTTCACTTTGAACAGTTTGATAATATTCAAAATGAACAAGAAGGCACGGGGCTGGGTTGTAACACAGATACAAAGATGCACTGTGTTGCAGTGATTACTTTCCTATGGCATATAAAGAAACTACTCCAAGGCATATAAAGAAATTACTCCCTGACATGACAATCCACATACAATCCACATTATAGATAAAGGTTTGACAGTGGTCTCGTGGGGGTATCTAGCACAATGGCACCCACACACAAATTTTGCTACCCCTATTAGCCTATATGAATTCAAGACAGTTATCTTGTGTAAATACCCAAATGCCCTAACTCCAGCAGACAACTTGCTTTAAGAAGGGCAAACTAGTGGCCAGCTCGATAAAACTGGTAAACAATGACAAAGGAAGATTGGTAGACTGGCGAAAGAAGAGAATTGTCATTTATTGCACAGTTAAAGTTCTCTACAGTCCTATAAATGGGAAAAAAGAATTACATAGGGAAATTATGGTTGGTTTCGTGGTACAGGTATGACGTAAGCACCGATGTGCGTGCAACAACTTGGATACATTTCGAAATCGACGCGCTTAAAGAGGGACAATACTGTTTGTGGCAAAGGGCTTATCTTGCCATTATCAAGCTCTGGCCATAGGGCTATACCCGTCGTCAAAAAGAATAGCGAAATGAATACAAGCAGCTGTCTTGTTTGATTTCCAAATATGGATCGGCAAACTACTCTAGCATCTAGCTGAAAGTAGTTGTAGCAGACGGCAAATACAGACGTATACTGCGGCATAGTACGTGAGCTAATATTTTTAAATCAGATGGAAGATTATGCAGAAAAGCTATAAGATTACTGTATTCAACTCCATTGGGACTGCATAAAACAACAAAGAGGCATTTAGAAAGTTTAACACCAGCTAAATGCCTGCTTAAACACGCAGTGTGAAGTGCACAGAAGATAACTCAACGGGTTATGCCAATGCGTAGGATTTCACTAATGGAAAATTGTGTGTTAGAAGGCCTGGAAAACAGCCACAAATGACAGGAATCATATCTTATCAAGATTTTAACTGTCACAAAACTAATGTAAAACAAGTGGCTGTATAAGAAGAAAAGACTGTCTACCTAATACGCAACACAGAGAGGACCAAAAGAGAAGGCATAACATGTATTACAACTGTAGACCAAATGCGAAACTTTTCTGTGTGAAGAGATCTATGGCTCTCGGAAGATTTTGAAGAAGGTTTTTACGTGCCTCAATTTCAACTGCAGTGCATATTGCCAGTTACACCGAGAAAGAACACAATAGTGAAACGGAAGTATTTTGAGCACATCGTAATGAATCGACTCCTCATCAGAGTTCATCACTGTCAGCGTAAGAAATAATTTGTTTAGAGTAGATTATACCGTTGAGATTAGGATTTTAATTAATATGTAAAGTGCTGCATACTCTAGAGTACAGCTCGTTGGAACAACACCACACAGCGTTATTCCAGACACAGAGAGAAGCTATTAATAGCCGACATGGAACGGTGTGCAAATGCCTGAGTTACAGATGGTGTGAAGGCTTCTCATCGTGATGAATTTTACAAACTGCAAAACATATCTTAACGAGGTGGACAGTCTATCTCAAACAACACAAACAGTTATGGCCGTTATCTACATGCTCATGTCTGTAATAACAGTTGCTGTGAACATATTGCTATTAATGGCAATGATTGCAACCAAGCAAGCCTTGATCAACCCATCCAGCATTATAATCATGTTCATGAGCTGCGCTGATCTGCTTAATGGTATGCTGAGTTTCCCCCTTCTGGCAGCAGTTCGTCTCTGGTGCGCCAAGAATTGCTTCACAAAGACTTTATCAGAGTTCATTACAATATTCCTTGGGTATCTATCTTCAATGGCTATAGTCCTACTGGCGATCGATCGATATTTGCATATACAAACTACCGTACCCTTGCGTGAATCCTTCGCAAGGAAGCTATTCAAAGGTAGACGGCTCGCAATACCAATGATGGCCATCACTGTATTTTCAATGACAATGTCTATCCTCTTCTGGCTTTTCCACATAGCCAGATATGAAGGTAAGATCAGCATTGGGAGTTTGGTTATCACTTTGAAAATTACATCTATAAGCACAATAACCATTTTCTACATCAAAGCATACAACAAAGTCCGGCGCTTTGTCAGGACAAACTCAATCTACAACAGTGAATTTCAAAGTGTAGAAACGAACTCTGCAAATAAGCAAAACAGTCCATCTGAACCATCGATAAAAGAACCTGTGTACCTGAGAAATCTCCAAAAGACAGTAACAGTATTAGTGATAGCTTTGATGGCCACTTACATACCACAGTTCGTTGCCCAATCAGTGCGCTTCATTCTACTGCTGGCTGGGCAACAATACAATGAATTACTGATTGTCACAGAAATTTTGAACGCTATGCTGTTCTGCAATAGTGCCGTCAATAGCATCATAATATTCAAAATGAACAAAAGAGCGCGATCGTGGCTTTTTAAGAAACTTAAGATCTCAACAAATGCAATAAGCACAAGTGCTTGAAAATATTGAGTTATGTAGTTTGTTTTGATTTTGATAGTGTCTCGTCTTTCCATCACGTTTTATTAGTTTAAAGAGCATAAACTGATATAAAAATGGGACACCTTCCTACGTACGATGGTATTGACTATCGACAGGTGTTTTATCGATATCCATCTTGAATTTATTGATAATACTGGTTATCAAATATACAAACAGTATATTTGATTATGCTGAATACAAATGTGTTTCTTTATAAGAAACCGCTTTACAGGGAGCCTGCACGTGAGAGGCCACAGAACACAAGTAACTCTTACTACTAAAGACAAAAGAAACGTGTTAATTTCGAATTATATTATCACCGCAAGCAATCGAGGATAAGGAAGCCAGTTCCATTAACTGCCGTCAAATTCGCAAGAATTATGGGTATGATGATGATTACAATGATTACATTGATTACAATGATTACATATACATGATTATAGTGCATGATACAGGGCTTTGTGTTGAAACCTACCCACATTGTCTAGAGCTTCATGTCTTAGCTTAGTTTTAGGCCCAAAACTAAGGCACCCCAAGGACTAGGCTTTGAGCTAGGTTCCTTATAAAAACATGCACGATGCAAGCCAGTTTGCTGAAAACAACTTCTGGTTTTATTCTTTCGTTTATTGAATTCATTCATTCGTTCGTTTATCAATTCATAATATTGATCAGATGCGTTAGTCCAATTAGTTCTTAGGGACAGGCAAAGGGGTTAAATCTCTCCCAGTTTGGGATTGATTGAATCTGCTAACAACTAGATCTCACCTCCAGAGCCTTTGAACCACTATGGAATTAATAAAGAAATGTTATTTAGAAAGCAATGAAATCATAGAATCAAAATTGGATTCTTTTCATATCATAAACTTTAAGGACAGAATACTCTGAAATAATCAACATGACAAAACCATGCATAGCCAAGGAGGGATTGTACATAATATCGTATACCATCAATAATCTGAAATCCTTAAGTGAAAGCAAACGAAATAGAAGGCAGAATTCACCGTATGAAACTAATATAAGTGCTACAGTATGGAAGGATAAGAAACAAAACAATACGAAATATGGAATCCTTCAAACTCTTTAAAAAGGAGGAAAGAGACTATCCATAACTAAATGATCAAAGTATGCAAATTGCATCTGAATGTAATATTTGTAGAACTTTATTAAATGATCTATACCTAAAGATCTGATTAAGTTTGAAGCAGCTGGATAGCTGAACGCTGTAACTTAGAGTTCGTTTAATAGTGAATTATGAATCATTCTGTTAAAAAGCAACTTCTATCTTAATTCACATCATCTTACTGTTTGCATGTTCGCTTGCTCGCCTGTTCGCTTGTTCACTCGCTCGTTTGTCTGTTTGGTAATGAGTAGGTGATGTTTGAGTGGGTTGGATTGGAGGAAAAGGTGCTTCATTACGCAGTAAAATGTTTCGAATTTTTATGCAACAATAAACTTAAATCTCAATAATACACGAAAAAGTGGGAAAATTCTAGACCACGTTCAAAGAGCTCTTTCGTAACACTCATCAAGTATAACAAGGAATAACACACGTTCATTAACTTTATCTCATTTTACAGCCTGAGTGACTATAGCTGTGAAGAAAACTTCTGACCCACAGTTAATAACCTCCCCTTGCTCACTTACTTGAAAGCATTCGATACTTCATGTTCACAAAGCTTACTTTTACTACTAGACACTAGAGGATGATAAACAAATCAGGTTCATACTGCATACAACAGCTATAGCCAAACCACTAGCAAATTTCTGATGTCAGAAATTTAAATCTCTGATGTCCTACGGGTCTCGAACTTGTAGACATCAGTAGAAATGCCAAAATACATAGAAGAAAAAAATCGAAACCGTGGATTCCCCTATGCCACGCTAGTGCCTTGACTCATCTGAGCCGTCCTCAATCACCACTTCAAGAATCATGAGTTCACTATTACCGTCTTCACCGCACTGCACCAACAAGTGTCCGGACAGACAATAATCAGTCTAGCAAAGAAACCGCACCGACGTTAAGGAGTAGGCTATAACTTTTCGTTCCAACGAAATCCACCAAAAGCTAGTTTGCGGCAGTAGATTCAACTTGAGAAGTTGCTGGAGAGAGACAAGGAAGTTTTTGTAGCAACCACGCGCGAGCAGTATCGTTCGAACGTATTATTATGAAAGGATCGATGAGACAACATGCAAAAATGCTGGCAAAGCACCCTGTGGTGTATGACAGTAATACTTGAGAGCCATCCATGCATGCATTTGCCAACGTACATAGAGATGAAGCAAGTTGTCCAATAACGAGTGGGATATATGACACAATCGCAGTTATTATCAACAAAAGTACGCTTCTGTACAGATTGTGCAAATACAATGGTCTAGAGTATGAGCCATCTGAACTGCTGTGTACTGGGTTATTTTTGGCAAAACGGTTTATGGAACGGTACCCAGATGTGTACAGCACTGCTAATAAGCACAAAACCCCAGTGGTGATTATCGCTAAGAAAACTGAAGATATGGCCTGAGCTTTTACACTAAACATTAAGGCAATCGGACCCAGCGCTGCAGAGAATGCAGCACAAACTACAACCAAAACATAAATCTGAGGCATCTCAAATAACTTATTTAGCCTTGATTGTCCTGCTATCGTAGTCCTCATGTGGAGAAATCTATCAATGGCCATAAGTACAGTTAAGGAAATGAGAAAATAATAAATGCTCGGTGATAGCATCGTCAATGCTACTGTAATTGTACACCCGAGGCTTGGTCCTAGTCGGAGATGGTGATGCAACACAACTGGGGCAACGACGGCAGCCCCAAATGATCCGAAAAATGCGTAATTTACACATAGGCATGTCATGAGAAAGCATGGAGTGCTTGAAAATGCCTGCTTCGACGCAATAAACGAGACGACAACAGCAGAATTTACAACCAGCGTAGGCACAGATAAAACTGAAATCAAAACTCCAACTCCTAGAGCAGCATCTGGACTAAGCTTGCTGATTACTGATGTCCAATATATACAATCCTCACTCACATTTCGAGACACATCCATTTCCATCAATACATAATCCGCATGCTGTAGCAAAAAGAGACTACCTCAAACAAGGTGTTCTCTTCATTTCTACTACGTGTGATTTCATATATGCACTGAATAGTAAGCTATGAAATTCTGGATTCTTGAATGCGTAAAACACACCACACGAACATCCCCATGGTTGGTCGATGTTTTGCATGTCAGAACTCATTACGAACTAAATGACCATATTGCCCATAACACCAATATACCTAATAACTCGTTCTGAAGACAATGCGGTTCCAACTGATGCTTTACATTATAAATCAAGAAGTTCTAGCAAGCAGGTTACTTATTCCTATAGAGTACTAATTGCAAAACTCGCTCTTTGCCAACTAAGGCTCATAGAGGTGTATTTACAATACATTTTATGCAAACAATCACATTGTATAATTAAAACAACCAGTTTCAGGTTACAATGAAAGTAATGTACATTTGCTTAGGTGCTCAGAAAAACTTCCTTAAAATGTTTATGGCTTAATTGACCTACTGTAAATGTGGGTTTAGCGACTGATAAATGAAAATGTCTTAATGAAGATATTAAAGAAATAATTAACTTACGGTCTTAAGACCAGTTTGTCTTTGTTAAAAACATAATTAGATGTGAAATTGGGTTTTAAAATACATTGAACCAGTCAGCAAGGTTTGAGAACAAAGTGTGTAGTCATATATTACAAATTTCACAAGTATTTAGATATTATAAAGGTAAATGAATGAATAATAGATAAAATGATAAATGCTATATATGAATGAAAATACAAGCATACATAGCGCATATTTATATATGCATTTGCATGCGGCAAACGGTATCAGCATACTTTTTAAAAATAACCGACTGACTGGCTGACTAACAAACAGATTGACTTACTTGCTCAATACTTCAGGGCCATTAATGACAATGCAATATGCTCCTGTCTCATTTGCGACAGCTTTGGCAATCAACGTCTTTCCAGTGCCTGGTGGGCCATGCAATATCACACCACGTGGAGCAGGAACGCCTGAAATGGAGATTTTCATAACCTCAACTGCATGGTTTTCAATCCATCATGTATACATACAAACACTCAGCATTTTGTGCTTGATTTAGGACACACCATCGTCTTTTGTCATGTCACGCCTGAACTTTATAACCTTCTCATTTATATGATATTTGTGCTAACATCTCAAAGCAGTGCAAATTAATTCTTCTAATCATATCATATCATATCATATCATATCATGTCATGTCATGTCATATCATATCAATCATATCATATCATATCATATCATATCATATCATATCATATCATATCATATCATATCATATCATATCATATCATATCATATCATGTCATGTCATGTCATGTCATGTCATGTCATGTCATATCATATCATATGTCATATCATATCATATATCATATGTCATATATCATACATCGTATCATATATCATACATAATATCAAATATCCATTATTAATAGCTTATATTCTATATTCTATCAAACCGTAAATGTAATATATGGATTGAGGACTCAAAAGGAAAAGTCCATCTAATTCAATTTGCACCAACGAGTCTTTCATATAAACAGACATACGAACCGCATTCACGAAAGAGGCTGGGATGCTTAAGTGGCAATTCAATTGTTTCTCTAATTGCCTCCATCTGGGCTGAGAAACCACCAATCGAATCGTAAGTTATTGCACTGTCCTTTTCATTATCACCACCAGGGAGGCTTTCATTTAAACTTCTGTCTTTCTCAATAATAATACCAGTGTCAACATCACTTATGTAATAAAGAAATTTATCAAGAGCTGGAATCGGTATGATAGTGTCTGACCAATCTTCATCGTCAAGAAATGAAGATACAGCAAAGTTTTCTCCTTTCTGCTCTTCTATCAGCTGCATTTTCTTAAATTTTGCATTTATTTTTGATAAATTCCGTTGATCTCCTCTGGATGTATCCTCATAGAGATCCATATCACCAAATTCGCCTGATATCTTAAAGGCTCTGAATTTCTCGTCGTTTCCTAAGTAACAAACTGTCAGGATCTCACCGGGAAAGACAATTCGGCCATCTGCAAGATATCAGATAATATAGCACCACAAAATTGCGTGAAATAAGAAACATGACTGAAGAACCAAGTGCAGATATTCCAACCTCTGGAACCCTAAAATCTTGATGTGTTTGAAAAATTTAGCATAAAAACTTTGAGACTTAAGTTATGAGGCTTGAGAGTTGTTACAAAGTGTTCAAAAATAAAAGATGCCTACATAAATCTGGTACTAAGGGGCTAGACGGGACGGAATCACTACTTTGTTTCCCCATGTTGAATATATGCCTTCATGCTGCATACCTTCGTCCAAATTTTAAAAAAGCGCTAAATTACAATTCACACTGGAAAGTGAAAGGTCTTCAAGAGATCTACATACCGTAAATCCTCGAATTAGCCCCCCTCGAATAAGCCCCCTCGAATAAGCCCCCATGCTAGAACTTCAAATTGTTAATAAGCCCCCCCTCGAATAAGCCCCCACCCTAGGTGATGATGAAGACTGTAATAAAGACTACTGCTTAAATATAGACTGTTCTTGTAATAGTATGGAGAAAAGGAGCTTTGGCAATGAACTTTTTATACGACATTTGTCAAATAATTTTATAAGCCCCCCCTCGAATAAGCCCCCCCTCGAATACGCCCCCACCCAAAAAGCAGCAAAAATAAATAAGCCCCCAGGGGGCTAATTCGAGGATTTACGGTATTCCTATTATGCTAAAAGTGAAGTAAAAACGGATATCGAACACAATATTGATTTTGTGCTGCATTTTATTAATATTCTGATTCATTGAGGCAACTCGTGAGGTTCTGAGACTAGCCCGTGAGACCTTGCAGTGGTATCCTGAAACCATGAGTCTCACGGTCAAACCTTGAGATTTAGAGGGTTTGCAACAAGTGAATCATTTACGCTTATAAAATAAGAAACTCTCTCTAAACACACCATGACTAGGTTTCAAGTACAGACTACAAGCCAGTAATAAAGAATGAGCTTGGTATAATAGTGGCATTTGAAAGCTTGGTAAATCCACGTATGACAAACAATAGGCCATTTTACAAATCTAAACTATGCTATTCTCCATAAACACAGAATCCAGAAAAAGTCACAGCTCCACGGCTGTGAGCCGGAGCAAGATTTTGTTTTCTATGCCCTATTAGAGGAAGATTCGGTAATTTACATCAACAATCCAGTTTCAGCAAATTTTTCAGTTGTGACATCCACTGTGAAAGGCATAGGCCTTCTACCGTACAATTTTTCGAGACATGCACCAAAGTCAAGAACTTTGGCTAGTTTTGATTTTCTAAAAAGAGGAAGGTTTATTATAAAGATTTTGCTGCCGGAGGGAGGCTGGAACTTTTTCTGGACTCTGCATAAACATAAGCAGCTTTGGAAATGTTCCTTTTGTACGTTGATATATAACCAACAATTTTGAAGGACATATGGTGACTTAATGGGTGAACCAGAATAAAAGGTGTCAACAGTATCACTTACCAAATATATTGAGAACATAGTCATAAAAGTTGGGATCTGGCTCAAATGGACTTGGAGACCTAGTATGACACAAAAAAGAATCTTACAAGTCATATCAACCCTTCTTAGCTAACTTCTCAAATATAGTGGTAATATTTATACAAAACTAACTTCAAGGAATTGGGCTAAAGTTGTAAAAGACGAGAGAGTATATAAATAAGTTTCATTCAATATATTCCATTATTACAATAGCATGTGTACAATAAAAATAGTTCGGTTTTAAACAATACAACAAGGACAGAGCAAATAAATGTTTCAAAATTAAAACGTAAGGCTGCAGATGATAAGAAACATCCACCAGTTCTAGATTCGATTTTACATTTTGAATCCCATAAAAGTTTTCATGATTTCACAGTTCCTGAGACCGATATAGTCTGTAATTTTCTTGCAATGCTTTTTACTTCCTTCTCATTAAAAGTCAATTTTCCCAGGTTAGCAAGTAACTAATGTAAGTTTATTATCATTGGCCACCCCATTCTAATGGCTGGCTATTCGATCACAAAACCGTCACCTTGAGTTGCATATAGTATTACTCAAACCTGCCTGTTTATCACTCACACCAGCCATTATGCAGTTAGTCAGTGGTTCCCAGGCCTTTTCGTAAATAAAAAAGCACTTGTGTGCATAAAAGCTCTTGTGACTGTGTCTGCCAGAGCGATTGCTCTTGTACAAATATTAGCGCAAACTTTCTGTTATTATTAAATGATCAGAGGCAGTTTTCTCTACTGCCTTAATCAAAAATAAAATAACTTTATCATATAAAAAGACAACTCTATGATTAAATTGCTTTATCATTAATCAGAGTTCTAAGTGTCAAAAACCAAAAACTGCATTGAAATGAAAATTATGATGCTTGTTACTAAGAATAGTAGAAAACTGATTAACAATTCCAGTTAAAGACAAAAAAGAACACAGAATCGAGTTATTTCTTCAAGGAGAGAAAAATGAGCAAATCCAAACTTCATGAAGTTCAAGCAAAGTTTTGTTAAATTGAAACACATTAAGATGTTTTCATATTTGCACAAGCAATAAAGGGATAGTGTGATACAAACGAAAAGGCCCACTATTCTATAAGGGCTAATAGGGGCTCAACCCATGTACATCTGGTTCTAAAGCAGTGCTAGAGGTAACTCTCAATCTAGGTCACGGGTTGGCTACCTTCTAGAAGGGTGGACCAGATCTGTCAAATCTCTTATGTCCAGTGGTCCAAAGGTACAGTAAATGTAATAAAACTTGCATTAGTCAGAGCTTGATAAACTTTAACTACTCTGCAATACTATCAAGTTAGTATTGAATACAGATATCTGCTTGCAGGCCACAAAAATTCCTTTTGCAGGTTTGATGGTGGCCCGTGGGTCATTGGTCATCTACCCCTGCTCTTGGCTTTTGGCATAGTGGGGTAGGGTTGCAAGTTTCTTTCCTCACTGCCTTTATCTCCCCAGTGTTGCCACCAGGTATCCATTTGCTGCTAGGTGGACAACAAGCTGCATCTCAATTATGACCCAAGGGTTTGCCTCAAGCCATTGATTTTACATACAGTAGTCAAGCACTCTACCCACTCAACCACTCACTCTCAACATTGGTGGACAATGTTTTAAAAATAACAAGCTAATAAAACAAAAGAAAAGAAAAGATAAGAAGAAGAAAACATCATCAGAAGTTCAAAAAATCTGTTTTGGCAGCAAAATATATAATAAGTAGAACAAATAGCAATGTTCATAATCTTGAACATTAGGTGAGATTGCAGAGCTTCTGGTAAGTCTAAGCCCTTCATAATCACAATTAGTGCATAACAGGAATTCCCTAAACTCCCTATTAATGTAGTAACAAGTTTTACTTCACGGCATAAAGCAGATAGAGAAAGACCATGGCGAAGAACTTTCTCTATGTGTTTCCCTATCTGTATCATGCAATCCTATTTAATTTCAGATTGCTCTAAAAACCAGCTGTAAGTTCACAGATATACATGATGTTTCTATGATTATCAGCTAGTGTTTTACAGTAAGGTCAGCTGAAATGTAAAAGTACTTTAATCTATACAATCACACAAAAATATTTACAGTAAGAGTTTGAGAGATGAAATGTTAATATTGATCTATACTCATTTTGAGATAAAGTTTACAACATAATATAAATTAGAAGGATAACTTGTACTTACGTATGCTCTAAATGAACATGCCTTGCTGCAATGCTAGGAAGGTTCAACTGCTCAAGTAGTAGAAACTCTGATTCATTTACCTAACAAAAAAGATCTCATTATAGGAGTTCCAACTTCCAAATCTAGTTAGTATTTATCAAAACTAATCATGGAACTCATTTATCACTGTACAAGGTATATAGCATGCTTCTATTTCTTGGGATTCATTCAAACTGAAAGTATAGGAAAATTCTGCAAGATGAATGAAGTCTTATATCAAGGATGTAGCAATGGGGTCTTTCTCTCAAAAATGATATCAACAAGCCAACCTTTAATGATTCAGCTAAATCTTCAGTAATTTTCAAAACTACAAGAGGAATACAGCAATTTAAGACAAAAATTTCATCCTAATGTAATATACATCAAAACATGAGATAAAGTGATCTTTGAACAAAAGGCACAATGAGGTAAGACTGTCATGAATGATATCAAAATTGAATCAAACAATGAAATGAGAGCAAATATACTTAACCATTAATGAATATTATAACAATTTACTCCTACATTCTAAAATTATAACAATATCCATGTCACCAAATCCCATGGGATGTTTCTTTAAAGAAACAAAAGACAGCTGGCAATTCAAATCACAAAACAAAGACCCAGCAAAATATGTAATGAACTGAGGGTGCTTCCATAGCACTGTCATTGACAATTTCAAGAAAGACTACCAGATCTCTAAAGGTGTGAGCTTCATCATCACATTGTAATATGTTTGGTACTATAGTTATATGTCATATTGTGCTAGCAGGGTTGATAGAAATGCAAATAAAATATGCTGTAATGTCTACTTACTATCAACACGATTGAATGATTGAGGCCAAACCCTACCAACAACCTATAAAAAACCACCTTTATTACTATGTTCGAAATCACATGTGAAAGGGAAGCATGTAAAGATGCTACAAAGTGCATAGGAGAGGCAAATGATGATAATATATATTTGGCCTTGAACTGAAATTACTATTAAAAACAAGCTAATCAGCACAAAACTGGATATCTTGCAAAGATATCTGCTTCATATTCTCAAACAGATTTATTATTGCTATTATAATTAACAAAATTGTTTACACTTTCCTAAATAGTATGAAAAATAGATCACACTCATAGCATTCAAGTAGGCTCTGGTAAAATCTTGGAACCCCCCACGTGGGGGGGGGGATATTGTATTACAAACACTGCAGTAAATCCAATAATTTGCGAAACCCAATGCAAAGGTTTCATATTGTAGATTTACCGAAATGTTCCTTAATGTAGATGAACAAAATATAATTACCCTAGTTCATTTGAGAATATTACCTTTCCTGATGACGATCTAATTTGCACTGATCCTCCAGATTTTATGTCGCATTTCTTTAACACCGATGGGTGGATTAATATCATATCTTTCCTGTCTGCTCTTGGGATATTGAGCTCTAAAGAGGTATACAATCAGCTATAGCTACTTAAGAAAGAAAATTTGAAAATCGAATACAACGAGGACAATGGAAAGCAGTTTTATCATATTATCGAAATAAGGGAATATACTTAATGAAGATGGCCTTAAAAGTAACAAACCTTTAATTCTATAGGTATTACATAGTGCAGTAAGTTGTTTACGGTAAATGAATCCCATGTTTGGTAAGCCGAGGTCGGATGGTAATCCAAAATAACATGGTTGCTCTCCATCAGTCGAGTCTGGAGATGCGTGACAAACATTTTGATCGTGAAGCGAAAATTTTGTTCTTGGGAAATGAAAGTGGCAATATTCGCATTCTGTCCATGGGTCCTTTTCTTTCTTCTTTGCGCTCATTATTCCATCATCACTAGGATATAAAATTGCAAACTTACTTCTACACGATTGAAAAACCGCGCCTAACCCAGCTGATGGAATAACCTCGCAATGGACACATGGGGCCTCAGTTTCAGAAATAACTATCGGTGTTTGGTGAACCGGTTGGTCAAGTGATCAGGAACAGATACCCTGTAAATCGTCACTTCTGGGCCTTAACTGTTTACTAACTTGAAGGCCTATACACTGACCAAAACCGAATTCCTACTTTTAGCCGTTGGATACAGCCAATCCACCTCTGGTTCACTTAATCCTTAAAAATTATAATTATCAGAACTAGACCCATGCCTCCATTTTAGAACTTTTAGATAGCAACAGGTGACAGGAAAACATACAGCATTTTATGTAAATGTTCCACGATCTGACAAATATTTAATGGATTTGAAGTTTCGTTTCAGTAGAGAGCAAAGTTTGCCCCAGCCATGATTTATTCAGAAATTGTGTAGTGTGAATACTCGTTAGCAGAAGAGCGATTGCAGAATCAAAAGGTTCCCAATTTGCAGACTTTGAGATACTGAATTACTGGTGGTTTCTTGTAGACGCACAAACTGCACGTCGCAAAGCGACTTTGTGCAATAATCGAAAAGACAGATTATCAAAGACGGGCATATTTAATTAATGACGTTATTCGGTAGTTAAAGAATATTCATTAGTTTCCCATATATCAATAATTTATTACCCCCAGTCTTTCAATACTTTGTCTTTTGTTTTGAATAGTCTTCTGCTCTATACTATGAATCGTCGTCATTTGCATCAAGTATAGAAGTGTACGCTCCATATCACATTGTCTGGTAAGTGTATCAATGCCACAATACAGCTGCTATTAGTCCAGCACTTTCTGGATTATTTTCCTTTCCGAGTATTTTCTAATGGCAAATAAGCAAATTAGTTAATGTGACAGTGCTGTATACACTGCGCAGTTTTTGTTGTCATTTTGCTAACCCTGTTCATCGTTGTGCATGCACAGTACGTTCCTTCTCTCTTCCCTGTATTCAGCTCTAAGACTGTCATAGGGGTATCTGCATTGCAGTGCTGCTTGAGGTTTCTTAATACGCTGTACCTTTCAAAATCCGGCTTGGAAATGTGTATTCATGATATATGCATATCTCAACACGCGATGCAACCAGTAAAGTACTAATGCCAAGTCCATATCAGCTTGCGCTTCTTCACAGTTCTGAAAAGCTATGATACAGTAAATCCGGTTAAGTCGTACTCTGGATAAGTCTGACATTCGCTTAGTCCGACTGACTTCTCATTCCCCTTGGATTCACTCCAACGTATTCAGAGACTCAGTTAACTCGGATGTTCGTTAACTCGGACCAATTTCCAGTCTCATTTGAGAGTCCGACAAAAAGGAATTCTACTGTCAATCATTCAATCTAAATATGTTATCAATTAATTCCCTCTTTTCTTCATCAATGTAAATGGCCTTCTGCAGCAGCTTTTAAGACATCAACATCGTTGTTTTCTTTTCATGCAAAAAAACGTATACCGAATGCAACGATTTGATGCTGGTTGAAAATGAAGTATTATACGATGTATTAATGCAACCATCACAAGACGACTATGCCTGGCTTCTATGCAACCATAAAGCGCCTGCAACTGCTTGCAATCTATCATGGGCACCTTCCCGGTTCAACGGGTCTCTCCGTATTCCCGTACGGAATCGTGAGAAGCAGGGATGAGTCGGAAGTTGCTGCAACAGGCCCAACTCTTTCCTAGAGATCCATAACCCTCATAAGCGGCCTATGACTGCAGTAGATAGGAAACGATATATGTCTCTGCATAAAGTTTAAAGGCCCAGTAATCCATTGATGCAATTGCAGATCATTGGAAGCTCTTTTACAATTTCTTCGGTTACATGGGAACCGGCTGAATGCAAGGTCATGCACTATGCAATTTAAGCAACGTCAATGAGCCATGCCAGTTTGAACTGTAGCCGTTGTACACAAAGTGAATGATCAATGAACTAGTTCACAAAATGGCATTTGCCTTCAATTCATTCATTCACATACTCATTCACTCACTCACTCACTCACTCACTCATTCATTCATTCATTCATTCATTCATTCATTCACTCACCCTCCGTTCCAATTCGTTGTAGTCAACCAATGAGTTATCAGAAGAATCCCTCAGTATATATATATTCCAATACCCAAACCCAATGTACAAAACCGTCAGGTACAGTCAGCGGAGATAGACTACCAGCAAACTGTCCATTCACGTTTCATTCTAATAAGATGCAGATGCTTTTGGTGGTATAGCTAGTTGAATTTTAAATTGTAAATATATCTCCAAGCATCTCGTCATTTCATTTTCTGTCAAATCATTAATACATGGAATAACCTTCATGCAAGCTAATTTACAGCCTATGTTATTAAAGACGAAGAAATATACAGAGGATGCTGGGAATGAATAATATCATGGCATTGCCTCAGATGATCTTCCTCATTTAACGATAGTTTCTCCAAAATGTGAATACAATGTAGTCTAGGACTGGTGCTTAATGGACACTGATGCACTTTCAATTGCTTGCTACATAGCATGGAAAGTATACTGTTTAGTGAAGTGTTTGAATAATAGAGATGAGTAGTTCTACAGGATGTTATGACAAAAGACAAATTGATCTTCCATCATCTGCTCACTTTTAGCGCAATCCAGCTAGCAGAAATATTAGCTGAACCACGCATATTTGCAGCATTTTGCAATCAAATGTTACGATTGGACTTCGAATTGTGGCTTAGAGCTGCCTACAGTTAACTACGATTTTAGTGCATGTTAATGTATTTATCGGATTAATGAAGAGTTCCATATGTGATAAGTGGATTTCATGGATATGCAGCGTTGAACAGTGACCGTGAGGTTTACAAGCCTGGAGAGAAATCTATTATAAATATGGATTTCAAATATATGACTTATCCGGAAAGCCCTGTAA
This sequence comes from Mastigias papua, assembly GCA_964019165.1. NCBI lineage: Eukaryota > Metazoa > Cnidaria > Scyphozoa > Rhizostomeae > Mastigiidae > Mastigias > Mastigias papua. The sequence goes on from OZ025267.1 coordinate 21,414,504, forward strand.
CTTACAACAAAATTCTGCTGCACTCCAGCTAAATCGTAGCACAGGTCATTAAATATCTTTTGGAGAAATTTTCCACTTTATCGTAAAGTTTTGAGCAATGATATGAAAATCAAGCAGGATTTTGATTGTTCCTAGCTCATGTGATATACGTAATACGGTAGAAGCATCTGAAGTGATATTTTGTCGATGAACAAATAATGTACATGTATCTGTGAGAAGCATCTTAAGTTCAAATTTGGGTATTTGGAATATGTGATAAAGTTGGTAGCGGTGGGATATTGGATTCAGACAAGAGTATTTTATGGTTTAATTAAAACCTAATCTATGAACTTGACGATCTAAGCTATGATTTTGAAGTGAAAGTTGTGAAAGTTGTAGTTCACTTAGGACTCGAGGCTGGGAGATAGGAAACATTATTTTTGGAAGAGCACTAACGTACGTACAAATAGAAACATTGCTTTACTAGGTGGATTTTATCTTTGATATTGTTTCAAAAAGAGCCTTATTAAATAATGATGTGGCATTGCAGAAATACTTGAAGGATAATGTTACAGCAATGAAAGCTTTCAGGACATTCATAACGCCTCAGAATATTTGTCCACTCTTTATAGAAGTGGACTGTCAAGCCTTATACCTTTGACTGATTGGTAACATAACTTATTGATCAATCATCACAACCTTTGAGATGGAAGTCTATTGAAAGCAATAAGCCTGCATTTGGTAATCTCCCTGTATGAGCGTTTCAATTTGCTGCTCTTAATGACAGTTTCAGTCAAGGAAATGGTTCACAGAATATATCTATTTTAACTGGACCTAATATGTACCCTCCATAGCAATTCAATAAATTGCCTAATTGAAATCGAATAATCGCAAGCCTACATGTTAATTTTAATCAATAGAATTTTCTCCTCATCTACACGAAAAATAAATTAAAACTGTTTCTAAAGTGGAATGGTTTGGTGTCGTAATATATCTGATCCTGTGAAAATCCCTTGCAGTTGACTGATAGTCCGATTTCCTAAAAAATCAAAAGCTTTTTGTATAATTTGATTTTGAATTTCACTACAAAACAACGTCCCTTGCAATCATTAGCAATAATTCGCTACGAAAATGAGATTAGTTAAATTAGCTTTAGAGTATTAATTTCTTTGAAGAAATTCATCTACATATATGATCTGTCTAAATCTGCTGTTAACATAAATTTGCCTGGCTTATCTTTCTCATTGTGTATGAAACCGAAGTTCAGAATTCTCACATAGAAAATCCCTTTGCACAACCCATGTGTTTTCTATGATAAACCCAGATTAAAAATGATCAAAGTGGATCAAATAATGATTGAATTTATCATGCGCCAATCAATTAGACTTAAACGAGACGAGCTAAAGCCCGGTTCTCACTTCTCAAAAGAACCTCCCAGAGAATTGCCTACCACCCCATATTCCTACGAAAAATGTGAACATGCATGCTTCAGAGACACCCCTTTACGGTTGTGACATCCTCGGTGCGGGTAGGAGGAAACCTCTTACGAGCATCCTGTTGGCCTTCACTTATTCTTTTGATAAGTTTGCAAAATGGCACCCTTCATGAAATTTGCTAGGTTTTTCGAACCCCCATCAGAATATCTGATATGAAATTTTGCGTAAAATTGTAAAAAGCACTTCACACAACATCTGGATCCCATTTGGCATTAATATCCTGTCATTATCTCCTAATCCTACTAATTCTTCTTTCAAAAAGCTGAATATTTGCCATTTTCGAAATTGCATAGCACATATATGGAACTATTATTGAGCAAGATTAGTGTATTCTTTCATCTATAAATACATCATGCTAACTAATTTTTACGCTTTTTCATGTAGTTTCAAAATTCTATAATAAAAGAGCTTTGTTCATGTATTAGAGGTCCTACATATGAGCTGCCATGTGGCTGGTTTATATTGCTGTGAGCTTGAATTACTGACCAGTTGTACTATGAAGAGACAGAATGATGGAAGAATATTCACCTTGAAACACTATTGGATCAAAAAATATCCTCAGAGATGATTATATGATATGATATGATATGATATGATATGATATGATATGATATGATATGATATGATATGATATGATATGATATGATATGATATGATATGATATGATATGATATGATATGATATGATATGATATGACATGATATGACATGATTTGACATGATATGACACGATATGACCTGATATGACACGATATGACATGATTTATGATATGATATATGATATGATATGATATGATATGATATGATATGATATGATATGATATGATATGATATGATATGATATGATATGATATGATATGATATGATATGATATGATATGATATGATATGATATGATTATGATATGATGTGATATGATGTGATATGACATGATGTGATATAAGATATAAGATACATGATATATGATATGATGTGATATATGATATTATATTATATGATATGATATAAAACAATCTTATGTTTCATTATATCACGTTACATCATATTATATGATAGTTTTACTAGGGAAGGAAGAATTCAGAACACTTAAAAGGGGAGAAATATCCAGTTTTCAAAGGAATGTGGGAAAGCTCAAAATGTCTAAAAGGGATAGGAGAAGTCGTTGAATTTTTAAGAGAAACGGAGGTTTAGATATCTGATGGCTGTTCCATGCTCTTGATCCTCTGGCGTGTTCTTTTCGAAGACTTAAGACACATCAGGCATACCACTCTAAGTAGAAATACGATGCATTGATAATTCAGTTGTAGAATCGAGTAAGAATATGAGTGAAAAGCTGTCAGTGGATTTGTCGGGTAACAATGTAAAACTATTTACATACAAAGGAGAGGGAATTACAAAATATACTTATAATTACGAGAAATCAAGAGTTGTGCAACTATCGCCCTGATGAAAATCAACTGTGGTAAACCACATGGTACTGCATATATGTGTGATCGCTAGAAAAGTGCTATTATGAGCTACTGCCTTGATGCCGTCCTATTACAGTGTGCTATAATATATTATTAATTTGGCGACAGATGATAGTAAAGAAGTGCTTGGAATTATTTCAAAATATTAATCATGCTTATATTTCATGAATCTTTTTAATGTAGGAAAAACTAAATCGAACGAGATACGGCTAGAAGATTGTGTTAAAGTGAGGAAGTTTTCTTCTCATTATACCGAACAGCAATCCAACCACGTGATTTTATGTCACAGCCCATAATACATCAGGCTCGTCACCAACCAACGAAGTTGCTTACAGATATCACAATACGTAGAACATCCACTATTCTTGTGGGTGGAGCTGAAAGGTCGGTAGTTCCTCTTCTATTTGACATTATTCTGCTGTTTGACATTTTGTCTGCATTGCTTTCACAGAAGAAAATCTTTTGAATATCATATCGATAGAATGATAAATAACAGCATTACTTTAATTGATACAGTACACAAAAACGTCAAAGGTATTCAATATCAGTTGCTCGGTTTTGTAAAAGATGCATGCAATTGTGTGTTTTTGTCTGCTAAAGTATTCTTAACGGTGGTTGTGTTGCTCAAAGACTCCCAATGAATTATGCATGGCTGATAGAGGGCTTTTTGAAATCGTTGCTTAGTAATTCCGCTGATCTTCAGATAATACTGAGCCGACGATTATCGCTTTTATGTCTCTTATGTCAACAAAATCCTTCTGAGTTTCATATCGCCGTTAGCTGAGATTGTGGAGCACAGCTATACTGTGACACCGAAGGGTTGTATGTTGAAGGATATTGATTATGACACAAGTGAACCAGCAGCCTAGCAGAAGGATAGACATTTAACCTATTTGCTAAAAATGTTCATTAAATTTTATAGTTGAGGGTATCCAGTTGGCACAAAGCCAAAGGAAAGGTATGAAATTAAACCTACTTTTATAAACTGAACCATGAATCGAAAGCTTAATAACTGCAATATACTCTTATTTTAAAAACAAGCAAACAACTTGTGTATGAATTAGAATCTCGTAGTTAAATAGTATTTTTCTAGCATTTCAAGATTGCACGAAAAAACGGAAATATTCTTGAACCGTACTGAAAATACTTTCCTCGTAATATACTCTTCAGAGTATGGAATACCACATAATTCTGTTCATTTTTTGACTATTGCCCGTCGTTTCATATTCTGAAAGGCGTCCGAAGAAAGATAGGTAAGCTATAAAGCGTTTTCGCTAAACCAACAATACAATATTTTTCTTTATAGCTCTACACTACGAGTAAACATACCCTTCTATCCAATATTGCATAAAGAGCGTTCTACAGCGTCCCAAACGTGCTAAAATATCAGACAAATAAGCTGTACCATGATTTGTTTTGAAATTGGAATATTGCAATAGAAATTCTTGTACCATATTCCCTCTCTCCCTCCCCGAAAGCAACTTCTGCAATGTAATCATGGAACTAACATTCTATAGAGATCATATTGACGCGGTGATTTCGCTAATTTCATGGCACAAATCACGGTTATTAGAAACACTGATGGAATTCAATTGCTTTTGAAAACATTGAAAGCTTTCCCTCCTAGAGGATCTACTTTAGAGACGTTGATCGACAAAGTTATGAAAGGGAAACAAGTAGAAAGTGTGTATATAGGAGTAAAACAGAAGTAAGATTTATACGGCCATTCTATGAGGAAATTTGAGTTCTGTAGTCCATGCAAGTACAAAATTCCCCTAGAACGAAAATGAAAAACAAGGTAAGAGATCCTCTCTCCATAGAAATGGTACGATTGAGGTGACATTGCAAAACTAGTGGCATAGATTGAACTGGAAAATTGCACATCATACGTCCGCGAGAAGAAACAGAACAGTGTTAAATATTACCGTTATGACAGATAGCTTGATTGATGCGATGAAGATGAAAAGCGATGTTGCTTGGCTCTTTAGCGGATGTAAATCTCTGATAGCAGAGGGAAATTTGCAAGTTGTCTTCAAGTGTACATGAACTTGTGTGCAGATAGTTAAATTCAAGAAATTTGAGCAGCCAGGCACTGAGGATTGTTGAATAAATGTGCGTTATTGAAATATGGCTGCTCTAAAGTCAAGAGTTTTGCTATCCCTGCAGAAATGGTAACATAATAAAGCACGTTGCCTAGAAAAGAACTAACTCTGTTCAAATAAATACAGCTAGTGTAGTGCTATGCAGAGCCTTATATTTTAACTGACTATACAGTCTATTCCAAGGTACTGTTTCAAAGCTGACAAGGTGAATTTTTTCGGTGGCGTCTTGATCTTGCAAGCAGCTGCAAACCGAATTTGTATGCTGTGTCAAGCCAGTCACCATATGAAGCAAATTCTGCGCAAAAATAAAACATAGTGACATTGCATTTTTGCAAAGATTGTTTTTAAATTCCCGCTAGCTTTTCAACTCATTTTCCCCCGGCATTTTAAACTCGTGGAGTTTGCATGTAGAAAAGATGGGCATTTTCCCGAGGAAGTTACAGTAAACACCGTTTTGAACAGCAGGAAAATGCTTGAATTCCTTCAAATTTTGCTGTGCAAACAATTTACGCTAAATTTTACAAAAACAAATTTGCTATTATAGCATAGATTGACTTAAGTCCAGAAAAACTGTAAACGGCTTCAAAGACTTGAATCACATCCGAATACTCCTCCATGTTTCGTGCCTAATGAAAATTCTCTTAAAGAAGCAGTAACCAAATAAACCAAGCAACTGAGAAAACATACCTATCTTTGTGATACAGCTACAGCTATATAACAATAGAGCGTCTGGGCACAGAATAGATCTGGGACTACAACAACTATATATAAATAGTACTATAGCGCACTATTGCATTGTTTCATAGAATAACAGTAAGCTGTTTAGAGAATACGTCCACGCAGTGCTTGTGCCTGTTGTCACTGTATTGTATCATAGGAAAATTAAGCTGGCTTGTTGTTATCATTGTAAGTATAAAACCGATGAAAACTTATATGGGAAATCATGCTACAAAAATAACATATGCTTGGATGCTTCTTTATTATATGTTTAATGAATGCGGCTATGAATTCGCAGGCAGAAACATATATATATATATATATATATATATATATATATATATATATATATATATATATATATATATATATATATATATATATATATATATATATATATATATATATATATATATATATATATATATGTCCATTATATGACATAATCACCATTCCATAGACAGTATACTTTCACAGTGATTTGAATACTCATATCATGGCGAGACAAATACATATCCAGATTAACAGTATATCAGCTTCAATTTAATGCCATTTTTATATGCAAGCAATAGTCAAAGGAATAGCTCGACATAAAAGGCCATTTGTTAAAACCTCTATCGCCAAGAAGAATTTCCTTAATCTGTTTGGTTAAAAGACGTCATCTCGATTATTTTTGCGCATTGTACATACACAAGAATTCGTTTGAAGTTCCATTTTTCAAAGTTATAAACGATTCTGTTTAGGAATCGAGGACACCTTCAAACAGCGGAGTGTTGTATAAGTCAGTACAAGATTAATAATCCCAAATAAATGTGACTTGCAGAAGTCCTTTTATAAATATTTCCTAAACAATATAACACCGCCATACTTTACGACTCATAGCTATTGTAGTTAGTTCCACCTATTTTACATTTCCTAACTCAACAAGACCTCGATAGGGAGAACTCTGGAAAAATTTTTTAAAATTTTTCTTTCTTCTAAATAATTTGACATCAGTTGTATATACTCATAATAAGAAAAGACGAAGTCTCCCCTTGCATAATTGCATCCTCGGCATTCTGTACCTCAGCAAGAAAGATGCCTTTCGTAGATCATGCAAAATTGAATCTTCCACTTTGTGGGGAACAAGCAACGTGAAATGTCTGGTTTTCAAAAAATGAGATATAATTTTATCTTGCGTACTCACCGCAGATGTCCAAATCACACAGAATCATAATCTATTATTCAATGCCGTGTGAGCACGGGTTCTTATCAGCATATATATCATAAACTGCATTTTTGTGTTTACCTTCCAAATTCTAAATCTCTCATTCTTGTATACCAGACAGACTTTTACTTAGAGCAAAACACTTAAATCTCAGAGAGGTAATGATGCATTGAAAGGAACTTTTTTCTTGTTATTACAGGCCTCATTCACTCGCAACGCACTACGTCGGCAATATGGCATATATTAGTCAGACTCTAACTTTTCTTCTGTACCACAGTCTGATACTGGTTCGAGGTATGTAATTGAGCGTCAAGTGTAACTAAAATATAAAAAAAGTCCCTTATATCGCAATAACATATATCGTTTATGACAACACAATAACAATACACATACAAAGATGTTGGTTCTTGTACTGCAAGTTATTAATGAATCAACTGAAATTCTTTGCAGGAAAGAGCAAATTGTCAGATGAGGCTCGTCTACTTCGACACTTGTTTGATGATTATGACAATCAAGTTAGGCCAGTATTCAATACAACTGATGTCGTTAATGTCAAGTTTAGCCTCAGCCTGATTCAAATTGTCAACGTGGTAAGTCTAACCTAAAAGCTCGTAGCACTAACATAGGGCAAAGAGTAAGTTAACAAGTGTGCTCAACTTTAACATCAAATATCTGTGATGCAGTGGCGTAACTACGGCGGACTCCTGAAGGTCCAGAGCCCAGCCATTTTCCTAAAAGGGTAAACATTGCTCCATTCTTGGAAAATCGTGAGACTGGTTAGCGTATTGTCATATCAAGAAAAGTGTATATCTGTTTATGATCGTCAATAAACTAGAAAATGGCAAAGTATACACCATCCCAAGCCATGTACTCTCCAGTCTTGAATAGAAGGGGGTTGCAATAAGCGGGGGGGGGGGTGGAAAAAGTTCCAAGGCGAATGTCTATGGAGCGGGCAGCTATAGGTGGCTGTTATAGATGGAAGTGGAGAGAAGGCCAACATATGCATTGGATAGAGAACTTTAGCTTTTAGAAAAAGAACTTGTTACGTTTATAACATATTTTCCAACATACTAAAAATGTGTCTATCTTCCTCGTTCATAATGTAATCATCATCGGCACAACTATCAGCTGCCTTTTCAGTGATTCTTGTAGCAATTACTCATGTCACGCAAAAATTGTTTCAACACAACAAGCAAACACCACGAGTTACTTTCGCCGGACAATTCAGGGTCTGGTTGGAAAAATGTCCCCTTGGTTCAAAATTAATAAGCGGGGAGTTGCAACAAGAATATTCTGGTGTGCATTTTTTAAAAAAATAACTAGTCGGGGGGAGACATTTATTCTGGACTGGAGAGTACTCTTTAAAACTTTTCAATGTGCTCTGTTTCTGGATTAAATCATCATCTCCGGAACATCCTAGCTGCGCACTTTTGTTGGTAATGTCATCATTCAGCGCCTAATAGTCATGCATGCTTAAATAATTATAACTTACTAACTGATTATGATCACAGGAGGTTTAATAGTTGGCAATGCTAGAAGAAGGCCTTATAGGTCTCCATCCTTTCTAGAAAGAAAGGATGGAGAGATCACATTACGTGATTTTCGTTTCTATCCACGTAGCGCCTTTGAAAGTCCGAATATGGCCTAACATGGATCGCCATTATTCTTTATTCTCTGCTGTTCTTTTAATTCCCGTTATATTTTTTGATGCTGATCCACTCTTTGACGCCTTCTGTCTACATTCTCCAAGGCATGCCTTGTGTCTATTCCATTTTCTTTTCATTTTTTTTTCATTTTAATAAATATTCTAACACGTACATCCTTTCAGCAAGTTTAAAAAGGAAAAAGAAAATGTAGTTACAATAATTAAGAAAAAGAAAGGTAAATAGAGTAAAATTGCTGCTCTACCAAGGGGTCGTGTTTGAGTCTTGCAGGTTCCGAAGGTGTAATGTACAACACGTTCTACTTTTCTGTATCCATTTTCACTTTCGCTGTTTACTTTACTTAAGCACTAGGTCCTGTTGTAAAGTACTTTTCACTTTGTAGATAAATTACTACAGGCCACCCCCTTTGATCAGTCAAATACTACTCTTTTAGGAGCCACTTTCTAATAAAAATACGATTATTCTACATTATTAGTACTACATAAACTACTTCACATATTCCGTTATTCGAATTAAAGTCCTATAATAAATTTTTCCAATGTTTTTTACAAACTTTTCTTATGCTAACCCTATATATGCAAATTTGCTTTCAAATAAATTGTTTTGGCATGCACATTAAACGTCCCTGATTTAGCAAGCAAGGTTGAAAGCTTTGCAGTAAAATTAGCTTTGTTCTGTGTATTTATAAAATTCATAACTAGTGATAAGAATTTGCACGAGCACGCAGCTAACCTCGACGAATAACTCTTGCTTTTAGAACAGTAAATCGCAGCTGCTATCAACGAGTGTCTGGATACGCCAGGTAATCGTTTATTTAGTTACCTCGTATATGTATCCACCCAAGTTTAAGCATCATCGATCAGCCCAAAAACAGCAAGAAAATTTTTGAAACTAATAGTCGTCTTTCTGTTTCTTCAGGATCGTTTATCGTTAAACACATTAACTACTCTCTTGATATGCATCTCATTTCATTATATATAGCAAGCAACTGGCATTCAAGGTAGTTAACCTTTGAATGTTGAGGGAACCTAAAAAAAGTGGAATTACTTCCAAAATCCTTACTGCAATGAAATATGGCAGTGATGCTGATAATACATATAGTAGTCGTCATTATCCTTTTCATCATTATCACGACGACGACGACGAAGACGACGACGATGACGACGACGACGACGACGACGACGACGACGACGACGACGACGACGACGACCACCACCACCACCACCACCACCACCACCACCACCACCACCACCACCACCACCACCACCACCACCACCACCACCACCACCACCACCACCACCACCACCACCACCACCACCACCACCACCACCACCACCACCACCACCACAACCACCACCACAACCACCACCACCACCACCACCACCACCACCACCACCACCACCACCACCACCACCACCACCACCACCACCATCATCATCATCCTTATTGTGATCATCATCATTTTCACCATCATCATCACCAATATATCATCACCATCACCATCACAACCAACATCATCATCACAATCAACACCATCACCACCATCACCATCATCTCCACCATCTCCACCATCACCTCCATCTCCACCACCACTACCATCCCCACCACCACCATCACCAACACCATCCACACAACCACCATCACCACCATCCACACCACCACCATCCACACCACCACTATCATCACCATCACTATCACCATCATCATTATGATCATCATCATCTTCATCAACATAATAATCAAATGCTACAAAAAAGAATCAACGTCAAATGAAACTGTTTAATATTGAGCAGCCGACGGTTTCAAGAAATTTCCTTTCCGTTTCAGAAGTGGGAAAACCCGTTTCTTAAATGGAACCCGACGGAATATGGAGGAATTGATACAGTTAACGTCGACCCAATAAAAGTATGGATCCCAGATATCATATTATATGATAAGTAAGTCCTTTCCATAGATTCTTATGTCTGATTTTATTTACACTGTCATAATTTCGCATTCGCACCTAATGCAGAGCAATTTCTAGTAATGCAGCATTGCTGTCCATTTTTTCAATGACCTTGAATGTCCATGATGAGCTATTATCCCCATTGTTTCACTAACAAATCTTGGTTCGCATAAAGCAACTTTGTAAGTCATAGTTCTTGCTGCTGTGAGAATTACTGCTTATAAATCGAAAAGATAATGGTCTTAGGTTGATATGCCTTTAAGCACTGGTATTAAGTTGCGTACGTTTGTAACAAATCTTGGCTACATTGACACTTTATATGTCTTGTAAGGATCAATTTCTCCAAATGAAAATCCTACCAATATATGTCCATATCCTTCATTGGCATTTGCTCTAATTTCTTGCATAGATTACGAAGGCCTAGATTCAAACAGCGATCTTTAAAATGAAAATTGACCGAGTAAGAATTAGTGGGTACTGCAGTTATGAAATGTTTTTACAAAATGAACAAACTGGGTTCTAAGGACCTTTTCAACAAAATTCCAAGAACTTTCCAGGTTTTCCAAGAGCAAATCGTAAAAAAATCCCTGACTTTCTTTTACATTTTCCCAGCAGTTTTCAATAAACCAAGGAAATGATTTGGCATATTTAATCGACAATGAAACAACAAGACTGCGAAAAACTCCTTCATCAGAAAAAAAAATTCTCTGACTTTTCCAGATTTTCCACGTTTTCCAAACTCACGAGGAACCTGACAAATATTTGGAAGCATGTTTTACTAAAGCAGGGTTTCTTAAAGACAAAATGAGCGTGACCCTGAAAGATCTTCCTTCAAGCTTTCTGTCTATAAACCCAAGATGTCTGCTATAAAATGTATCTCATAAACTTCCCTTATTCTAGGCTCTGCAGATCAGGCAGTTTTGCACATAGCCTGAAGTCCATTCACTACTGAATTCAACATGCAAAGCATATCGACTCTAGATCAGCTGCTTTTCCATTAATTAACCCATAATCACCAAGGACGTTGATTTTAACGTTTATAGGTTACGGTGGGATTTTCAAATGCCCTCAGTTGATCAGAAAATATCACTTCATATTTACTATTAATTATTCTACTTCAAAGAACCCAATTTTTATGCATGCGCAGTTTATTATAATTAAAACATTTTGAACGATTATTGTATATCAATTTACTACATATTTAAGTCTATTTGCAAAGACTCGAACCATTTCGGCATAGCGTGACATCATTTCAATTCTGCTTATTAAGAGTCTTAAGAAAGTGTGGTCTACTGCAGAGACATGTAATAAAGTCGGTTTGTCGTGAACAATTGGTTTGCCAAGGTTGCATCTATGTACATAGCTACTTGACAATGAGTTGGGCTGGCAGTCACAAACGTATTATGTTCCAAGCAAAGATTTCCTTCAATGCCATATATCTTTTGTACCTAATAATAAGAGAATTACTTCTAAGAAAGCAATAAACGGCTGCTCAAAAAGTTAAGAAAGTTCAGTACTGGATGTCTGAAGCTTAAGAAAGTTCTTAAGTTGCTGCATAGTTTTGAAACTCCAATTTTCACGCATGCGCATCATCTGATTTGTTTAATTTCCAAATTTACAAATACTATCACCCGATATAGCGTAGTTTTGATAAAACACCCTAAACTGCTGTTTGCATAGCTTTCCTATTAAAATCTGTGTATTTCAGTGTTTTGTTTGTGTAGTGTCCATCTGCCTGCGTAACACTTCAGTGCTACACAATCTCGAAGATATTAGCTAAGAAAATCTAAAGACAGCTTCAGCACTGAAAACATGAAAAAGCCAACAAACTTTCAGCAATGGAACAAATCTTCTCATAGAATAGAAAGCGTATATTAAGCAAATGATGCGATGAAAATTCTCATGCGTTGTTCAGTACAAAAGGGGATTTTTGCTACTAGTTTAGTTTTACTATTAAGCCCTTCTTGTTAGCTTTCTATGATAGGGTTCTATGCTAAAAATCTAATATTTCAAATATACATTGCTGTATCTGAAAGACATATCTTTGTGCAGAATCATAGTGCTTTCCCCAAACTGGCAGTGTGGAAGTATTCATGCTTAACTGTGGCATCTGAAGGATCACAAAGAAGGCCCGACAATAATATATACCAATAGGACAATGGCATTCCTCGACTCCAGTCGAAGGCTCCCTTGTTCTTCTTCTCTCTCCCTCTCTAAGTATCATACCCAACAAGGACATTAATGATCATAGATCTCTACTTCTCTTGTTCCTTTGCTCCTTTCAGCACTCCTTTTCAGACATGCCCATCCATCTACTGATACTGCCAGCATATGTAGGCCTTCCCGATTTCTGCTCCGCATTCCCTCATTCTTCCCCGGCAATGCTAGATATCCAATCTCTTTTGGTAATCGTGATGACTGCAAGGCATAGATACAGACAAGAATATTGTTTACGCAAGATAACTGTTATTCAATAAATATATTGAACAAGACAATTACGTTTTCGAAACATTGTTATTGACTTTTGAGATATAGTGTCCTAGCAATGTGTAAAGTTTGTTTCTCTTAATATGGTCCATTAGGCTAAATTAACTTACAAAAGAACGATTTGCATGTTAAAAATGTCATTAGGCTATTGACTCAAGCCGAATACCACTCTATATACATGCCCAATTTAAGTATATCCAAAAGCATACAGATCAAGCAAGCAAATGAAGGACTTGTGAGTAAGCCACAAGTAGAAACTGCTCTGAAGGTAAATTCTCAACGTCATTGTATATATGAGATTTAACGTAAAACATGGAATATAACTAAGGCCTCAAACAAGAAGAGATCTGTCAGAAAAGAACTGAGAACTGGAGAGAATAAGATGCAGTGGTGATAAGATCTAGGCAAGGTAAAAGGAACTGATGCAAGCTCAAGTCAAAACCGGCATCCTCCCAAACATTTCTAAAAAATGAATTGTAATTTGATTGTAATTTGATATCTCAATTTGCATTTATAGATATTTCTTGGTTTGATCTTTTAAATCTAAACTTTTTATACCACAGGTTTTTTAGTTTTAGTAATTTAGGTTTAACATAATCTCTTTTCATGGGAGGGTCCCTTGAAAATCATCTGCAATCGTCTTCAACGGTAATCCTTTCCTCTTGGTTACATATGGGAAATAAGGTCCACTATAAAAAAAGGAATGTAAATTTGCACGTAATCATTCGCAGAATCTAGCAATTCGATTGCCCTAGTCCGCTTGTTTTATTGATTACGTACAAAAGGTGATGGTACTGAAATAAAAGTAACACCTATATGACTATCCTGTTGGCGCTACAGACTTTCACTTCTACAAGAAAAATAAAACGGCTGGAACATTTTTTAAAATCTTCCCGCTTTTTCGTGTAACAGCGATGCTAACATCTCATTGTGTGATCTGAGTATTCTAAGGGATTCTAATTAACGATGAAAGCGCTAGAACACGTTGGGCAAACATATTGATTCAGTCATTTAAAACAAATATTGCACACAGAAACTATTAAATATGAATAAACATATATGGCCGCAAAACAATTTTGCGCCTCCCGTCAGATGGGACACAAAAGCAGTTGAATACATCGGACAAATTTCTCGTAAATGATTGATGGAACTGTAATGAAGATTGTTTCAAAGCTGTTGTTATAGTCTAAACATCCAGTAATTTCTTTGTTAAGTTGGAGATTATGAAAACCGAGCCCGTAGTCCAATCTAGTCTAATAGCCTTGTTGTGCGACCGAATGATCAAGAACTAATGAATAGGAGATAGGCGTTATCACTGATAATACGCAAGATCAAATCATTGTCTCCATTAGCAGCAAAATGAAATCCACCGATGCCAAGTTGAGGCGGCAGAGGAGGCTGAGGGCAGCAATTCTCAAATCTCGTAACAAGGCCTATTGAAGGCCAAGCCTCGATCGTGGATATCAACATTTAGTGAACACAGTTAGCTACATCCTTGGCTACATGGCTACATAGCATATACGTAGATTGATATTGACTTACAGTCGAAAAAAGGCTAGTGTTATACGGTGTTTGGTGGAGAGACTAAATTGAACGCAGGTTTCATTCAAGCATTTGAAATGGACAGCATGGGTTTTACATGTCATAAGTTTTTAAGGAAAGAGTGTTTGACTAAAATCTTGAGAAAACACTATGTGTCACCAACAGATAATAGTCATTAGAAGAGGTTTCTGGGTGAGAAATTAGTTACTTTGTATCATGTTGAATAATCATCACGAATAGATCTTACACAAAACAGAGTGAAAAACTTATATATTGCAGAATTTCCACATTGGACAGAAAAAACAGAAACATCCTACGACATAGCATAGGCGTCAAATCTTGATTGGCTAAGAAAGGAATCACCATTGAGAGGTCTCATTGGCTAATTACGTAGAAAGGTGATTCTTTCTTAGCCGATCAAGATTTGATGTCTCTGCTCCTACAACATATATCATTACAAATTAGTATGCCATTTAAATATATTCTATATTAACGTTGCAGATCACATCAAGGCTGATAACAGTAAGAAACACAAATACTTTCTGCTATATATACAAAGTGAAAACTTATACAGCAAACTTCAGTACAAAGACCGCAACCAGAAAGAGAGACATTTCTTCGTCTTGATTTTTATAACGACATATCCAGTGGTACTATTGCGACTTAAAATTAATCTACGACATATCCAAGAAGTTTACATATCCAATAAGTTAAACGTTTCGACTCACACGAGAGTCATCATCAGTAATAAACGGATGAGTGAGGAAAATAGAAAACACCCAGTTCATATATATGTATATATTTTCCTCACTCATCCGTTTATTACTGATGATGACTCTCGTGTGAGTCGAAACGTTTAACTTACTGGATATGTAAACTTCTTGGATATGTCGTAGATTAATTTTAAGTCGCAATAGTACCACTGGATATGTCGTTATAAAAATCAAGACGAAGAAATGTCTCTCTTTCTGGTTGCGGTCTTTGTACTGAAGTTTATTCTAAAGCTGCGTTTTCCATCAATTATACAGCAAATTCCTCAAGCTAGGTCTCTTCCAACACATGCCTATAAGAACCAGGCCTCCCAACCAAAATTCACGGATACATCTATGAATTAATGTTTTTACTTTATGTCACAGTCTTATAGAATTTACGCCTTTTCGTGTTACTTCTCCTTAAATTTCAAGCTATTCTATGCTACCCAACCAGTGTATTATCAACAAAGTTGATCCAGATCGTACGTCCTTTAGTATGGAAGCTCAAAGCTAAAGAAATGAGAACCTGAATATGAGAATAGTCTGTTGGTACTACAGAACTTCACTACAGCACGGACAATTTTGCTGCTTTTTCATGCTGTAGTGAACATGAGAATGTTAGATGTCGTATATGTACGGTTTCATTGTCTCCTATTGAGTCGTTGTCTCTTAAAGGATCAAATATGGAAGATAAAAAAGTCATTTGATGAGAACATGCATGAAATCGTATGCTAATTTATACTCAATCATTATATTTTATACTGATATAAAAGTTATGCCTATCCTATTATGATCAGATACGTTTAGGAGCAGGCCATTAAATGAGGACATGTCCATGCAAATACACTGCATTACTACGAACTGTTCAGTTTCTTTGGTTCTTATTTTCAAACTAAACATCCTGGTGATAAAAAGTAAGCTACTTGTAAAACCAATGCATTTATTCTCTTTCAACAGTGCTGATGACACCTACGGAGGAGGCTATGAAAAATACAAGACAAAAGTTATAATCAAATCTGATGGAACAAGTAGCTGGTACTCCCCAGCCTCATTCACAAGCACGTGCAAAATTAACGTGAAACTTTTCCCTTTCGATTGGCAAACTTGCATAATGAAGTTTGGCTCGTGGACATATGGAGGAGATCGCCTCACTATGGAGTCAGAGTCAGATACTGCAGATACTTCAAAGTATGTATCAAACGGCGAATGGGACCTCATTGAAATGCGCGCGCAGTTGAACAAAATGAAATACAACTGCTGTCATTACTTTTTCTATGACGTCACTTACTACCTGACCATCAAGAGGAAGCCTTTGTATTACATATTTAATCTAATTGTGCCATGCGCCCTCATATCGTCGTTAACTTTAATAAAGTTCTTCTTGCCACCTGAATCGGGTGAGAAAATCGGTCTTGGCATAACAGTCCTATTGGCAATGACAGTATTTCTTCTAATTGTCGCTGACAGCCTTCCATCGACGTCGGAAAATATTCCTTTACTAGGCTCGTATTTCATAGCCATCATGTTTGATACAGCATTGTCTCTCGTCGCCACGTGTTTGATATTGAACTTTTTCCACCGGAACCCTTCGATGTCCCCAATGCCTGGCTGGGTTCGTAAATTCATTCTCGGCTATCTGGCCTGGTTACTGTGTTTTCCAGACAATGAGAAATATGCAAATCGCAAGATAAAAGGACTTTCATCACCAAAAGCAGCAAAGTACTTTGTAGCAAATGGCAGCGAGTCTAGGGACCGCCGATATAGTATCGAGATGGAGAGACTACAATCAACATCTAATTGCAACAGCGAATATATGGACAAGATAAGTTGCGACAGTTATGAGACACTAATGGACCCGGTCTCCTATAAGATTTTAGAAGGGATCGGTACACTTGCGGACAGTGTAAGAAGGAGGGAAGATGATGAATTCCTAAGAGATGAGTGGAGGAGAGCGGCGCTTATTTTAGACAGATTTTTCTTCTTTTTGTTCTTGATCACTACAGTATTAACAGCCGCGGCTCTTTTCTTACAAGACCAAGTGATACGTAGTGGCCCACCAGATAATGTAAAGAATATAGAAGCATAACGAAGCCTTGATACATTGATAGTCAGTGTATTTAGAAGGATGCAGCATTGGAGGATATTACTGCAATCGACAGTTCAAGTCAAAAAAATTTGGAACAGGATTCAAGTAATGTTTATGATGTGTCTTTGGTTTAATCGCGTCTGGAAAGGAGGATCCGTTCTGCATTCAATGGATACTTACAAATATAGGAAATAGTATTCTAAAGTAGTGGATTACCAAGCCGAATGACTAAAATTAAAAAAGAGTATAGATATATGTAGACAATTAATACTGACTAGCGTTTCACACGGTTTCACATTTTGTGGGGAGCAATCCACGAGGATTAAGAGAACAATCATATATAAGCAAAAATGCATATGGCAGAAACAACCATTGAGATGTAGACGATTCCAGAGTAAAACGTCAGTTTGTGTATTTCAGAAGAGACATCTCTATACTTTCTAATATTCATATTTCATTCTCAATTTATGCATAAAAGATTGACGAGCTTTCCAAAGAGCAACTAAACTTCAGACACCCTGGAAGCCAAGCATAGATAAATTACCAGACTCAGAAGCATAAAGATAAATAGCCAAGCGCGTTGAAAAGCTTTTGAGATCCAGAAAAGATTTCCGTGTGAATTCAGATAGAGTGTTGGAATCTTTGATGTCTTCTGGTAACGTAGACCACAAAAGGCAAACTCTGTATTGAATATTTTCAATTCCGTATGATATTGTCTTTGCCGTTGGCAGTTGTAAATGATTTTCACTTCTCAAGTTGTTCTTATTACTTCTCTCTGTAAACACATTCCTCATAAACGATGGATTCAAAGTATGCTTCATTTTGTATATTTCAATCATTAGCAACTGCAGAGTATGCTGATGAGTGGTTAAAGTTTATTTCATCAGCTTTTCAAACTCTATTTCACTACCTTTGCATATTAGTCGCAATGCTCTTTCTCGGATGAAATATAACTTCGAATTTAACACCCACTTATGAATCTTTGCAAAACGACTTGCTATCAACTTAAGGGCAGTGTCTCTTTGTGCCCGTCCACCACCACGAGGAGGTCTCCAACCATGGGAGGGGGGGAATCATCGTCATCATCATCATCATCATCATCATCATCATCATCATCATCAGCATCATCATCACGAACGGTTAGATCGTTGGGACGATCTTTCGCAGCACCCCTACAGAATCCATTTTTCTCCATCTTCTGCCTCTCTAACTACCCTAGCAATGCTGATTCCGGCTTTATTCTTTGTGCTATCCTCAAATATCATTCTCGGTCTTCCTTGTTTTCGTATTCCAAATAAAACTCGGGTGAGAAAATCGTATCCAATTCCCTTATTCCTAATTACATGTCCAACGAAAGAGAGTTTCAGTTAATCATATCATGTAGCAGACTCTCTCTCGATTAGTTAACCTATTTAGAGAGCTCCTCCTTAGTCAGCCAGTGTCAAAATTTTGCATTGTTTTTAATGTAATATAGGGAATGTAATTATGTTTAGTAACTACGTCTAATCAGAGCTATGTTACAGTAAAAGTACATGTAATGTTAATTGAAATGTTGTATTATCTGTTACTTATTTCATATAACTTATCTATAAGTTTTTCTTTCATATAATCTAAATATTTAGATCGATCCATTTTATTATCGAGATATTGATAAGTATAAAATTTTCCACATAACTACCTTTGATGTGGGAAACAGGGAAAATAGATGTTAAGTACACGTAGTGTAATTATGTATTTGTAAATTATTTTTAACATTGGTTGATGAAAATGAAATGTTTCCTTCCAAGTTTGCTAATAATCCAGTCGTCTGTACGTATCTCTATCCTTTTAACACAAAGAAGCCGGCGATAGTTCCATAATTCAATAGCATGAATTCTTTTACGATCTCTGTCATCCAACATTCAGCTCCATACGTTGCTATTGGAAAAACAAGGTCCTTAACAAGTCGCATTTTCGTTTTAACTGAGACCGATTTATTCTTCCAAATGTTCGCTAAGGAAACAACCGCATTTTTAGCAATGGATCTATCATCTCTGTGAGTAAAGACTGCGTCTAGGTAGCAAAACTCGCTAACAGTCTCTTCTTCTTCACCATCCATCACCAGATTTTGATTGTCATAACTTTCCTTATCAGCAATAATTTTCATGACTTTTGTTTTTCCTGCATTAAAATAAAGTCCAGATTTTGTGCTGCCCATTTGTACGCTGTTTGTCGGTTCTACCAGCTCAGTCATTGATCCACATATTAGCACGAAATCATCTGCATAACGCAAGTTAGTTATCTTTCTACCACCTTTGATAACAGTTCCATCAAAGTCAGCAAGAGCTGTTCTCATTATTTGTTCGGAGAAGATAGTAAAGAGATTTACGCCTTGTCCAATTTGAAAGAAATCTGAGAGGCCATATGAGGTTTAACTATAGCTGTTTGTTTCTCATACTTTTATAAGTAGTATAACGTGCTACGGAAATCCCATTTCTTCTCTACAGATTTTCACAAAATGACTTCCATCTGCTTCTAATGTCTGGCCCATCGTTAAGTATTTTTCCATTTCCATCATTTATAGCATCAACGACTGGTCGGAACTTCTTTGTCAGATTTTTAATAATAATAATAATAACTATTATATTTATACATATTTATACAGGATAAGCCTTTTTCAGTACCTGTAAAGTACTGCTATCAATAACGGCCCTGTTTAAAATCTATGTTCCTTTTAAATTTTACAAAATAAGGTTCATTCATAATGTCGGTTGGCAATCCATTAAAGATCATTACTCCTTGAAAGGCAAATGTTTTTCTTCCAGTTTCTGTTTTAACTTTTGGTAACACAAGACGCGAGCCGTTTCCTCGTGTGTCCTTGCCATGATCAAATCGTACAAACATGCTTCGCAGCGATGGAGGACAAGAGTCATGTAACGACTTAAACACATCGATCGAGACTCGTTTTTTCCGGATATGATCCAATGTTTCCATCTTCAGGAGCGTGGTCTTAGTAGGAGCTATGATCTTATGGGCTCTGTCTTGGATCGACTGCAACTTTTTCTTGGCACTTTCACCTACGCATAGATAAACTGGATAACAATAGAGTAGCACAGGCCTTATCATAGCACTATATATTTTCTCTGCAACAAGTGGAGAGATATTGGGACGAATTCGTTGCAGTAGTTTTACCCGATTTAAGGCCCGCTTGAAGATCTTATCAATTTGCATACTCATTGTTAGGTGACTGTCAAGGGTTATTCCCAAATATTCGTAGCTCGTAGCTTGGTTTATCGGAGTGCCAGGTAAAGAGACATTGCACGACGGTTGTTTCGCTAGTTTTTGACTTATACCGTAAATAACAAGTTCATTTTTACCCTTTTTGAGATTCAGTATTAGATTGTTGTTTGTAAACCATTTACCAACTAAGTTTGCTTCTTGATTGAGGATTCCTTCAACAGCCGCCACTGATCTTTCCGAGAAGTCATCTGCATACATAAGAATTTTGCATTTGTCCAATACCAAGTGAACATCATTGATTAAAGTGATGAATAGGAGTGGCCCAAGGATTGATCCTTGAGGTACCCCATAAGTCATTCGTTCAGGTTGTTCACTCCCCCATCTAAATTCTTGATTGTATTAGTAATCGCATTCTGTTCAATCGCTTCACATTGTTTGTTTATGTATTTTACTTTATCTTGTCCTATCATGTTTTGAATATTTGAAGTATACTCTGTGTCCATCAGGTGTCCTTCGTCAGTATTGAGCCCTTGGCCTTTAATGATTATCTTTAATGATTACCTTTAATGATCGACCTATTACCAAGGAGCTATAGTTTTTAATGAACTTCCCGAAAACACGACGAAAGAAACTGACTTTAGAACTTTTAAAAAGCAATTAAATTAGTATTTTAACACTTACTTATAACTTATGACACATAGATTTATTTTCCTTCTTTTTGGATTTATTTAACAGGACTTCAGTGATAACAGTGTATATATGTACCTAGTGTAAATATGATATGACTGTGGAAAAATCACGTATAAAGATTCGTTAATAATAATAATAATAATAATAATAATCTTTTTTCTATTTCTAAAATAGTTTCATTCACTTTCCCCTGGTTATGAGTCTTCTTCTTCTAGGCAATTGTGCTTTATGCAATATCCTGGATATTCCTTTTAACTCTTACCATAACTCATTAGGAGCTTTTGATTCTTCACATCTCAATAATGTTTCAAACTTATTTGAAATCTGGATTCTGTATTCTTTGTCAATTGATTTTAAATCTAATCTTAATTAATGGAGTTGGTGCTTGGTTTGCTTTTTTCAGTTGAACCTTGATTTGAGACATGAGCAACTTGTGATCAATATGATTACAATTGTTTGCATGAGGAAATACCCATGTGTATAGGAGTCTCGGGTGATAAGTAAAAAAGGTGTTAATTATTACTAGATTGTTTGCTTTACAGAATTCAACGTAACCATCGCCTCGTGTATTTCTTTCACCTAATCAATACATTCCATGTGTTTGGAAGCTATGTAATGACTTTTCGAATACATTTCATCATTTGTATCACCCATCACAATTTTTATGTCCCTATTTGGTATATAATTTAGAGTCTCTCGTAATCCATCACAAAAACCATCAATCTCTTTTTCACTAGCAGCACTTTTCGGCGCATAGCATTGAACAGTACTAAGACTATGTGGTTTTCTTTGAAGTCGCAATTTAGTTATTCTGTCCGAGACTGGAGTGTATCCTATAAGAAAGCCTGTTATTTCTTTAATGAGTATGACTGCAACTCCTTTGTAGTATCCAGAGGTATTTCCTAAATATGTAAGCTTGTTTTCTGTAGTTGTGAAGCTACCACTGTCATTCCAGTTTGTTTCACTTATACCAAGGATATGGATCTTTCGTCTGTCTAACTCTCTACAAATAGTTCCTAGTTTACCAGCTTGCTTTAATTTCCTAACGTTCCACATTCCAATTCTCCGATCAGATCTTAGGTTTACAATGGGTACAGCATGGATATTTCCAGTAGTCCATTTTTCATTGTAGTCCATTTTTCATTGTCAGTCTGGTCAATCACTGGACAACGTGTCCCTTGGCAACCCGCACGGCGGGCAATGCGGCATGAGAACGTAGTTTCTTGATTCATTAAAGAGACGTGGGCAGGAGCTATAGTAAGTAAAGTAGAGACTCCTAAGTTCTTTTTTTACTCGCAGTTCTTTACTCGCATTTCTTGTTTCGCTCGCGAGGATGAAGATCCCTGCCATTTGTAGAGTTCAACTGAATATCCGCCAAGCATCAGCTCTGCAAATACCATTCTTACCAACTATAGCATATTTGGTGCTATCATGCAGAATTCACTGCCATGCTTCCAATTGCTTCACTTGTATCGTCAAGTTGGGACCTATTCAGGTGCTATAACTCCGGGTCGGAGTAAACCTGGAAGCAATATTAATTAAGGAGTAGCTCCACATTTCCAAAACTCAGAAGGTCCCACTTTCAAGCCTCACAACCGGCTGCAGTTTGATGTCATACCCAAGATGGCAAGACAGGGATGGAAACTCTAAAAAGGAGGAAAAGTTGAAAGAAGATCTGCTGCCTATCTTTAAAAGAACTAATGGTAAATCAGGAATCCAAGGAGGCATACCTGCAAGCAGTCAACTGCTTTCGAGATATTTACAATTGATCACAAAAGGATTGAAAATAATTGAATACGGGCTGTGTCTTAGCAGAAAAATGCTATTTGTTGGTGGTAGCCCTGAGTAAATAATTTCATGCAGCTGTTGTAGAACACCACCCTATGGATCTACAAGTGCATCTTCCATATCTGAAGAAAAGAGATGATCAGTTAATTTTAAATGTGAACCATAAATATAACACAGTAAAATAGCTGCAACAGAAATTAGGTAAAGCTTCTTTTTTGCTTGGACAGCACATCGACGTTTTTCGTAGAAACTTGCTTTCAGTGAAGATTACTGGTGCAAGTTACAAGACATTTTTGCTGAGTTTTACAAAGATTTTTATGTCCCATATCTATGTTCGCTTAAACATTAGAAGACTATGTAGGAACAGTTGGGAAAGGAGTATAAACTAGATTCTTGTGTTGTGTAAATGCTCATGATGTTGGATTTTTGTCCACTCGCCATTCATTTTGTGAATATGCTTTATATTGCTCCATTCCGTATGAAAACATACATCTGCTCCAGAAGATCTGGACACTTCATGTATAAAGTAAATTGAAGCCCTCTTAATCATGATATTTCTCCCAAGTGTGCTGGTGTTGCACAGGGGGGGTTAATAAAGGTAAAAAGGTACTGGACACCTTCATGCTGGATAGCTTGCTGCTCCTAACAGATTAAATTATTATTGTTTTATCAATAATGGTTGCATAATACACTGGGCAGCACAAACTGTAACAATATTATCTGCAAGTGGCAGCACGTTTATTGGAAAAATGTTTTTTTAAAATTTCAAATTCCTTGATTCTGTTTATTGCTCGCTCCACATGAATGCATAAATTAGCTACTGCCTTTGTCTTTCTACATTCATTAGAGGTCATCTGAGACTTAACTCTAGCACCAGTTGGAATACTCAGGCTGCAGTTGTGGTAGAGAAGGCCTCCTTTATCTGAAAGCCATGGTCAGCCATGACCTGGTCACCAGGTTCCAAATGTTTGTAGAATTTATTGTCTTTGCAGATCAGTGGCTCTTCCTCTGATATGAACACGATATAGCCTGTGGCAGAGATGGCAATCAGAAACTTCATGGTATTATGTTTCTTATATTCTGACCATGTCCCAGCCTGGAGGTCTAATGATTCTGGTCTCTCAATGAAAATTTCAAAACAGACAATGATGCACCTTGTCTGGCTATACTGACTAAAGAACATTTCGTGGTAACCACACTAAGAGTGCATCACCTAGCATTGTCCCTAAAAACTTTATCCGAGTAGTAAAGATGCTTGAACAAGCAGGTTGTGAAATTCCAAAACGTTCAGCAAGGTTTTCCTTCATAAATCCAAGCCTCAGCCACATCACTGTTAGGATAAATTGATTCTTTTGACCCAATTTTGTGGCACTCCTGTGATAGCAGGGACGCCGGAGCATATTTTTGAGTGGGGGGGGGGCGGGGGATGAGTTGCAAGTCCACATGGAAGTGTGCAACAATGGTGGTAGTAGGGAGCTAGAAGGGGTCAGGGGCGGAGCCTCCGAAAAAAGTTTGCAATCCATGCCCTATGATTCAATGGGAAACGCCCTGTTTGAACATAGACATGCATCCAGTCTTGGCAGAAAACGGCAGATAAAATCATCAAAGGGTTAGTGAGAAAATTGAATAGACCTTATTGCTACTCTATGAAGATTGTTGCCAGATCGGGTAGAATGATAAAGACATACGTTTTCAGAGCAACGAGATCATGTTAAGCGCTAGGTGACCAAGAACACAGAACCCTTCCCTGACTTTACATGTTTATGAGATTTTTGGACCAGTCTATGGCACCACGTTTTGAAAAAATTGGGTTATTTACCTCCAATAGGTACTGATGACTCCGGCACTAGTACTTTTTAAAAGTGAGTGAACTTTAAACACGGAAAAAGGAGGTCTAATTTCTATTTGGATCGAAAGCCTCAATCTTAACATCATACATGAGCAGAAAATTGGGGAGCTGCAGCCCCCCCCCCCGGCTCCGGCGTGCCTGGACAGATCTTTCTATACATAGATGACCGGATGTTCTTTTCCCCTGTCCACTACATCATCTGAGGTAAACAAGGTTTCAATAGAGCAAATATTGCATTGAAGAACAGGAAACTTTTTTAGAACTTCATTTCTGTATCAGTCTTGGTCGATTTCCAAGCGAACTGCTTGCGAATTGAGCATGCCTTGTCTATCTGTGATTTTGACAGTTAGAAACTTCTTCCTGCAGAAAATTTTGTTCTAACTTCAGCCAGTTCATGCTTTCAATGAATCTTTCAATTGTAATCTGCTTTTGAATGCAATCATTGCATTCCTTTTTGTCCTTGGGACAGTGATCTTGCAAATCCTCAGTATCAATCCATTTCTTTAGTAGCACTAGGAACCTTTACTATCTCCTCTGTCTCCGCTGTTATCTTCTCTGTGACAGCACCAAGAGCCGACTATTTTTATTTTTCCCATGTAGTTTAACCCATACATGTTCCAAATCGGGGATTCTATCTTCGATGTCTTTCCTGCGCTTAAATTTTAATGTATCCTTTATGTAAAAACCCACTCCTCCACCTCGCATGATATCACGGGTGAATTCTATATCAATGTTAATCATGTTATGAGTTCTATATCACTTTGGCTATAAGGGTATTTAGCCAAAGTGATATAGAAGTCATTGAAAGTGGATACAAGCGACTGAATGTTTAGGTGCAAGAATTTGAGAAGATTTCCCTTGTTTTTAAGGACAGCTACAAGCTTATCATTGCCCGTATCACCCAACATGTCTTGTGCAAAGCTTTCATTGCTGTCACAGTTACTCAAGTCAAGGTCTTTGGCAAAATTAGCGAATGGGAGAGGCCTGTGTAAGCAAGGTCACATGTGTGAATCAGAGATCGAGTTGAGTGCTTGAGAGATAAATCCAAGCAGACAGAGTGTGATACACAGCGGCAAAATTCACAAACACAGTGCTGTTGATATGATCGAACTGTCATGGTACACAACGAGTATTTTGTAAACGGCACCCTTGGGCAAGGATTTTCTTCGATGTAAAATCTCAGGGCAATAAGGGGGCGGTCATTATTTATGACCAGGGTGGAAAATGAAGATAAAATGTTGGGGTAACTGAAAAAATAAGCTGTGTTAGGTGGGGTAGAAGAATAATTTTTTACCACAGGGGTAATGTAAAAACATATACTATATTTAAGCACAAATGCATCTTTCTTTTACTATTTTCCTTTGGTGGGGTAAAGAAATTTGACTCACTCAAATGGTGGGGTAAAATTTTTTGAGGGCACAAAACACTTTCTCTTCAGTCCCCACCCCGGCCTTAATAATGGCCGCTCCCTAAGTCATGGAAAGAGGCTGTTGAACTGGCATAATAGAGAGTTCATCTTTTTGATTGTTTAATTGAATACTTCAGTTGTTTGTCGAAACTTCTTTTTGTATTGACTAAAGTTAGGAATGCCATTTTGGACCCAAGGGACGCAGGGGACTGAATGTCTACGTTACAGCTACAGCATCCATGGCTTAGTGGCCTAACAAAATCGTAGGTAGCGAATGAATAAAACCAAATACAGTGAGGCAAAAAAATAGCATACAAATTTTTCTGAAGCCAATCCTGACGCCGATTGAATGAATGGATCTTATGCAGCAACTTCTGGGTGACATCAAACTGTAGGACATTAGAGTAAATACGGAACGTTGAAAATTCGTGGCCTGTCACCAGGCAACCGAGCATGACATGCATTGAATGAATGCGGAATAAAAACCAATATAGCTATCATTCTTCCCGTTGAAAGTATACAGCTAACCCATAGAAATAGGAGGACTAGAATGCGCGGTAGGTCACGTGGAGCGTAATGCCAATGGGGAGTCAAGATGGTAGCATCACGTTGGCAAAAAGACAAGCGGCACTGTGAGGTCTACGTAAAGAACATAGGCTAAATGTCGTTTGACGCGTAGTTTTGCAACATGGCACTTCCTAGCAATAAATATTGATATAGCAAATGATGCACACTTTAGAAAATCTAACTTCTGGACGAAATAACCTGTTTTTTCATTCCTAAGTATACGCGCACGAGAGGTTTTCCTTGTGACTTGTAGGCCTTGTCACTTTCTATTCAACGCTAATTCCGCTACTGATTTATATTGACCTTATTTACAAATACTGCGGGCATATCTAGCTACAATTGCTGCAAGAATATTTACTGATTTTACTAGATTCCTGCACATTTAGAGAGGAATAGTAACTGTTTGCATCTGGGTGCAAATATGAGAAACAGCTTCATTCAAAAAACATCAACTTTTTAGCTCTGCATTAACATACAACAATATAAGGTTTAATCAAATAAATAAGTATGATCATTTAGTCATACTATAAGTGCAGTAAATAAAACTGGAGGAACAAATGTTGGACAAGCAACTGGATGTAAACCAACAGAAGAGATCTTAGAGTGTACAAAAGTCTTCACTTTTGCAGTTGAAGAGCCTATGTATTATAAAAAAGGATTCTATCACTCCCAGTCTAACACCATCAGATCCTGGTATCTGAATAACAAATGTGACCCAGGCTTTCTTCAATAGAAATTTGATAAAGTTTGCAATAAGATGAAGGGTAGGGTATCATAGGGTAACTTTGATGGGCCTTTTAGTCAAATCTTGAAGCAAGAGAGTAAAATCCATGTTTTATTAGGCATACTTCAAAGCACTAAACATGCCAGGAATGCAGTGATACATGTGGGAACATTCTGCCATTGCTCTGTAGAAAAGGCATCAAAAGAATACAAAAATCCTGTGACTAAGCACTGTTCCATTCTATTTCTTCTCTCATTGCATTTCTATGAATCTGAGAATATAAAAATTCCAAGATAATAAGGCTGCTAATGATACACTTCTCATGAATGATATGTCCACCAACTTATTTGTTTTCATGGCATGTTGCTTGGTAACTATGTTCTGAATCATAGCCTTTTCAGAATCATATTGAAATACTACATTTGTCAAAAGTTGTATTTCTCAAAAATAACACATTTTTAGAAATTTCATTTATTCCTCAAAGACACTATATATTGTTCACATACATATACTTCTCAAAAACATAATATATTTCTCAAAAAGTACAAGTAAATTGGGCTGGTACAACAATCACACAGTTATGCAGCTAAAGTATGGAGCAAAACTACCCCTAGGAAGCTAAATGGACTCTTAATTAACAGCTACTTGGGGGCTGGTCATTAATTCTTTCAGAGAAGGGGGTGGAAGACGTCTAGGAGGGGGACCAAAATTCTACACACTCAGAGAGAGAGGGAATGAAAATAAAGAGCACTTTAAAAGACGGAGTATGGAGTTTCTTCTGAAATCCTGGAGTTGGGACCAAACTTTTGCATAAATCTAAGAGGGGGGGGGGAGAAAATTCCGTCAACAATATGAGAATGTCTTCCATCCCTCCCCACAAGTAAGTAATGACCCGTCCATTATGTCCATGTCTTTGATTAGGATACAACCAAGTTGCCTAGGTGCACTCCGTATAATGCTCACGCCGGAGATTCACTAAGTTACTTTGCACTCACGCCAATATGACACACATATAGGTCATGCTGTTATCGTTTCCTTTTACTGCAGCACCAACATCAATAATTTTCAAACCAGTACTCCTAGAAAAAGATGTACTCCTCTTTGGATATCTCCAGAGTAGGCCGCATGGCATGCACACTAGCCTAGATGTATACAATTGATGCGGGTACCACCGATGTATACTTTAAATCTAATTATGTAAGTATTGTAAGTAATATTTTATTCCTATATATTAACATTAGTCTATTTTGTAAGTTTTTAAGTGGAGGGCCCCTTGAAAATCAGCAACGCTGAAGGGCAACCCTCCTTAAATATTTGAAATTAAACCAAATCAAATCAAATCAAATCAAATCAAATATATCTGCAGCTGACACACAACTACCTGATAGTTGACAACTATTTGAAATCCTGAGTCTTCAACTGTATGGAATGGTTCAATGCTAAAACATACATAGATTCTTATTATCCACATTCCCACTACCCCTCTAGAAAGTACTTGGCCTATCCTGTCAAAGGTTTATGTTTCGCTTAAAAGTACTTTTCTTAAGTGGTTCAACTAGCTATGAAACAAAGTAATTTTGACTTAAGTTGTGGATATTTTATCCTTAGTTAATCTGTCACTGTTTGGATCTCTCGGGGCATTAAAGAACAGGATACAAACCCTAAGGCCCATATAGCAAACTTTTGAAAAGCGATGGAATCGCAACAAAAAAGGTAATTTTCAAACTCTGAAGGCACTTACCGATAATCTTATTCCTTCACCTCACCGAAAATTGCGTTTACAGTCTACATAGGTTCAATATTAGTTCAAATAGATTGAAAACACCATTTGACAGAATAGCCCGTAACATCCTTTTGCCAACGTGTTGCTACCATCTTTGCTCCTCATGGGTATTACATACCAGACAAAAGCGAAACAATAGAGCTCGCATTCTAGTCCTCCTATTTCTATGGTTGGCGCCAACCCGGCAGAGAGGGTGAACCCTTCTCCAGTCAAAGCAAAGCTCTTCAACCGTTTACATGAACGCAGTAGCCAACCCGGGTCAACCCGCCTAAAGCCGTGTTTTGAACAGACAACAATAGAGTCCGCATTCTAGCTCTACTATTTCTATGCTTTCTAAGATTTGAACGCTATGATTTCAAGTTCAGGTGAACGCTATGCGCTATGGCTGGAGAACAATGGGAAAGTGAATGGGCTTATTCTAGGAAGCGCATTGAATCTCAAGCATAAGGAATAGAAATAGATCGATGTGTGCACGGTTCATACCTATGGTGGAATTCATTGATTCTTATGACTCACATGAAATTTCGAAGCACTAATACACAACCAGGCTCAGGCTGGCAATTATAAAGATGGAGGATAATTGGGCCAGAGAAGGTATGACGTGTTCTCTCTAGTATTCATATCAAACGTAAAACCTCATAGCATTAACTGTTAGTAACATACGGGGAGAAATTGAAGTAGAATTTTCGCGAAAAAGCTTCTCTTATTAATGGAGCGCGCTTCATGATTTTGAGCTGGGTGGCCACCATGATCACTAAAGTGAAAAAGAAGGACATGAAATTGAATATTGAAAGTGAATATTTTAAAATTGTAATATAGACATCTTTTTCATAGGAATGCCTAGTTTTTCGCTGAGCCTTAATATTCTTAAAAATTCTTGATTTTTTGAGCCACGATTATTTTAAACTGAACCTGCAGTTACAAGATTATGTAAGGATTATATTGTAAATCTAGGTTATATTTAGTTCATTAACATGTTAATTGGTTTTAAATATTGTAATTTATTAAGTATTAATTATGGTTGGCATTGATTAGCACATAGCTATCACCTACGCCAACCTTAAATAAAGAATTTATTTATTATTATTTATTATTATTGTTATGTCTGATTGAGGTGCAGGGAGTGCCCTAAATTGTTACAGGAATAATATAAGATCACGGAAGTCAGGGGCGGGCGAAGCTCCGACCAGGCAGCCACGCCTAAAACTTCTATTGTTCTCTGAAACCATTGTGCTTAGACGATCCCCATGAACCCTTCGTGTAAGCTACTGCTTTCAAAGACAACATATCAAAGAAAAGTTTCCAGTGCCAATCGACTATGAACGGAGAATAATTCACACTAATGCAGCATTCGCCGATACTAACGTCAGATTTTCATAAGACATTTTTTCATGCGAACAGTTGAGAATTGATAAGAAAATTAATGGATAGGTAAATTTTATTGCAACGATTGCCCTATTAAGGCTTTTCAATCCATAATTTTGTCCATTACTCTACATAAGTAGGTTCTTGTGAGTTCGCCTGTGCGAAGCAGTGAGCAGTTTCGCTTCCTAACATCATATTGTCAGTTATATGATAATCAGATTGATTAACATAT
This sequence comes from Mastigias papua, assembly GCA_964019165.1. Taxonomy (NCBI): domain Eukaryota; kingdom Metazoa; phylum Cnidaria; class Scyphozoa; order Rhizostomeae; family Mastigiidae; genus Mastigias; species Mastigias papua. The sequence goes on from OZ025267.1 coordinate 21,445,573, forward strand.
CGTCGCAAGTGAATAATTACATCTAAATACTTAGAGAGGATGTGTCATAATAGAGAAGAATTGATAGACAGAACGGCATAAATCAAGATACCAAATCTATAAAAAGCACAATGAGTGTGGATTAATCCATTAGCAATTTACACGTATTTGCCTCTGCTTGCCAGATCTAATGTGTTCAAACAATGATGGTCAGTATATCCAAAACATGAGATATGATAGTTCAATCAGGTTGTAAGCATGCACCCAGTAGTTCATATTCATTGGGCTCAGAGACCTAAGTTACTTTCTCCAGTTGATAAAGATTGTGGTACATAACGGCTTTGATATATGTTGCAGGGCTTGTATGGCAGGGCAAAATCATATTTTCTATACTACATTCGGAAATACCAATTGCATCATCAATTTAGTTTCATCTTTCTTTCGAAGATATTATTTTTGTGTATTGACTTCTTATCAGAGTTAAAGACTGGGCGTGGTATTTACTACGGTAAAAATTTTGCGAATGTTAGAATTTAATCTGGATTCGCACCTGCTGATGAGCGACGCTCAATCTATGTCAAAGTTCCAAATATTTCACGAACACAGTTACAAATACGCCAGCAGTCTGTCGGGAAATCCATTCCTCTTCTAAATAGTCAAGAAAACCTAGCAATTATTATTATTATTATTAATTATTATTTATTATTAACACTTTCTTTAAAGTTGGCTAAGATATACAGATATCTATATAGCTTACGAGCTAATTAATGCCAACTATGTAAAAACGAAAAACTATTACAGATTTTTTTTTGAGAAAAGAGAAAATAAAAACTATAAATACCCTAATCCATTAATAAAAACTCTACACAATCTGCAGATGCAAGTACTTCCTTTCCATACTTTTATTTTCTTTTTGAAATTAGCTAGTGTGCCAAAGTCCTTAATCGCCTCCGGCAATGAGGCCCATAGATGGTGACCTATGTACTGAATGTTTTCAATTCCATATTTTGCTGTCTTGACATTCGGCAATTGCAAATGATTCCTACTTCTCAAATTATATTGGACATCTCTTTCAGCAAATATGTCCTTCATAAATGTTGGATTTAGATTATTCTTTGTTTTAAAAATTTCAATCATTAGCAACCGCAGATTGTGTTCATGAATGGTCCCGTATTTTTCTTTCAGTTTTCCTAGCTTTGATTCACTGCCTTTGCATACCAGCCGTAGTGCTTTTTCAAAAGTACGATTTAGTTTTGCATTAGTTGCCCTATCGTTAAACATCCATACTAGTGGGCAATAATTGAATTGTGAACTGATGAAAGAGTTCATTAGAATTTCTGATTTAACGGGATCAATATAATTTGACAAGCGTGTAAGTGCATGAATCTTTTGATTCGCCTTTCTACATAAGTCCTCAGTATGCTTTTTGAAATTTAATTTTTTGTCGAAAGTTATTCCAAGCAACTTTTCATAGTCACTTTCCTTAATTTCTGAGTTTCCAATTTTGATTTTGATTTCTGTGCCTTTATCTCCAAATATCATGAGATGACATTTTTCATCATTGAGTTTCAAATAATTATCAGAAAACCATTTTACAATCACAGAGCAGTCATTCTCTAATTGCCGGATAACAATTCCTAGGTCTGAATGGCATGCAAAGACAGTAGTATCATCAGCATAGTTGCATATTTGTGCGTGATTCGCAAACGAGAAAATGTCATTTATAAATATATTATATAGTAAAGGCCCTAGGACCGACCCTTGAGGCACTCCTATTTTTACTTTCTCCCATTTACTATATGAGCTGTTAATCTTTACTCTCTGTTTTCTATTTGTGAGGTAGCTTTTTATGAGCTGGAGAGCATCCAAATTCAACCCATAGGCACTCAGTTTTGCTAACAGAAGACCATGGTTTACACAATCAAAAGCCTTTGACAGATCCATGAAAACAGCCCCAGCAAGCCCCTTATTATCTATGCTGTTTTTGCAAGATTGTAGAAAGTTCAACAAGACATGCTGTGTGTTATACCCATGTCTAAACCCCCCTAGTAGTGGTGAAAAAAAGCTTGAAATATATTCAGATAGCTGTCGATGAATTAAACGCTCAAAAACTTTGGCAATTGTTGGAAGGAGGCTTATTGGTCTATAATTCACTTTGTTCATATTATCATCCTTTTTGAAGATCGGGGTTACGTCCGCATTTTTCATGCTATCTGGGAAGCTGCTGGTCTCAATAAAACCATTAAAAAGTTCTGTTAGATGAAAGCAAAACATATCTGAGTTAGATTTTAATATTTTTGGAGGGATTGCTTCTTGTGGTGAGCCCTTCTTAGGATCTAAATTTTGTAATTGCAATAACATTTCTTCAGTTGCAATCTTCCTAAATGAAAATTTAACGCTGTTATCAACAGATGATTTTATTTACAGCATAGCATAGATGATTTACAGCAATGAATAGGTTAGGCCTATATCCTCACGTCAAAGAACTCTACAGGAATTGTCAGGGCCCTGCCAACCATGGTGCTGCTGGGTGACTTAGGGGCTTCAGTCCGGACATCTGTCAGCAAGTGATTTAGGTAGGCTTTATCATGCGTATTTTTGGCCTTGTACCCCCTCCCTCTTATTATTTGGTGACACCGTACCTGCCTACCTCTAATGCAAAAACATGTATGCATTTTGCACGATACCACTGGAAACCATTAAGTCTTTCAAATGATTAATCTGTCCGGTTTCCTTAGCTGTTATATTAAAGAAAAGAGCGTTTGACGAACAGTGGTGACACTCATATACAACATTTGTTCTAGCATAAACACGAACGCAACTTCTGACAGTGACGATTTTGACTAGTCAAAGGGTGAATGAGCATTGCTTAGCTGTATCCTATTCATTGATTCAATTTCATCATCGGCTCTGTTGCTACGGAGGTTTACGAGAGAGCGCAGTAGTTCATAGGTCATATTGAGGATAGCTTAAGATACACTTCACGACGTATTTCATATATATGATCCCCAGTACTGTGGAAAAGAGTTATATTGATTGAAAATATTGAGACAGTATACAGCTTTAGCAATCTGCATATCCAATCTCTTTTACAGGTGCTGCCTTTGAACATGAACATAGATGGACTTGCCAAGAGGAAGAAGGACAAAGTCACAAAGACAATAGTAGATCAAACTATACACTAACTACGTCAAGAAAACAATGGAAAAATAGACAGTATGCTGGGCTACATGAAACAAAACGGCCTACAGAAAATGTGCACCTTCCGGTGCAAACTGAAGACGACACGTGATGCTTAAGGAAGAGTCCTTATCGATAGAGTCCAGCTTTTGCTACGACCGCTAAGATGTACTTCTCCTCCACATGAACTTCTGATACATTCTACTGTGCGGCTGGAAAGGACTACCGCCTACCATAGATAGAGAAGATTAGAAGGAACTCTTTGACTTATAAAAGAGACGGATCGATTTGATTGAAATAGAATAATAATGTATGTATACTCCAAAGAGATATCTTGTCCACTTACTTTCAGGTTCCTAATAAATGGGGAGGTCTTAAAAAACATAGGGTTCAGAAATATTTCTAAAGCCTAATAAACGGGGGTCTTAATAAAACTTGGGTGGGTTGGAACTATTTCTAAAATCTAATGGCAATCTAACTGTCTATTCCGTTTCTGACGAACATCAAAAGACACATTCATTTGGTTAAAAAAAACACTATCACTTAGTGAAAGAAGAAATTTCTTTTCTTAAGGAACAAACCTCCAAACCATTTTTAATTACTTGAAATTTGATAAACGGGGGGTCCAAATAAGCTCCGGTGGTTGGAAAAAGCATCAAACATTTATAGGCATCCTCCGTCTATTATGGACCTAAGAGTATCGCACTAGTGTCCAGATATAATTTCTTTATGAATTTTTGTCGTTCAGTGTTTATCGCATTATGCATAATAGCCATTGGGCGTGATATAGAAATTACTCCCATTTTAATAGTTTTATTTACCGCAGTAAAGTAAGTGCGTTCAGTTGATGTTGTAGCACTAAAAGATCGTAGAAAAGAGGGAAATCTGAGGTGTGCTGTTTGTGACATGGAATAACGTAGATCAATTTACGAGTTTATCTATTTCATTTTAAGTTTTAAACAATTTTCTCACATATTTTATAGTAAAATGACTGTACAGCCACATAAATTGTGGAAAAATTGTATATAATGTATTCGTAATTTGATAATTTACACTTCATTCTCTTTAAGCACTTGATATGTATTTACCTCGTATATGACAGTTGCCATTTACATCGCTATTAGCTACTTCCCATTCATCCATGCATACATGACATACACGTGACATATCCATACAACATCATGTAATATAGTTAACGTTTTTACAACTATTTACAACGTGAATATCTACACCAGTGTACAATTTTACTGATTTGGAATATTTTGTACAATATGTGCAAACCAGTTTATATTTATAACTACAATTATTTTGTTTTTCAAATTCTTCTGTATAGCTATCATTTAACTTTCATTTACCACTTTCAATTGTTCCATTTAAGTTTCAAAATCTTCACAAATCATAGCACGAACTTTCATTTGTTTGCAATGACTTCACATGGCAAATTACTTACTTTTCAGGCATTATTGTTGCTTGTGTCTCATAATTGAAATGTTGAGAATGAATTTGATTTTGGCTATGTTTCTTCATTCGAAACATTTCCTAAATATCATTTACAAAACTTACTTTTCCACGATACTTTGTATTATCGAATATAAATGAGTTAATAAAACATAGTTTGCTTATTTTTGTCATTTCTAATTAATAGTTGTTCTTACCACATTCACAGGAAGAGTTATTACTAGATGTCAATTAATCTTCATATTCCTTGTCATTTCTGTTATTCTCTGTGGATCCTTTGTAACGGATACAATCAGCGTAGTTGACACCAACTAAAAATCCTTCATCTTTGTTTGGAGATCTATCAATCCTTTCTTGAATGTTTAAAGTCTAAAGGGAATTCAATATACTGATTACATTTTAATGGTTTATAAACTAAAATCTTCATGTGATGCCCTAATATTTTATGTATTTGCCATCCAATTCCTTCAATGGACTATTTTCCAATTCTCTCATTTGATGCTTCAATTATATATATATATATATATATATATATATATATATATATATATATATATATATATATATATATATTTATCCTAAATATAGTTGGAAGATCCATATTACCCTAGTAACTTCAAGAATGTCAGCATTATATTTTATCTTTTTATCAGAAATATCTACTAGCCCCAGCTAATAACTTCAACATTTTACATTGTGTTAAAACTAGACTTCAAGCTAAATGCATACTGTGAAGGAGGAATTCGGCACTGCAAACCAGGAAATATAGGTACTTTCTCGTAGATATGTTACAAATAGGCAAAAGATGTAACGAGCTTCTATATGAGATCGCTGTATTAAAAATTGATGCTATGACACCTTTGTAGTCCAAAGGTAATTCACTTGAAAGGAAATTACTATACTTTCAATACAAATTGTAATACAAAAACCATTAACTTAGTTTTACTTGAAGGGAATGTTTTGGTTCTATCTCTAAAATTAAAAATCATTCTAAAAAGAATATTCGGATGCTTCCTGCTGAGGATGGCAGTATTTTTACAATTATTAAAAAACTTATTTAGATATAGATGGGTAGTGGATATGACAATATGACTACTACCCAGCCATATGTTGCAAGCGAGCCATGATATAGAAGCGTCGAAGGTGGTAGATACCTAACTCTGGGGGTTTCTGCATTGCTACGAGTGAGGCAAATTTTTGTTTGGCGGCCATTTTGATTGGTGGCAAAAGACTAGACGTATTGCCAATACAGAGCTCTTATAACCCTCTGAAAAGTAAGGGCCGATTTTCGTAAAATTCAGCACGACTTTTTAGCATACAAAGTGGTGAGCTTTCATGAACTACCTCTTATCTCTTCATTATGTTTGAATTTTGGGAATTCGTGCAGTTATTCCAACGTTTAAAGTGAGTGAGCAGGTGACAGTGACAGTGGCAGTGGCAGTGGCAGTGGCAGTGGCAGTGGCAGTGGCAGTGGCAGTGGCAGTGGCAGTGGCAGTGGCAGTGGCAGTGGCAGTGGCAGTGGCAGTGGAAGTGGCAGTGGCAGTGGCAGTGGCAGTGGCAGTGGCAGTGACAGAGGCTGCAGTTGCTGCGTCTAGCACCCGACATTTCCTACAAAGATAATGCCAGTTATAAACCTGGCTTCCTGTCCGCCAGAAGTTCTTTAGTAGGTTACAACTAGAACATATTGTATTATTAGCTGCTCACAGGCAAGGGTTCATAGGGTGTTATGAAGTGAAACGATTTGACATGTCTAGACAAACGATTTGTGCATCAATACGCAGAGCAAGTTTTAACCATCCTCTGGAAAAAGGATTCAGCTTCACTTCACAAAGTTAACAATTGTTATGAGTAGATGTTGTTGTTGTTGTGTAAGGGAGTTGCTTTAACATGCATAAGTTGAATCAGACATGTGTTTTTATGTGTGAACTTTCTGCATATCATTGGAGTATTTGGAGACACGATAGATCACATAACAACAATGTACCATATTTTATATTTTTTATATGTCTGAAAGAGAGCATAAAAACGTTAGCAACCCCCGCATTCAAATTTAGGCCTGCTGCTGACCTCGAGGCCTTAAACTCACAAATGACTTTGTATTGGAACATCATGCGAAAAATATTCTTCGCTTCTTATGTAAATGGCAAAATAGTAACGATGGAAATAGTTGTCTGTAACTTCACTGCTACATTGTAAAAAAATTTGCTAGTTACATTTTCAAATTTCAGAGAAGTGCACCGCAGCAACTGCTACCCTTGCAAGTACTTCAGACGGCAAACCAATGCCTGGCGGTTAAAAAACAAACAACCAAAAATTGTGGAGACCAGAAATCTGAGAAAGTATGATAGGTTTCTATTTCGTAATGACGTACAACAGGTAGACTGGGAAAGCATTCTCAACTTCGGTAATAACTGTGATAAGATGACTAACACATTCCAGGAGAATTTTCAGTCAATCTTGGACATACATGCGCCCATAAAGAAAAAGAGGCAGCACTCCCACACCGTACCCTGGATGACACCTCTAATTAGAGAACTAATATTAAAAAGAGGTGCTGCCAAAAAAGATGCTGAAAAGTCTCCTGCGATGTGGAATTCCTATAAAAAGCTTCGCAATCAAGTAACAAAGAGAATCCGTGAAGCAATAAGATCGCACTATCAGGGCTCAATAGAAGATAACAGAAATAACCCAAAAAGGGTGTGGAAAGCTATCAACAAAGTGCTTGATAAGGACTCTACATCTACAGAAATTCCGAGTCTAAATGTGCAAGGGAAAATGCTAACAAGGGAACGAGATATTGCCCAAGCACTCAATCATCATTTTGTCATAGTAGGCCTTAAATTATCAACCAAAACTGAGTCGCTCCCTGATGACGACCCTGTCAGTTACTTCAAAATTCGTACAAATCATTTAATTTTTACACCGTTTAGTGTTACTACAGTCCTGAATGCCATCAAAAATCTAAAAAATGGGACGTCACCTGGACCCGATGGTGTTTCTACAGTGCTTATCAAAGATGCAGCAAACATTATATGTAGTTCCTTGGCTACGATCTATAACTCCTCTGTGGAATCTGGAACATTCCCAGCCTTCTGGAAATTAGCAAGGGTAACCCCAATCTTCAAATCAGGCAACAGAAACGATGCAAAAAATTATAGGCCCATTTCAATCATTTTCGTTTTTGCAAGGATATTTGAAAGAATCATACACGATCAACTATACGATTCCCTAAAAAAACACCATTCTGACACCAAGTCAATCCGATTATCATAAATTGCATTCCACAGTAACATCCTTAGTAAATTGCACAGATAACTGGTACGGAAACGTTGACAAGAAGCAAATGAAACTGTCAGTGTTTCTGGATCTGAAAAAAGCCTTTGATACTGTAGATCATAATTTTATGATGACAAAATTAAAAGCCATTGGTGTAAGAGGTACTGCAGCTGACTGGTTTGCCTCATATCTGAATAATAGAAGACAGTACTGCTCCTTAGGCAATCAAAAGTCCAGCGAAAGCTTGGTTACATGGGGCATTCCACAAAGATCTTGTCTGGGTCCGCTCTTATTTATCATCTATATACACGATTTTGAAAGTTGCCTTCGACAAGCCATAGCGGGTATGTACGCAGACAACACTCATGTCACCTTAACATCAGATAACACGGAAGAACTCCTTGAAATGGCACAGGAAGAAATGTGGAATATTTCTGAATGGATGAGAATTAACAAACTAAGCATTAATAAAAAAAACCGAATACATGATAATTGGACACCCACAAAGAATAAACAAGATATCATCCCATAGACCACTTACACTGAATGGCTAAGAAATTAAGCAGGTCAGGAAGACAAAACCACTAGGCGTAATTGCTGATGAGGGATTGAATTGGAGGGGACAATTTAGAAAAGTTAAAGGGAAGGTCTCTGGTGGGCTATGATCTCTAAAAAAACTAATGAAAATTGTTCCGCAATCCCAGCTTGTTAACATCTACTATGCCCTAGTACAGAGTCACTTACGGTATGCTAACGTTGTATGGGGTTCTCTCTCCAACAAGAAAGTAGAAGCCCTCCAACACCTTCTGAATCTATTATTGAGAAGGCAAAAGTCAAAGAACAGTGGTCCAGTAACTGGCTATCAGTCGAGCAACTGATAAACTTTGACAGAGCGGTGATGACCTGTAAGATGATGAATACGATCTGCCCTGAAAGCCATTGGGATAGATACAAAATATGAAATACGCATTCAAGTTATAGAGCCAGAAACTGCATGGATATTCAAATTCCAATGTAGATTCTTAAGTACTGGAAGAATAGTTTTGACTATTTAGGGTTAAAAGATTGGAACAACATCCCTATTGCCATCAGGGAACTCTCTACGTTCAATTAATACACGACTCCCTGGAAGACTAGCTGCACCATTATTTTACTCATTTGAATTTATATATTTTTACTATATTTGTCAATTTTTGTTTTCTCCTGCTAAAGGTTTTTTCGTGTATAAGAAATTGCAATAATAATAATAATTTTCTTTTAAAAGTTCATTTCATTCATCAACAATTTAAAAGTTACAATTATACATCTCACTAATTAACAGGTAATGTATAGTTGGCATGTCTGCATAAAAAAATAGTACAATAATATTAAAGTAACATACAATAACAGAGCAAATAAGTACTGAAGAGAAAAAGACAGAAGGAACAAGGCTGAAAAAGAAGACGGAAAAACAAGACAAATTATGTTAAAAGTTTAATAGTTTAATAATAATTTTTTTGAAACTTCATATAAATTCCAGTAATTAAGATACAACAGTAAACCTCTCTATTTGAAGGTAGTGTACAGTTGGCTACTTGGGGTACAATACACTAATATGTCTATAATGTCAAAACATCTGGCGTAGTCCAATCTTGATCTCTTCTGCAAAAAATATAATAAGTTGATCTGATAGCGATGGTGGATAGTTTTCTTAGGATGTAATTCTGATGTTGATCGGTTATGTTCAGTTCTTTAAGCATTTTAATGAAATCGGTTGAAAGTGAAGAAAATACTCCTAAAGTGCTTATAGAAGGATTTATAAATGTGACTTTATTGAACTGATGTAGTAGTGTCATGATCAAATCTTGATATTTTTTTTTTATATTCTCATAAAATTTACAATGACAATCAATTACAATACAAAAGCCTAGGGAGCATGGAAGTGCATAACAGCCCTAAGACTTACACTTAACATAGAGACACAAATATTACAATAATAAGCTACAAAAGTGATTGGAGTGGTGTCGCCCATCGTGCCAATAGCGTTGCAAATATGACAAATCATCACAAAAAGCTATTGTAAAAGGAGATATCAAGTCTACCTATGTTCCTTGCTAATCAAAAAAAAATTTTCGCCCAGACACGATGAGCGACACCACTCCAATTGTAAAAGGAATAAAGTTTACACAAAAGAGAAAATAATTTACACGAGAGAGGTTTTCACGAGAAAGTTAGTAACTTATTGGAACCGTTCTGAGGCCTGAATGTATTTTAATGTTGCATCAAGAATGTTTGTATTTGAATCAAAAGGTAACTTTTCATGGCCATAAAGGAGTATTTGCAATAGTTCTTTGTTTGGAGGGTTAGATAGGCCATGAGGACGCAATATTGTATTAACGCTGTCGAGAAGATCACGTCTGTGTATGTCATAGACACATAGAGCAGCAAAAAGTGCTCCGTATCCTCAATACCATCGTTTATCAGATACAGGGGATTAAAAGTATCCCTAAAATTATGTTTAAATTTGTGCTTTATCTTTACGTGTTATGTTATTAGCAAGGTTAGTTTCATACCCAGCACTAAGTTTAAGAACATATAGACACTTATTATGGACATTTAAGAGCAGATCCGGTCTTAAGCAATCCCCGATAATAATTGAAGGACTTACAAAGCCTGGAAGATCAACGAACAAAGATGCTTCCTTAATGGATTGAAAGGTTGATGCAATGAAATGAAGTATCGAGTCATGGCGTCATGTGTAACGACCTTCGCTTAATTGCTAGGCGCACACGTCGAGACTTTTGCTGAACAAAGTGCCTCTCGTGCCACTTTGCTCAGCAAAGTGCTCACCGTGTGCGGCGACTTTTTTGTGGCATTTCTACCTCGCGAGCCAAAAAGTCAGAAATCAAACTGGTTTGATAATTTTTGCCTCGCGAGGCACTTTTCTCACCGTGTGCGCTCATATGAGCATTTTGCTCAGCACTTTGACCTCTACATAGGAGATCAAGCATGCGCAGTAGGATAGTTCTGATCCTAAATTTGAGAAATGGCGAGCATTTCATCTTCTACAAGTGATTCAGAATACAAGGAAGAAGCTTTACTCGCATTGCTACTATTACGAAGACGCCGACTTTATCGTCTATTCCAAGTTTCTCCGAAATTTCATTTATTGCTTCTTCTCGTTTATTCCGATCTTTAAGCAATGGAGATCTCACGTCATATAGGCATGGGTGCTCGGGCCAAAGATCAAGGAGCTTCTCTTACGATAATGCTTCTTTCATGAATTCATTCGTTTCTGCCATGCTGCTTTCTTGAAAAAGGAACACTACTGCGCATGCTTGACCTCCTTTGTAGAGGTCAAAGTGCTGAGCAAAATGCTCATACGAGCGCACACGGTGAGCAAAGTGCCTCGCGAGGCAAAAATTATCAAACCAGTTTGATTTCTGATTTTTTGGCTCGCGAGGTAGAAATGCCACAAAAAAGTCCGCTAACACGGTGAGCACTTTGCTGAGCAAAGTGGCACAAGAGGCACATTGCTCAGCAAAAGTCTCGCCGTGTACGCCTAGCATTAGGTAAACGTTAAATCCGGCGACAACACGAATGAGAGACTCTGGCATCAGGCAGAAACTACAATCAGAGGAGGAAGAGGGACACCATTTTGAAAGATTTTTCCTAGTAGGAAGTGTATTATTCATATATCTGATTGTGAAGTTAAAAATATTTTTTGGCAAATTCAACTTAGCAGAAGACCAGATAGAGTTGAGCTTAGGTAAGGAATGTGATATGACAGCTGAAAAGAAAACCCTGAAGGACTAGATGAAATGTTAATCTGTTTTCTTGATTGGAACGAAAAGCTTTCAGTACTTGTTTGGTGTCCTTATATTTTTCGTACTGTAAGTTTGTGTGGGTGTTAGTTGATTTCCGGTCAGCTGATTGCGAGTCTGAATATCTTCGTTAGGTGAAGATTTTAGGACGTTGCGAACGATAGTCTGGCACTGGATAAATTTAGTTGACAGAGGGTAGATGTTCAACCCAAACTTAGTTTTAGCAAGAATATATAACAATCTACCAATTGAGTAGCATGAAATGTAGTAATGACACTCGTTAGACCTATGATATTCCCAGGAAGGAAAATCAATAAGTCTCGGAGCAGTGTGACATATTACGTTAACTGTGATGAGCCTTTTAACATAACTTGGAATAGAGTTCACGTATTTCAAGTACTCAGCACTTTAATAGCTTACGTTGGCCTATTCTCTAATAATTTGATTTAGCTACCTCTTGGTCTGACGGTGAATATTCTTCCATGTTTGATGCACACAGAGGTGACAGAAGAACAATAGAGTTCTAAAAGGAATACTTCTCAGAATAGTAATGCTGACAGGAGTCCTTGAAATGCTTAAATTTGAACCAAAGCATGGATCTAAACTGTATAGGTTTATCCTGGTATAGCATTACCCTGGTATAATAAAGATTTTCGCATAAGTAACTGAAGGCAGATGGCTAAGACAGTCATAGACCACGTCATATATTGCATTTCTGCAGAAAGAAATCAATATCATTTGAAGCTATTGCCAAATAATTTGTTCTGTAAAGGAAAGTTTCAACCAGCCAACATTACACTATAAAAAGTGCTAAAAGGCTGCTTTTCATTCCAAAAAAAATCAATATACGGCAGAGATAAACCAAGGTGTAAAGCCAATTCTGTTATTTACAAATTTGAAAACATTAGTGAAATTCAACTGCATTAGAGGCTAGAGAAAATCCAATAGCATAGAGCAACTTAGAAACTTTGTCGGTAACTGAGCATGTTTTAATATTCTACTCGGTAAATCTAGTCGGTAAACTTATAATCTGGGAGATCGTTTTTAATCCACTCTACAGGGCAAAATTTCAAAATTTTTCTTTTGCGTTGAACCCAACCATGGTGGGTCCTCCAATGTCACTACGAGAGACTATCTATCCCCTCCCCAAAGTATCATCAGTGATCCTTGTAATTGACTGTAAATTTGCTAATGATTCATAACTTGAAATATCTAAGCAAGTTATAACTTCAAATGGGGGTCCTCTCCTTAAATCACCAATTTAGCTAAAGTTTCTATCAATATGTTATATCATATTTTGCAGTATAAAGCACAAGTACAGGCGTTCAACAATCTTTACTTCCTCTACATATCTGGTCTTTCAATTAGAGCCCCCTCAACAAAAACATCGCTCCGCCGCCCCTGAATAATAAGCTAGTAAGGCAGTATAAGATCATGGAGAAGGGAATCGCAGAAGTCATGAAGGAATTAAAGCAATAGTTACAGTTAAAGGCCTCAAAACTGAAAAGATATGAACAAAGAATAGGACAATATCGTGTAAATAGAATGTACCAACAAGACCAAAAGAGAGTTTATCAGGAATTGGACAGCCTGTAGGCGAGAGAATTATACCAGGTGCAGAGAAAAATGTGAAATTTTGGTCAACACTTTTGGATAATGCTGAATGGTTGAATGATGTAAAAAAAATGACGTAAAGAACCAATCCTCAAGAGAATGCTGCAATTACAGTAGCAATGTTGAAAGATAAAGTAAGAAAGTTTTTTCTACTCAACTACTAATTGACTAAATATACACCTGACACTACACTACCATAGAAACGATACCCCAAGGAAGGAGCAAATATCATGTCTACCCAGGGGTCATAACATAGATATAATAAATAAAATAATAGACAAAGTAAGTTAAGGTCACTCGCAACCAAACATTTACCAATGGCAATTTAAATCAAAGGTTTAAAAAGAGTGGCAACATGGAACTCTTTTATAATGTAAAATGAATGGATGCTAAAGCCATGAATATTATTTCATTACGAGATACCTCAGAACATGAATAAAAAATTAATACTAATACAGAGAACAAAAGACGAAATAAAAGCAAAGCAAAAAATGCTGTCCAAAAGAAACACATTGAAAGGAACTGGGTGCACTACTTATGGAAACTGATATCCCTTTAATCGTTGTTCTTGCGTCCTGGCCCTAAGCTTGTTACATGTAACACATTTACGAATCAATCTTGCTACAAGAGCTGATGCTGCTAGAGCCCGAAAACCGTTAGCACGAAGTTCATTTATTGTAATACCTCTCCCTGAATGTTCTACTTCGAAAATTCACGTAATGGTCAAATTTAACATTAACTTGTTAGCTTCCGAGGTGAAATGTTTGCTTCCATATAAGAGAAGTTGCAACATATTGATATCTGAAGTGTTAGAATATTCATAAGCTTCGAGTACATTATTGACACAAGCGAGAAGATTCTGTCTATGTTCAGTGAACGAGTCGCAGAGCAGAAAGAATGTTCCGTATTTTCTATGCCATCATTTACAGGACACATTGGATTGACCGTATCTTTGAAATTATATTTGAATTCATGAAAATTGAGCTTGCTTAGACCCACCCTTAACTGAGTAAAATATGCAACCCCTTTTGGATTGTGAATACCGTATACGGATATAGTAGGAGGTCTGATTTGAGAAAATAATTTCTTTTTAAACAGAAGCGGATTCTTTAATTACGGGACTAAGTTTATTCCTTTCGGACAAAGAGTCAGGGTAGAAACTAGCTCTGAATCTTTCTGTTTTTGCCATTAAATATCCTAATTGAAGAAAGTTCCCTAATTGGAGAGCTTTTGGATCTGATGTGCTTTCATCACAAAAATAGATCGATATGAGTGAAAAGCAGAAACCAAACATTTGATCGGTTTATGAACCTCTTCTTCTGTACCCAACCCAATATATGCTGCGATGATATTATCCTGAAATCACTGCCATGTTGACTTGCAAATTCTTCACTATGCGCATGCCCGATGAATTTCAGCCCGGTTAAACATTGAGATTTGTGATTACCGTAAATCCTCGAATTAGCCCCCTGGGGGCTTATTTATTTTTGATGCTTTTTGGGTGGGGGCTTATTCGAGGGGGGCTTATAAAATTACTTGACAAATGTCGTATAAAAAGCTCATTGCCAAACCTTATTACAAGAACACTCTATATTTAACCACTAGTCTTTATTAAAGTCTTCATCATCACCTAGGGTGGGGGCTTATTCGAGGGGGGGGGGCTTATTAACAATTTGAAGTTCTAGCATGGGGGCTTATTCGAGGGGGGGCTTATTCGAGGGGGGGCTTATTCGAGGGGGGGTTAATTCGAGGATTTACGGTATATGGACAGTTCGTTCGATCTGAAAATCCCAGTCCGTTTGAGACAAGTAGGCTGGAATTTCAGCCCGGGAAACCCGACTAAACCTTTACCCATATAATCGCAACTTCGTTGAGACAAAACTCTGACCATAACACCGAGCTGAAATTTCAACCCGGGAACAGTTACAAACGGGCTGAAATCTCTCATATAACCAGGCCCTTTCAAATGTAAAGAAATCTCGATAAAGAAAACAAGCATTGGTATCCTAGAATCACATTAGTGCTCTATCCAAAAAGGCGTTCGTTTCATAGTGAGAAACACAAAACATGTTTTATGAATAAGATTTCCTTAACACAGATTTCCAGTATTCAATAAGATTTCCTTAACACAGATTTCCAGTATTCATAAACAATGCTGGAATTTATTTTAACACAACAAGTGAAATAGTACTTTCACCATGTCAAAAAGACTTCGCTTTTTCAAACTACAACGTAAGTACGTCCTACCGTTAGCAAATGGAGATGGCTACAAGTACTCTATAACTCAGCATTGAGTATATCAATATCATCTGCTGCGTCATAAGCTATTCTTTAATGCTCAATTAACATAGCGTTAGAGTGCTACACATCTCTGCAAACTAATCTAGGAATATGTCAACGATGTAAGACAACAAAAAGGTAAGAATGCTGTTTAGGATAATTTATTTTACCAAAGTTTCTCAGCAGTAATATATTAGAAATAAACCTTAGAAAAACGACAATTGATTTCAAATTTGTAAAACATGTTTCGATTGCTTCGACAACCATCTATAGTTACAAAATAAGCATATTACATGGAGCAAACGATATAAAGGCAAGTTTTATATCGTTTGCACGATGTAATATGCTTATTTTGTAACTGTAGATGGTTGTCGAAGCAATCGAAACATGTTTTACAAATTTGAAATCAATTGTCGTTTTTCTAAGGTTTATTTCTGATAATTTATTTATAAAGATAGCATTTTCTCCAATTTTCGCTGTCAACGCTGAGGAATATTGGTGTTCAATATTGAGAGGGACTGGTTTAATTGATTGATAGTAACACCTTCAAATTTTCCTCAATATCTGTGTTAAGTCGAATAGACCCTGAAGTATTCTTGTGTAGTTGAAAGTCAGAATTCATTGTGAACAGTCTTAGAACAATTCAAAAATACAGGTTTCAGTTTCCTCTGGTTTGTGTATTACTTAGAATTGCCACAAAATTCTCAGATACATGTCACAAATAGCCAAAAAGCCTACGGATTAAACCGCTGATAATAAAGATTGAAGATCTAACCTCTCCATGTTCTAGCAAAATATTCCTATGTATGGAGACATTTTTATTTTTGATAATATTACTGTCCTAGGCGATATCATGCACCTTCATCTGTCATAGACCATCGCCTATCAGAGTGAGGCTTCTTTGGGGGTAATCCCAAACCGACTACTGCTAACAATACAGTTGAAAGTGTTGCACTGTCCACTTTTCTAATAATCAGAACTACATACAGAGTGTGTCTGGGAGGCAAATGCCTCTATCAACGATTTTTTGTGTAGTGAATAGATTTTGGATTGTAAATAAAGCCTTTCTCCGTTGATTTTCTAGTCATTTGAGTTGGACAGGCATTTTGAAAACTGCAATTTTCATTGAACCACTTCATCCTGATTGAGTATTAGTACACATCATATAGGTAGCGAGTAATATCTATGTCGGTATCTAGTTACGGGAACAAAAGTGAGCATCACAATCAGTGGGAAATACAGTAAATGAGCTGCTACCAACTAAATTATTTGCAATGCGCAAAGCTTTAATACGCTGGGCAATGAGGAGGAGAAGTTCACAGGACCCGTTCTCGCCCAGGCAAGTGGCCTACGACTACTGTAAAACAAAATGTTGTACCTGGTATCATCTTGATGAGGATAAGACAATCTCGATCGTAAAGACAATCTTGAAAGCTGAGCAGCAGATTGATCCTGTTAAACATAAGAAATTAGTATGTCTCATCAGCCTGTTGACGTTCATAGAAACGGTATGCTTAGATAAGTCTACTTGATCAAATTTCGCATACAATATCAACACCATTGTGGAATAGGGATACTTTAATAGAAGATAATGAAACAGTATACCACTTTAAGTATTTAGATATTCAATCTCTTTTACAGGTGCTGCTGTTGAGCATGAATATACATATACTTGGCCAGAAGAAGAAACACAATTATACAGTGAAAAGGAGCGAATCGGCTTAGCTTCAATTAGCACAGGACAGGTATCCAAAATCAGACACAGTGGTCGGTTGCAAAATGCAAAAATCGCTACCGAAGATGTACACCATCCGGTGCAAGTTGAAGAGGACAAGTGACTCTCAAGAAGAGTTCGTATTCCACTTCTTGTACTTAGCAGATGATTATAGGAGTTCAAACTGGAACGTTCTCTAGTAAAATCGGTCACATCGTAATCGTCTATGACTCGGAATAAGACCACATTCCATTGTTTACGTTCAACTGTTTACGTCTAATGAATATTTATTTCTGTTTATGACTGAATATTTATGCTGCTCAGAAATTCGTCTACAATAATCGTCGTTTTCATCTTTGACTTCAAGCTTTTGATCAGTTCAGCTTTTATCAAAACCACTAGCATTTACTAATCCCTGAAATGAACTTCTGATACGTATTCTATTATACGTTTCCAAACGCTTACCTTCCACCACAGACAGAAAAAAGTTACAGGCCATACTTTGGTTTATAAAAAAGACTAGCGGACTTCATTGGAATAAAATAATAAATTTTTATTAACTCCAAGGAAATCTCTTGCATGTAATAATCCGTCATCTTCAATTGGCACATTACTTTTTTCTATTGGAAATGTGATAATGCTCATTGAAAATTATTTAATCTCATTAGAACTGTGATGTTCACAAGGAAGGGACATCAACAGGCCTCGTAGGACAGTCAGGTTGTTAGGTAGCTATAAACATTAAAGTTAATGAATGTCAAATAGCTCATCAATGAAAATGTACTATTAATGTCTGTTCAACCTCAACCTTGGTCATAATTCTATAATTTCATCTGCACTGTGGTACTACTTTTAGAAAGGATTGCCTTCAACTCAAATGATTTACATGGAGAGTTAGTACATTATCCATTTCCTTTAAGCAATCTTCAAACTTGATGAATGAAATTATAACTATTGCTGCATCAAGAACTTTGTACACTGGAAACAATAAGTCTTTGTCAACTTCTGTGCAAACAGGGGTGGTTGAAGGATAATTGTTCCGTTGATAAAAATGTATGTTAAATTTATAGGTGCTACTCACAGGGTTCGTCGACATAAGTCCAATACATGCCAGAATATCTCTGTGGAAGGGAAATCATTTAAGTCCATTAACAACAGAATGAAGACTGCCTCCAAAGTAACCGAAGCAAGGTGGTTAAAGCAGTAGTGAACCACTGTATTCACTTCACCTCAGTTTTGTAGCATTCCACTATACGACATCGTATGTAGTTTAACTCAACCATGTTCCCCAAGGAGAGCCAATGTTTGCTTCAACAACAATCGAAAGTCTCTAATTCGATAGAAATTCATTCTCATACGAGAAATACCATACATTTCCTTTCGTCTTCTTTGAAATAAGCAGATTGATGCTATTACCAGAGTCGAGTCTAAGGCAGCTTTCACTTAAATGACAATTTATCTATTGCCTCTCTGACGCTTGCAGCATAGTTTGCAACACCTGCGAGTAAGAAAATTTGCATGGACTCTTTGTGGATGGGTTTTATTTTCAATATTGATTGAAGAAACCATTCAACCTTGCGCACCCGGTACATTTTTCTAAATAGCAAATATAATCATTCAGCATATTTATAAGATAAAAAATTCGTAGCTATGCAGAGGTTTTAGGTTGCATACTACTGGTATTCACACTTCAATACTGAAGGTGTTTGCATTATTTCCTGAATTGAACAAGTTCCCGTCTTATGCTACAAGTGCTCCCCATATGCAGCATTCAGACAAGAAATATAATCTACGCATACGCGGAAGAAACAGACCCGTAGCCAAGGAGGGCCTGCGGGGCAAGGCCCCCTGGACTTGTGAAATTTGACTCTGTGCCTCCCCTCAAAACATGAATTATATAAATATATATATATATATATATATATATATATATATATATATATATATATATATATATATATATATATATATATATATATATATATATATATATATATATATATATATATATATATATATATATATATATATATATATATATATATATATATATATATATATATATATATATATATATATATATATATATATATATATATATATATATATATATATATATATATATATATATATATATAATTCAATAGCCTTTCCACTAAAAGTTTTTAAAAATTTATATAGACTCTCATAATAAAAACAACTGTTTAACGTTTCGCGTATAGCTTCATCAGAAAAATCTTTTGATTTTTCTGATGAAGCTATACGCGAAACGTTAAACAGTTGTTTTTATTATGAGAGTCTATATATATATATATATATATATATATATATATAGAATTCAAAAATATACTTTCTTCTGTTGTAAATGTTTCGATATATTATCTTCATCAGTCCTCTAGTATTGATGAAGATAATTTATCGAAACGTTTACAACAGAAGAAAGTATATTTTTGAATTCTCTATGTTTTATTTATATACTAAGTTAGTGCGGCTTTGACTTATTATATATATATATATATATATAAATATATATATATATATATATACAGTATATATATATATATATATATATATATATATATATATATATATATATATATATATATATATATATATATATATATATATATATATATATATATATATATATATATATATATATATATATATATATATATATATATATATATATATATATATATATATATATATATATATATATATATATATATATATATATATAGGGCTGTGCTCCCCTTGTGAATTCAAGCTGGCTACGGGCCTGGGACAAAAGCCCTGATGTCAGTAACATACACATCAAGCTCCCGGTTACTATTTACCTGATAATTAGAGGACCAAGGAAGGAGCCTTGCAGAAGCCATATAGTCACATATTAGCTAGCAATGGAACAGATCTGCATACCCTCTAAAGATGTGATAATAGAAAGCAGTTTGTTGCTTCTGGGCATTATTCAAATGTTGACGAATACGTTTAGTTCCTTTTAACGTTCTTCACTAGAAAAATATGAATTAAATCTGATTTGACAGATGTCGTTTAAATGTTACGTACACTCAATAAAAGACTTGTCACTGCTGTTGAACGATAGTGACAAGGGTCCAATTCATAGAAAAAGCGGGAACATGTTTTTAGCATACTGAAAGCTTTTTTCGTCCGACACTCGTCATCATCATCATCATCATATAACAATATTTAAAGTTGGTTGTGAGTATAATAGTAATTAAATACTAATTAAAACCAACTATTTGTAATACAACTGTAAGGAAAGAATTTTATAAAATAAATACTCATATACATAATTCCATAAACTAAAAAGTACTTAGCGGCAGATCCTGCAGGTGCATTCTTTTCCAGACCAATTTTTAATTTTCAATTTGAATGCTAGAGGTGTATTTTCATATTTGATACTGTCATCCAGGGCATTCCAGAGGAAACTCCCCCTAAATGATAGCGATTCTAGCCCAAAACTTGTACTCTTTATTGTAGGTAATCTGCAAAGGTTTTTTGTCCTCAGATTATACTCTACATGTTTTTTTTCATAAAATTCCCATACAAGCGATGGATTAAGATGAGTTATTGAATTATAGACTTCTATCATTAGTTTCTGTAAGTTTCTTACATGAATGCAGACACTACCACTGCGTGTAAGTAGTAGCTCAAATGAGCATTCATATTCTTCATATAGCATTCGGAGAGCACGTTTATGTGTGCGATCAATTTCTTGGTTTGCACCTTTATTGCAGAACATCCAGATCAAAGGGCAGTAATTGAAATTCGATAGGATTACTGCATTACAAATCAATAATGCCTGATCTCTGGAAATAAACGTATTTAGTCTAGAGAAAGCATTTATTTTCTTGTTCACTTTAGAACATAATGTTTTGACGTGCTTGTCAAATTTTAATTTGTTGTCAATTTCAACCCCAAGCAATTTAACACAATCTGTTGCGGATACTTTGTTACCTTCAATGTTAAGACGCAGTCCTCTGCGACTGCTGTTCAATCCAAGAAACATTAGCTGGAACTTTTTTGGGTTCGCAACCATACCATTCTTCGCAAACCATTTAAGCAACGTACTAAGATTATTTCATCTTCCAAATTTATGATTATTTCATTTAAATCTTTCCCACATGAGTATATAGTATTGTCATCCGCAAAATTACATATCTTAGAGTTTATTTTTGTGAGAAATAAATCATTAATGAATATGTTAAACAGCAAGGGACCTAACATTGATCCCTGAGGGATACCGATTTTTATTCTTTTTGCAGTACTCCTATGCGATCCAATCTTTACCCTTTGATGACGACAGTTAAGGTAGTTGTATAATAAGTAAAGGCTATTTAAATCGAATCCATACGCTTTACATTTTGCGATGAGAAGGTCATGAGGCAGACAGTCATAGGTTTTGGATAAATCCATGAGTATTGTTCCTACTATACCCGATGCATCCAGACATTTCCTCCATTTTTCTATTAATCTTATCAGAGCATGTTGCGTGCTATAGCCCTCTCTGAAACCACATAGGATTGTCGAAAATTTATCTTTAAAATATCGGTATATTTGGTCTTTTAGGATTCTTTCATAGATTTTAGACGTTACAGGCAACACACTTATTGGCCTGAAATTACCCTTTTGATTCGCATCCCCATTTTTGAACAAAGGACAGAGCTCAGCTTCCTTTAGCTCACTAGGAAAATTACAGTCATAAATTGTAGAATTTATACAATCAGTTAAATAGGGACAAACTATATCCTTCATCGCCTTTAGTATTCTAGTTGGAATACAACCACTGTTGGAGTTTTTCGTGTCTAGCAAATCTATCTGCCTCATGACCTCAGTTGGGTTTACATGAGAGAATTGAAAAACGTTGGCATTTGGCGTTACATATTTATTGATCATCCTGATAGATGGGTGATCTTTGTATTTATTTATTGCTCTCATAACCATTTGTTCTAAAGGAAGATTCTCTTGCACCTCCTTAAAAACTGGGTCTATATCAAAGTTGTTGGTAATGTTACAAAAATATTCATTAAAGCACTCGGCAACTTCTGCATCATCTGACAGAATTTTACTGTCTTCTATTAGTATAATCTTCTCACTCATGGGATTCTTATTTGAGAACAGGGGTTTAACAGTCTTCCAAAATTCCTTGTCGTTGTCAATTTTCTTTGCCTGCATCATTCTAAAATGATTTCTTTTAGATTGGATATTCAATTTCACTACAAGGTTTCTTTGGTCCTTATATTTTCTAATGTCATCCTCTCGCTTGGTTTTATTTGCAATCGTTTTCAAATTTGATCTCTTCATTATGGCCCTACGTAGAGTTCTGCTCATATGTGGCTTATTGTTACCCCTAACAATCTTTTTTTTGGTAGGGGCATTTGCCTCAAGCGTATTCATAAAGATCGATTCAAAGTTTCCATACGTAGATGGATGGGCTAAGATAAGATTACTCCTTAATTCTTCTTCAAAATGCAATTGAGACCAATTCTTATAGTCACGATATATGATTTTCTTGGGAGGCAGTTTAGTGAATGTTGTTTTCAAAATGGTGTAGATCATATGATGATGATCACTGAACCCAGTCTCAAATGACTTAGAATGCATAAAAGAGTGCTTTCGGTTTGTAAAAATTAAATCAATGCAACGTCCATTTGAAGACTTGAAGCATGTTGGTTTTTTGATCATATTATATAAATCGTGATCCTGAATTATGGATGACAAAGCTTTGTCACCTGGTTCAAGATTGAAGTCTCCAAGGACAATTACATTTTCATATCTAGAATATGTGTCAATCAGTTTTGATATTTCTTCTACAAAATAACCCGAGTTTTGTTGTGGAGGCCTATAAATTGGTAGCATTAGCCATTTTTGCTTCCTAACATTAATCTCAATTGGCACAACCTAGATGTCAGGTCGGGTGCTAACGAGACCAAGACACTTCGAGAGGAGACTATCTCTCACATAAACCAAAATACCACCGCTATACCCAGAGAAATCGAGTCTATATGGGCCTTTAAAGCCATTTATTATGAATTGACTTGTGAGGAAAGATGAATCAATCTTTGTCTCGGCAATAACCAAAACATCGACGAAATCACCGATCATCTCCGAGATTCCACTGAATTTGTTACGAATGGAGTTTATGTTTATATAACTAATAATGACGTTCCTAGGGTAGTTTAAACGGAGGCGTTTCAGCTCATCAAAACAGGTAGTCTCCCCTAGTGTTTGGGTTGATAAAGATGGTAATTCAAATTGACCCATTAGGGTGTCACAATAAGTGACTTCATTAATGTTATCAATAGTTTGATGCTGTTTGGCGTGTTCTGAAAAGTTAACTAGTCCTTGGCTGGGAGGCACCGTAGCAGGTACCGCATTTCAAAATTTTTTTATAAAATTTAAGAAGTTTCTTGCTAAATATGAATTCCCTTTCTCATTTAGGTGCAACTTCTTCCTGCTAAGACAGGACACGTCCAGGTTCGAATTGTCAATGACAGAAATCTTTCTGGTATTGGCAAACCTCTTGATCTCACTATTTAACGCTGAGACACTCACCTTCTTTTCGATGAATTGTTTATCCTTCCTCGTCACAATTGTAAAAAGAACGATGGAAGTGCCAGGAGAGTCATTCTTGGCTTGTTCTATGATTTCACTGTAGTTGTTCAACGTATCAATCTTGTCTCGGCTAGTAAGGTCATTCGTACCCGCGTGTATTATAATACAATCCGGTTTTTTCCTGATGATAGGTCTTACATAGTCCATAATATCCCTTGATGTTGCTCCGGGGTGGCGTTTTACTTGTACATTATGATCTTTTTGTAACCCTTCGTTCATGATGACATTCAGCATAGAGTCGCCGACGATCGTTATTCGTTTCCGTTTCTTCATAATATCTTGTTTTGACCCATTTTCCCTATGCTTATCTAGTTGTTTACTATGAACTTCATCGCTGTTTATTTTTGATTTTGCAGGCCCTTTTTCTTGATTCAGCTTCATCGGATGTTCTGTTTCAATAGCTGCCTTTGTAACATTTGTTTTTGTTAGTTGTACAGATTGTTTAAAGGATTGACCTCCATTGTCTATACTGCACTGTAATACTTTGTCCTCTATTCCAGAGGGAGTATCTTTGAGTATGAACCGTTGGATAACGACCGAAAGGTGAACTGAAATATATAGCCAGATGCGGGTACACATGATATGATGAATTCAGAGGCGGATCGAGACCTTCTCAACATTCTCAGTTGAGAATGTCAGATTTTCTAGCGTCCAGATTTTCGAAGCTTACCAACCTGTCAACTCAAATCGAGTCTGATTTCTCAAGGTTGCTGACCCCCGTACCCACTGATATTTGCTGCACACTTAGTACACCTCTACGAAGTGGTAACCTAGCAATCGCCTTCACAAGTGTCAATAATCCTGAAAGGTATCTAGGCAAGTTGCGACAGTTTACGTGTAGTTTCCATGCCAATTTGAGAAGTTCCTTCGCATCTTGAGAATGTGCTACGCAATTTTCTTACTGCGTGCGCATCGAAACAGTACTGATTGTTGGTCACTTGAGAAGGTAGATCTGCGCTGGTTAGATGAGGTCCAAAATACATAGCAACGGCTTTTTCTTGGTACTCTTTTTATATGAGGTAGGCCTGGACGATTTTAAAACTAACTCCTTGCGCGTCCTGAGGAGAAGGTTCACTGAGAATCTTGAGGAATCAGGGGGTGGGTATACTTGACTGTTTGGAATTTGCCGTGTACCCTGGCATATGTTATCTGTTGGATGAAGTAGCTCAGAGCGGGAGAAAACTATTCTTCGTTAGCAATCCAGGCCCGTCGGAACCTGGGGGGGGGGCAGGGGGGTTTCAGCCCCCTCCCAATATTTTGCAACTATTTGCTCTTTAAATTTTCGAGAACACATTGCAAGGCCATGCTATAAATTCGCAAAAATATTAACCAGTTCAGTTACCAGTGATCCCTTTCAATCATTTATTGCGTGTTCAAAGCCCAGGGGGGTCACTTGAATATTTTGTATACGGGGGGTCCATCCGATAATTTTGGGTAAGAAATTGCCTTGTTATCCAATACTTATGGGTAGCTGATTTAAAATTATGTCCTTTTGATACTTATGGGTAGCTGATATACAAAATATGGACTTTCAATACTTTTGGGTTCAACCAACACATATAGATCAAAGATTGTTAGGATTTCTTTCAACATCAGTAAAAATGAGGCTTTTACGATCCATCAAACATCGGTATTTTTGATATCTTCGGGTCTCATAAAAAATATTTAGTTGATACTTCTGGGCCTGTGAAATTTTATTTGATAACTTTAGGTGAATCTGGGAAACTGCGGATGGACCCCCCCGTATACCCCCCTGGGGTTCAAAGAACCAATGTATACTTGATCTGGAACGTTAAACAGCATGAGCGAAGAAAGTGAAGTCTTGAAAACTGAATATGTTAAGCGAAGATGCTGGGAGGGCGTCAGGGTCTGACTTTTATGTTCCATCAACCAAAAAACACTTCATTTTTGATAGTATTGTTTGGTAATTTGATTATTTGGTAAGCAAATTTTTGGACAATTTTCGAACAGAGATCTGTGCAGCACACAGAGTTAATGTAGCACACAAAAGCACACAAGCATAGGTGATTGAAAAAGAGTGTCAAGAGGATCGTTAAATTGTGTTTTGGGAGTGTTTATGATTTCTTAAGTTGATTGCTGGCATGCACTGCACGGAGACAGCAGGAAAGTTTTGCTGTCAATGACTGCAAAGTATTCCTTTAGCTTTTTCAGCCACAGGTAATGTTAGTAGGTGACTGCAAATACATAGATTCCAGCCAATTTACAACTTCCATTTCAAAAGTTTTCTTAATTCTGTAAATAGTAATTCATCCATTAAAAATGGCAATTTGTATAGCCAGGTTGCTTTCCAACAATCTAAAGGGCATGGTCGAACAAAAATTCTCCCGGAGCCCAGTGCAGTTTGCTTTATTCACAGCCCCCCCCCAATATCAATTTCGTTCCGACGGGCCTGCAATCTATCCGAAATAATAGAATTTTCAGAAGAAGTCAAGCAGTTGTTGACGAAGAGAGATGTTGGACAAATTATGATGGTATATAGTGCTAGTATGCAGCTTTCTCTAGGTAAGTGTTGTCACACAGGATGGCTTGATCACAAGTAGTAGTTGATAGTCATACTTTGTCACAGGCATGCAGACAGATTCTCTACTCCCGGTCCATTGAGTAAATGTGGATAAAGGAGAAACTGCCCCCCCCCCCCGATAATGTATGGCTATATTTTTCCTTTATGACTGTTTTATAGTCGTTCACGGCAGTCTGTATTCGCATATGCACTTATTGTTTACAAGATTGCTGGATGAATACGAGTCTGGCCGATGTCAGTTGACATTGGGTATAGACAAAGGGTCGGAGAGCGGAGGGTTAAGGTCAAGCTAGGTTGTGTGTTAGAAATACTATAGGTCCCAACTGGACAGATATAACGAAGATTCATCCTAACTTCCGCTTACACGATCACACTTATGCTTGAACACACTGATGCCTTGTCAAAAACTAAATTTCCTAACAATAGTTTTTATTGAAGTAGAGGTTAGTTTTGATTCTGCTATTAAAGTGCTTTTGAAATTTCAATAGTCCTTGATCTTTCAGGCATAATTATCAAAACTATGATAATTGTTTGGGTGTGGTCTTTGGGTGTGGTTTCATATTTTGAACCTTTGAGAATGTCAGAAAATGTGCTGGATCCGCCCCTGAGTGTTATAGCACCATTATACGGTACATTGCCACCCGAGTGATCTACATTTATTCTCCGGAGCCTGATTTAACATGGAATCCATGTTATTGTCCATTTTTGACCGTATTGTTGTGATACGGACGCTCCCCCTTTGTTTCTTGTTTACGTAGCACATTGAGAATAGCGTATAAAGGAATCGAACAGTTATTTGGATCGTAGTCAGACTTGTGCCTTATTTGGCGAAAAGTAATGTGTGTGCCCACGTGTTGAATAACGCGAATAACTTTTTATTGTCTTTTACTTGTTTATGCACTTGTATTTTCCTTTGTATGGTAGACAGTTTTGTATAATTGTTCTAGTTGGGTATTTGTAGATTAGATTTGTTAGTTTAAGTGAGTCGAGAATTGAGCCGAACTGTGAAGGACGAACCTGTGATACCGCGCATCAAGATGAGTTAACTGAAGAGACGAATCAAAGACGAACCTTATCGGAACTAGTTAATTAAGTAATAGTTAGCACCTTATGTTGAAACGCTGATGGAACCTCGCTTATGTGTGATAACTTGATTTACAGAAAAGATTCAAAGATAATGTTTTTCAAGATCGTAAGTTACTTTTGTCAGTTCTTTTATTTTTCTGTGCCACGAAACCAACTCACGCAGTTGTTAAGCCACGCCACGCTTAACATTGGTGCCCAGTGTGAGGAACCTGTCAATGGTCAAAGAAGATACAGTTTCAGTTTTGCAGTTTTCTTATGAGCCTTTATAATTACTTCAACCATTGAACTACATCTGTAATCTGAAGCCCGAATTCAGAAGTATCAAGGAAGCTGAATGATATAGTTGGCACTACCTTACTGAATATTGCAAGAGGAAGAAACGAAGTAAATAAAGTGTATCAGAAGTTGTTGCTTCTTGCCATATAGTTGTTTCGATTGAGTTTTTATATGTTTCAAATCCTTCCATCACATTTTGTGCAGTTGGCAGGAAGTAAGATCTTTGCGTGATTTGTTACTAACATTTTAATTACTATATTGGTATGTTGGCTCATTGACTGATTGCCAAATTACGTCAAACCGACACAAAAGCTTGTACAATTCGTATTGTCTTCAATTGTTATTGCATTTCGTATGTTCACGGGGGTTCGCATTAGAGCACTGCATTACCGCCTTAACGTTGATTACGGGTATAGAGCTGCTTGCTTTTGTTCACACGATGGAAGCCACAGTCAACGAGTTACAAACACAATTAAGTGCCGTCCAGGCAGCCCTTGAAGGAAATCTCCAGTCCGGTCTCTTTCAACTTCACTCATTTAACGGTCTCCCAAATGAAGACATAAATGAATGGCTCTCCCGTTTTGAAGCTCTGGCTAAATTTCACAGTTGGTCTAATGCTAAAAAGTTGAACGCATTACCACTTTCTTTGGGCGGTCCTGCTAAAGCCTGGTTTGATACCCAATGTCCTGAAAGAAAAGCTGATTTCACAGTTTTAACGGATGGTTTAAAAACCAGACTTGGTTCCCAATCACTGGAGTTTCTTTTTAGACAGGAACTGTATGCTCGAAAACAGGGTCCAACAGAGCCTTTGTCTTTGTATACCGAGGATATCATTAAGAAGAGCCAGCGTCTCGCTCTTTCTGATAAAGATTTATTGAATGTTTTTATCAATGGCTTGCGTGATGACATCAAAACCCATGTCATTCTAAACCAGCCTGACTCTTTTGCCGAAGCAGAAAACCTTGCACGCTTAAGAGAAGCTGTTTCAAAATTCGGGAGTTTCTAGCTCGCTCACTGCAGTTCAGTCTACCCTTCAGGAACAACGGATTAAGGAATTGGAAGGTCACGCGAGTCTTCTTGTCTCCCGTGCTGGTCAGAAGAAAAGCGGTATGCAACCCCCTGTTTCGAGTTTTGATACCAAGCCAATTGATACAACAAGCAATTCATTACAACCTGCCACTATTTCTGCAGTAGATGTCCCCTTAAATCCGAGCAGTACAAACGCACTCAAAACTGAGCTCATAGCCACCATGCACAGCGAATTCCAGAACAATCACTTTGGGAAGAGACAACGACAGTTTCAGCCTTCTATAGGAAATCGGGGAGGTGCTCGAGGTAGAAATTTACGTACAACGGACGGGCAGCCTATTTGTAATTTTTGTCGCAGGGTAGGGCATGTTGCCAGATACTGTAATGAGCGCCCTCAGCAGTCCGGTTACACCAATGCACAGCATAAGCCACCTATTTATACTGGTTATTCGTCGTCAAACCAAACAAAAAGTTCTCCCCGTCCTCCGCAGCAATCTAATCAGAGTAGCCAAAATTTAAACGGGGCAGGGCCTTCAACATGGGGGTACTGAAGGCCCAAGTAAGAGTAAGTGATGTAGAAAGCCCCAAACTTGTAAATAGATCTGGACTGCATCTTAAACAACAGGCAACCTTGCGCACAAACAATCGTAAACAATGGCCCAACCCTCAAACCAATAATCAGTACGGGAAACAACAATCGGATATTGATGAACAATGCGAACAAAAGTCCAGTTCTGAAGTTAATAGTTCTACCTTTGAAGCTAATTCCCGCTTGAAGAAAGCTGAGATTCCGAATACGGTTGATTATGTGTTTGACAAGTCTAACGTCCCTACCACCTCGAAAATATTTGAGTGTGATATTCCTGCCATTGAAACTGACAGCAAGATTTCTTTTACTACGAATGTATTGATATGGGGCGTAGTCCTCAAGCAGTCAACTAAACTACTCGTAGATACTGGAGCTGCTGTAACTGTGATCAGTGATGCATACTACCATAATATTTTGCGGCCTGTGTATGAAGTAAAACGAAATATTCAGCTTGAGAGCGTAAAAATAGCAGATGGAAAAAGCGTGCCTATAACGGGATTTGTGTCATTTCCGGTTTTGATTGGTGGAAGCGAATATTCTTGCGATGCTTCTATCGTCCCAGGGTTAGCGTATAATATAGTCCTTGGAAGAGATTTCTTGCATAAATTCGGCGCAATAATTGACGTACGCGGCCAAACAGTAAAATTCGCGCCTGACGAAGTTAGAGCTGCGCAAACTGTAGTTATTATTATTATTATTATTATTATTAAAAATATTTAAGGAGGGTTGCCCTTCAGCTACAGCTATTATTGAACCTTATAGGTCAATGGAATCTAGGGAACAGTTTTTGTCTCGTTTTGCTCATTTCCTAGCCAAGCTTTATCGCGCTCTGAAAATAAGTGCTTAGCAGATCTTCTCGAAACTTATGGTGACATATTTGCTACCTCTGGTTTAGATCTTGGTCGAACCAACATAGTACAACACTCTATTGACACGGGCGATGCCCGCCCTATCAAGCAGTCTCCATATCGTGTTTCTCAAGCTCAGAGGGATGAAATTGAAACTCATCTCGCTAATATGCTCAAACAAGGTATTATTGACGTGTCTTCAAGTCCTTGGAGCTCACCTGTAGTGCTTGTCAAAAAGAAGGACGGGACTACTAGATTTTGTGTCGACTATAGGAAACTTAATGCCGTTACACGTAAGGATGGTTATCCGTTACCTCGTATAGATGATGTTCTTGATTCTTTGTCGGGATCAAAGTATTTTACTACCCTTGACCTCCAGTCGGGGTATCATCAAGTAGCCATGCATTCAGACTCCAAGGATAAAACTGCTTTTGTCACGCATGCAGGTGTTTACGCCTATGACGTCATGAGTTTTGGATTATGTAACGCTCCTCCGTGTTTTCAACGCTTAATGTCACGTGTACTCTATGGCCTCGAGTGGAAGCTTTGTCTCGTTTACATCGATGACGTAATCATATTCGCCCAGACACTTGAAGAACATTTATCTCACTTGCAGTTAGTCTTTGAATGATTACGTCAAGCTAACTTGAAGCTTAAGCCTTCAAAGTGTTATTTCGTTGAGACTTCCGTTAATTTTCTTGGTTTCGTAGTGTCTGCTAATGGAATTTCTCCAGATCCAGACAAAATCTCTGTCGTTAAGTTATTTCCTACACCGCAGTCAGTAAAAGAATTTCGTAGTTTTTTGGGCCTTGCCAATTATTACCGACGTTTTGTACATAATTTTGCTGACATTTGTTCACCATTAAGCAGATTTACTCATAAAGACATTGCTTTTGTGTGGACTCCAGAATGTAAAGAAGCGTTCCTTGAGTTGAAACGTCGTTTGTGTTCCGCACCTATTCTTGCATATCCTGATTTTAACCAGCCTTTTCATCTGTACACGGATGCAAGTCAGTATGCTTTAGGCTATATTCTAGGTCAGTGTATCAATGGTCGAGAGCATGTTATTGCATATGGTGGACGAGAGCTCAGCTATGCAGAAAAAATCACAGTACGACAGAAAGAGAAGCTTTGGCTGTAGTTGCTGGTGTCAAGCGCTATCAGCCTTATCTTGCGGGAAACAAGTTCTATATTCACACTGACCACGGCAGCCTTTCGTGGCTCATGCGGATCAAAGATCCAACTGGCAGACTTGCACGTTGGGCATTACAATTACAGCAATATCACTTTGAAATTATTCATCGTGCTGCTACATAAAACGGGAATGCCGATGCTCTTTCTCGTCGCTCCTATGCTGCTCCACTGTCTGTCTCACCAGAGGCTTCTGTCACGTTAGCTTTAAGTGCAATTGCGCCACCTTGTCCACCTGCAGCCACCCTACACACTTTACAGCGCCAAGACCCAGATCTTGCTCCTATTATCCAATACCTTGAAACGGCAGAATTACCTATTGAAGACCAGGCAGCACGTTCTCTCCTCTTGCAAATCGATTCTTATTATCTCGATGGTAACGGTCTTTTATGCCATCTTTGGACACCTGGAAAGCGTCACCTTCAGTCCTTGTGTTCTCAAGTCGTGATCCCTGCATCATTACGTCATAAGGTCATATCTGCCTGTCGCGATGCGCCTACTGCTAGCCATTTTAGTACTCATAAAACGTATGAAAAGACTCGCCGTTGCTACTTTTGGCCCGGTATGTTTCGAGATATTGATCATTGGTGTCGAACGTGTGTTGATTGTGCCATGAAGAAAGTTCCCAGGGGTCAGCGTAAAGCTCCCCTGTTGCCTATTCCCGTTGAAGGAGCTTTTGATAGAGTTGCAATGGATATACTCGGTCCTTTGCCTGTCACTAATGATGGTAATCGTTGTATTTTCCTTTGTATGGTAGACAGTTTTGTATAATTGTTCTAGATGGGCATTTGAAAAGTCTGTTGGTACTACAGAACTTCACTATAGCACGAAAAAGCGGAAACATTCTTTTAGCATACTGAAAGCTTTTTTCGTCCGACACTCGTCAGAGTATGAAAAGTCAGATAACGACCGAAAGGTGAACCGAAATATATAGCCAGATGCGGGTGCACGAGATATGATGAATAATACGTCTATTTGGCCCTATGATTGGCCAATTAGCACCTATTCACCATTGTTTATTTGAAGAGTCCAAGTGAAAAAATGAACTCTTTTTGTTTACATAAGACTGGGTTTTGAGTCTTGATGTAAACCGATTCCAAAACACCTAAATGAAAGGACGATCTTGCTTGCCCAATGATCCGAAAATTATCGTCTGTATATGTTTTGGCGCATTCTGGATTTGTTAGAAGATGTTGTCCTGAATGAAAAGTGATTCGGCCATAGGACAACATCTTATTACAAATCCAGAATGTGCCAAAACATATACAGACGATAATTTTCGGATCATTGGGCAAGCAAGATCGTCCTTTCATTTAGGTGTCTTGGAATCGGTTTACATCAAGACTCAAAACCCGGGCTTGAGTAAACAAAAAGAGGTCGTTTTTTCACTTGGACTCTTCAAGTAAACAATGGTGAATAGGTACTAATTGGCCAATCATAGGGCCAAATAGATGCATTATTTATCATATCACGTGCACCCGCATCTGGCTATATATTTCGGTTCACCTTTCGGTCGTTATCCGACTTTTCATACTCTGACGAGTGTCGGACGAAAAAAGCTTTCAGTATGCTAAAAGAATGTTTCCGCTTTTTCGTGCTATAGTGAACTTGGGTATTTGTAGATTAGATTTGTTAGTTTAAGTGAGTTGAGAATTGAGCCGAACTGTGAAGGACGAACCTGTGATGCCGCGCATCAAGACAATTTAGCTGAAGAGACGAATCAAAGACGAACCTTATCGGAACTAGTTAATTAAGTAATAGTTAGCACCTTATGTTGAAACGCTGATGGAACCTCGCTTATGTGTGATAACTTGATTTACAGAAAAGATTCAAAGATAATGTTTTTCAAGATCGTAAGTTACTTTTGTCAGTTCTTTTATTTTTCTGTGCCACGCAACCAACTCACGCAGTTGTTAAGCCACGCCACGCTTAACAGTATGTTAAGCAGACCAATCGCAAAAATGAATGAGTTGCTCTTAACCCTGTACTACTCTTATCCCTCTGGTGTTGTGCATTTTCACATCACGTGAAGCACATTCAAGTCTGAGCTGGAGACCATTCATTTACCGATTGAATCGGAAAATGAATGGTCTTTTGTTCTCTTGCCGTAATCTCTTTATACTATGTTCTGGCCTTCTGATTGGTCAATAATGCAGAAGATTCAGAAGTCTATGGACAGATCGCAAGAAAATGTGGAAGCACTAATACACAAAGATGGAAGATAATTCGACCAGAGGAGGTATGAAATATTTTCTCTAGTATTCATATCAAACGTAAAAACTCATAGCGTTAACTTTTTAGTAACGTATGAAACGTGTCACTTCTGAGGATTGTAATGAGAGGTGCACATAATTTTTTATCCTAGGGCCACCTTAGATCAAGCTTCAGGTTGTGGGCTACTATTAATTATAAATCTTGTTTTCTGTTGCCCATTATGGCTGAATACCTGGACTCTGAAAACTTCATTAGAGGATGTATAGATAGGAAATATAAATGTTTCTGAAAAAGCTATAAAATTGTTCATTACGCTGTTTAGTTTGATCATGCTAAACTACACGCTTTTTTTATAAGAAAAACACGTTTTTTCCAGAGGCTCAATTTTCTTAACTTTTCACGAATTTGAGGCTGTGTTTGAGAGATGACTGAGCATTACTTTTAATGCACGGAAAGCCCTGCATTCTTAAAATGAAGGCGAATAAACAGAAAATTTAAAACAATGGTGTATATTTATGTCAACTTCATAATGATTGTAACTTGCTTAACTGTGATAATAAAGGCTACTTGAATTAGATCGTTCGCAAACATGTTCTCGATTGAATGTTATACTCGTCCTCATCGTTGTTCCTTCTCTCCCCATTACCGTCCTTTCTATTCCTTAAGGCGCGTGCCTCGTACCACAGGGTGCTGAGGCGACAGTGTCCTACTGTTGACCGCGAAGTAACAAGTCAATCACATTTCCAACACACTCCCCCCTGATTGACGAAGTCAATCAAGGCGGTTTCATTATGAAAAACTGTAAATTATTCGATTAATTAATATTATATTTTACTTCACTGTCCCATGATATGTTGTACGACGTCATCATCTGTTATCATCTTGATTTCGATATCCCTTTGGTCGTTAACGTTTGCATTTTCTACTGAGTGGTCATGACTACGTTTCTCGCTTTTTACTTCGATAGGAAAAAGTTTTTGAATTGGCCTTTTCACTACTAATGGTTCTTTCGTGGGTATAACGGTTTTTACTTCGGCTGCACGCACAATTCCGTCTTTGCCTGGAAGTAATCGGATAATTTTTCCCATAGGCCAACGCTGACGAGGAATTTTTTCCTTATATAAATGTACGTTATCTCCAACTGCTACTAATGAGTCCTTTTTGGTATTGTTCACTTTGTGATGTTCCCTTAACGAAGGCAAATATTCCGTTTTAAAACGATTTCGAAAATGTGACAATAGAGTTTCTAAATATCTCGAACGTTTCGTTACCGATTTATGCGTACTTTCCATTGAGGAGCGAGAATTCGCAAAAGGTTTGTCCAAAATCCGGCGTCCTATAACAAGATTCGACGGTGATAGTGGAGGTTCAGTAATTTCATCGCATAGGTAAGTGAGTGGTCGGGAATTTAAGATTCCTTCGACTTCGATTAACGCAGTTTCCAGTTCTTCGTACGTTAGTTTTGCATTTCCAAGAGTCTTTTTCAAACAGCGTTTTACAAGTTTGACGCATATTTCCCAAAAACCTCCCCACCAACTGGCTGTGGGTACGTTAAAGTTCCACAATATGTTTAAACTTTGAGTGTATTTTTGAACACTGTTATCCCGAAAGGTACTACCGTTATCTGAAATTATAAGGGAAGATAATCCTCGACGACTTAACATGCGTTTCAGTGCGCGTATGAATGTGGGTGCACGGAGGTCTGGAACTAATTCCAAATGCAACGCTCGAGTGCTTGCACAAGTGAATAATGCTATATAGCACTTATGTAATGGCCCATCCTGGTGATAAATGTCCTTAACATAAAGAGGCCCTGCGAAGTCTATTGCCACGAAAGTGAAAGCCAAATCTTCTGAAACGCGATAGCTTGGCAACGGAGGAGCTTTTGGAGTATCATATGGTTTCCCTGTAAGTCTCTTTTGTGTTTTTACGATTTGACGGCCCTTACAGATCCAATATTCGGATCGAAGTTCTGTAAGCGTTTCATTCACTCCGTTATGCTTTACGGTATTATGTGCTCTTGAAATAACTAGCGTTGTAAAGCGATGACTTCTTGGTAACAAGACTGGATATTTCGTTGAATAAGGGAGAGGAGCATTTTGAAGTCTACCCCCAACCCTAATAACACCTTCGTTATCGATAAACGTTCCTAAGTTCTTTTCGATTTCCTTAAATTTTGGATCTTTAAAGAAGACTTTCTGTGTTTCTTTATGCCAATACTGCTTTGCTTTCTCGAGAAACTGCTCAAATTCGTTTGGACTTTCCGTCGAAAGTTCTCCATTAATGTGCTTCGATTTAATTTTATGTATGAATTTAAGCACATATGCGGTAACGCGAAATAATTTGTCAATATCGCTATAATCCTCGCAATTGATTATTTCGTTACTGCTTTGACTATCAGCAGTTTCATTTACTACAACATTTGTGTATACAGTACCATTCTGATTTGGTTCGTGTGAAGGCGCACTTTCAAACTTAGGCCACTGAGTTTGGTCGTGTTTCAAGAAGGGGGGTCCATTCCACCAAAGACTATTGTTAATGATCTTGGAGCATTCGATTCCTCTAGATGCTATATCTGCAGGATTATAATTAGTTGGGCAATACCCCCATAAGTCCCTTTTTACCAACGACCTAATCTGTTCTACACGGTTTGAAACAAATACTTGTTTTTGTTTCTTATTTGAACAAATCCAATGCAAGGTAACTTGTGAATCGGACCAACAATAGACTGAATCAATGTGTACATTGTCTGCAATAACTTCGTTGACTTTAGTTATTAATCGTGCTAACAATAATGCTCCCATTAGTTCTAATCTCGGAATTGTTTCACCCTTTTGAGGAGCAATATGAGTTTTTGCTGATAGCAACTTGGTTTCCACCGACTGAGTTGTTTGAACTCGTAAGTACGCACATGCTGCGTAACAATGTTGACTGGCGTCGCAAAATCCGTGTAATTCTATGGTTGACAACTTCTCAGTACATACATCTTGTAACACATACCGTGGAAAGACTATATAATTTACCTTAGCAATATCGTTGACAAGTTTAATCCATTGATTACACAATTCCGGAGGGATCATGTCGTCCCAATTTAGTTTTAGTTGGCAAATCTTTTGAAAAAGTATTTTCAATGGAACGATAACCGGCGACAATAATCCAATCGGGTCATAAAACCGCGCGGTAGTACTTAAAACTGCGCGTTCTGCCACGTGTTTATCTTCATTTGTAAGTGCGAAATTTGAGAATTCGTATTTCAATGTATCGTCGCTACATTTCCACGGTATCCTTAAAACCTTGATGTCGTTGTTTAGATCCTTTTCGATAGGACTTGTTGAAGTTTTTTCGACTTTTTCTTCTTCATCCTTAATACGTTGTGCTAGTATTGGACTATTCGTGGCCCATTTTCGCATATTAAATCCTCCTTCCGCAAAACGCGACTTTAGCTTTGAATAAAGTTCGAAACAATCGTTTTCAGAGGTCATTGAGAATGCAAAATCGTCTACATATAGCGATTTTTTAACCGTTGATACAAACATAGGATCTTTTGCTTCATATTTATCCAAATGGTGACGAATTGTTTGGTTTAAAATGAATGGCGAGCATGTCAACCCAAAAACCAACCGTGTAAATCGTAAAAGCAATAATTGAGGTTCATCCTTCGAAATATCATCGTACCATTGAAAACGTAATAAATCGCGTTGTTTTGGGTCTACCTTTACACTTAAGAAGGCTTTTTCTAGATCGCCAATGAGTGCGACTTTAGACATGCGAAAACGTACTAAAATGTCGTAAATGAGCGGTGCTAAGTTCGGTCCTGGATCGAGGCATTCGTTTAGGCTATATTCACCATTACGTTTTGAGCTCGCATCGTAAACTATACGTAACTTAGTTGTTACTCTATCTTCTTTAATTACCTCTCGATGTGGACTGTAATAAACAGTACCCGGAGTGTTAGACAGTTGTTCTTCTACTGGAATTTCTTCAACTATTCCCGACTTAATCTGATCTTTAATCACAATGTCATAACGACGTAACATATCAGGTTTTCGTTGTAAACGCTGATGGAGTGATTTCAAACGATTATACGCTACGGTATAATTATCTGCAAGTACTAAATCGTTTTCAACAAGAGGTAAGGCAACCTCATAACTTTTATCGATAAAGTGAATCTTTCCCTCTAAAGGGTTTTTCTCAGATATTACTTCGGTATCGTTGTCGGATTTGCTCACAGATTCTCGTGACCAAAAATCGTGATTCGCATTTCGTAAGTCTTCATCCCAAGTAACGACTGATATGTCGGTTTTTAAAACGTGAGCAATAGTGATGTTTGAGAAGTGTTCGTTTTTTGACGACACTTGAACGGGGCCACTTAAAACGTATCCGAAACGCGTTAAGGTTGCGATGGGGCCTTGCTCCCCCCGTACTACGTTGTCCAACATAAAATTCCAAAGGTAATCTGCCCCCACTAAAATATCAATTGCCATATTTTCATTACCATCCCCGCGGTCGGCTAACGGTAATTCTCGTAAGTGACGATAACTAGATTTCGCAATGTCAATGGCTTGGTTAGAAATGGGGCTGCAAATATTCTTTACTACGAAAGCATTGATATAGACAATCAAATTGTCCGCACCTTGAATTGCAATTTGTACCGAGTCACAAGTTTTCGTTGTTCCAGCTACATTTCCGAATTCCTTAATGATTACCTTTTCAGTTTTTACAGTAGGCAATTGTAAATGATCTCTTAATCTTGTGGAAATATATGACTTTTGTGACCAAGTATCTAATATAAATCTTACTACCACTTCGTTGTCTGGTCTATCAACTCTATGTACTTTAGCTTTTGCAGTTTGCAATAAAATAGATGTGCCGTTACCTACATCTGAAGTAATTAAAGTACTTACATTTGAATTTGATGGCGTGCTAACGTTTGCGGGTTGTTGCGTTGCGGGGTTTGTTGCAGTTGAACGTACCTGGCTAGTATTGTCCGCTTTAGAGCCGCATATTGCTGCATGGTGTCTGCCTTGGCAATGAAAACATTTCGAATTACTTCTGCATGCTCTACTAATTTGACCCGCGCGTAAACATATAAAACAACGCCCTTTCTCTCGCACAATCCGTTTTCTTGCGTCTGGATTTGATACAATGGTACAGCTCGAAGAATAATGCTGCTTGCCACAAACACAAAATAAACAAAATGGTATCCCGTTGTTGGACTTTCTTGTCATGCCTTCGTTTCCTACCATAAAAGTGGCTGTTGTTGATTCTGGTTATACTCTAGGTTTCGATTTTAAGTTTTGTATTCCACTTGATCCGTTAGCGGCGTCAATTGGAGCGTACGTGCATTTCTCTCGCAGTGAAATTTCTTCGCCTAAGATTTTCAAGGTACCTTTTAAATCCCATTCATCAGTCAATTTTCGTGATACTAAGAGTCGCATTTCTGGTGGTATCTTTGACATAATTATTGGAGTAAGAAGTGTACCATAGCTTTCTGTGGAAATTCCAATGCCCTTTAAACTTCTTACTGCGCTTTCTGTTCTGTCGTACAATTGACGCATACCTCGTAAGTCGTTTTCTTTCGCTACTTTCTGTAGTATTTAGAGACTAGTGCCCAGGACACTAAGGAGTGTGACATGTTTGTATGTGTGTAAATACGTTGAATTAGAAGTCTTGTTATGTTCTGTTTCAAGAAGGTTGTTGTTTCTGAATCTGTTCTAAAAACGTACACAGGAATATTACACTGGCGACGAGGATTAAGTCACATCGTTTGTAGTATTG
Organism: Mastigias papua; assembly: GCA_964019165.1. Lineage (NCBI taxonomy): Eukaryota > Metazoa > Cnidaria > Scyphozoa > Rhizostomeae > Mastigiidae > Mastigias > Mastigias papua. The sequence goes on from OZ025267.1 coordinate 21,485,069, forward strand.
TGCACCATGTCCAGCATTTCGCTACATCCCATGCCCGAATTCAACCCCGATGTTGAAGTTGGCGCGAGTCTTGCTACTCGATGGCGGAAATGGCTTATGGATTTTGACATGTTCCTAGCTGCATCTGGCATTACTAGTAATGCACGTAAACGAGCTCTTCTCCTCTACCAAGCTGGCTCACGGGTTCGCGACATCTTTGCTCAGCTACCTGATACCGGTGAAGCTAATGATTTTGAAACAGCCACAGAAAAACTTACACAGCATTTTCAACCACAGAAAAATGTCAGGTATGATGTTTATGTTTTTCGTAAAGCTTTTCAGCAAAAAGATGAAACTCTTGATCAATACCATACGCGTTTGAGAACTTTAGCCGAACCATGTGAATTTACCAACTTAGACTTTGAGTTGGAAGAACAGATTATAATAGGGGGTACGTCAACCCGTATTCGCAAACAGGCCTTACGTGACCCTAGTTATGACCTTAAAGCCATGCTTCTTGACGGTCGTCGAGACGAAATTAGCAAATTTCAGTCTGCCGAAATAGAGGGGAAAGAACAGATGTCGAAACTCTCCGCGAAACCCAAAAATTGCCTAAATTGTGGTGGCCCTACCCCTCATCTCAACACCTGTCCTGCAAAAGGGAAAGAGTGTCATAATTGCGGGAAAATGAATCATTTCGCAAAATATTGTCGTGGAAAGCCAAAGAAAGGTCACAAATCAGGGCAATCGCGCTCTCAGAATTTCTCACGTTCGAGACAACGCACCCAAGTAAAACAGCTTGTCCATGCCCAGTCTGATACTGATGACGAGTACCTCTATCCTGTTCGTGATAGTAAAACTACACGTCCCCATGCTACCATTAAAGTCTTAGGACATTCCTTTGATATTCTTATCGATACAGGGGCTAGCATAAATGTAATTGATCACGGAACCTTCCTGCGTATGAAAGATGCACATTTACTTGAAACTCGTGCAAAAGCGTTCCCCTACAGTTCATCAAAACCTGTTACTTTCAAAGGCAAATTCCAAGCAGTCATAGAAACAAAGAAACGCTACGCTATTGCAACGTTCTTTGTGATTAACAGCAGCAACAGTGGCAACTTGCTGAGCGCGCAAACAGCACAAGAGTTAGGGTTAATAAGTCTTAATCTTTGCAAATTGGCGGCAGACAACACACCTAAGTTACCACAAAAGCAGGATAAAGCACTCACAAGCATTGTTAATAAGTACTGCAATGTGTTCAATGGCCTAGGCAAACTGAAACATCAGCAGATTACTTTAAATATCGATGAAACAGTTCAGCCGACTGGGGAGGCGCAAAGGCGTATCAGAGAGAAGGTCAAGCACGCCATTCATCAGCTTGTAGCAGATGACATCATTGAAAAGGTCCCTCACACCCAAGCGACCCCTTGGATAAGCGCCATCGTCGCGGTTCCTAAGAAAGACGGCACTGTAAGAATATGCGTTGATATGCGGAAAGCAAATTGTGCTATACAAAGGGTTCGTTACTTAATTCCTACAGTTGCGGATATTAGCCAAGCCTTAAATGGATGCAAGTTTTTCTCTAAGCTTGATTTATCTCAAGCATATCATCAGCTAGAGTTAGATGAACGCAGCAGATATATAACCACATTTAGTACTCACGTTGGGTTATATAGATACAAACGGCTCAACTATGGAACAAATGCTGCAGCTGAACTTTTTCAGCATACACTACAGACGGTGTTACACGGATTAGATGGTGTCCGTAATTTAGCAGACGATATTATTATTTTTGCAAAGACACGTGAAGACCATGATCAAGCACTCTCTGCCTGCCTACAACGCCTTGCAGACCATGGTTTAACCTTGAATGCATCAAAATGTAAGCTTTTGACTGACTCTTTATCATTTTTCGGTCAAGTATTTACTGCCGAAGGGACAACCCCAGATCCAGCTCGGGTTCTTGATCTTCAAAATGCCTTAGTTCCCACAAACGTTCATGAAGTTCGGAGTTTTCTGGGTATGGCGAACTACAGTAGCAGATATATTCCCAATTACGCGACCATTACGGAGCCATTGCGAGTTCTTACAAAGAAAAATGCCCGTTTCACATGGACTTCAAGCCATCAGACTGCTTTTGATCACCTGAAAAAGGCATTAACACGCGCTCCTGTTATGTCCTACTTTGACACAACGAAAGAAACGTTCATAACCGTGGATGCCAGTCCCGTTGGCATCTCTGCCATTTTGAGTCAACAAGGGTCAGATGCAGACACCCCACAAGTCGTTGCTTATGCCAGTCGCGCGCTTACCCCAGTCGAGCAACGTTACTCGCAAACAGAAAAGGAGGCACTCGGGATTGTTTGGGGTATCGAGCATTTCCATTTATACATATATGGTTCTCATTTCACCCTAATAACTGACCATAAACCACTTGAGGTCATCTACGGCAACGTTAATTCTAAGCCATCAGCACGCATTGAAAGATGGGTACTTCGACTCCAACCCTACTCATTTTCGGTCGTGTACAAACCAGGGAAAGACAACCCTGCAGATTTCCTGTCACGTCACCCATCTTCAGAAAGTATCTCTAAGCATGCAGTCATGGCTGATGAATATGTAAGTCTATTGGCTTTATCAGCTGTCCCAAAAGCTATGACAATTAGTGATATTCAGAAAGCCACTGATACAGACAAAACCATGCAAAGTCTACGTGCAGCAATTCGTCATAATAAATGGGACTGCGATCTTGTCAAACCCTTCCGAGCTATAAAGGACGAACTGATCGTTGCTCCACAGAATATTGTTCTTCGTGGTTCTCGAATCGTTGTACCGGAATCTTTACAACAACAAGCGATAGACATTGCGCATGAGACCCACCAAGGTCTAGTGAAGACAAAAGCGCTCCTCCGTGAGAAGGTATGGTTTCCTGGAATAGATAAGCTAGTGAAAGAGACTCTTGATCGTTGTATACCATGCCAAGCCACTGGTCAACCGAACCCCCCAGAACCTATACGGATGACCCCCATGCCAGATGGACCATGGCAGAAGGTGCATGCAGATTTTTATGGCCCACTGCCACCTGGAGAATATCTGCTAGTTCTTATAGATCGTTATTCGCGTTATCCGGAGGTTGAAATTGTTCGATCAACAAAGGCATCTGTTGTTATCCCGAAATTTGACAAGATTTTCGCTACTCACGGTATTCCTTTTTCAATCACCACAGATAATGGTCCACCTTTCAATAGTGAGGCGTATCGTCGGTATCTCCATACTTTAGGTATTAGTTACGACACTGCAACTCCCAAGTGGCCACAAGGCAATGCTGAAGTAGAGCGTTTTAACCAACCTCTTGGACGTGCTCTGATAACAGCAAAAGTTGAAGGCAGAATATGGCAGCAGGAACTAAATCGATTCCTCCTACAGTACCGCACAACACCTCACGCGACAACCAAAATCGCCCCCTCAGACTTGCTTTTTAATCGTGTAGTGAATGGAAAACTCCCAACGTTAGTAAAGAACAAAACGATAAATCGGCACAAAGAAGCAGTAGAGAATGAACGACTACGGGCCGAATATAATAAAGTCTATGCTGACAAAAAGCGACATGCTAAACCTTGCGATATTAAAGTGGGAGACTATGTTCTTATAAAGCAAGACAAGCAGAACAAGCTGACCCCTCGTTTCAATGAGAAGCCATTAATTGTTGTGCATAGAAATAAATCACGTATCACAGTTGAAGACAATGATAAACGTAAAATAACTCGCAACGTGTCTCACTTCAAGCGCATTCTAACACCTTCGAATTTAGAAAATGAAGCAAACAGTGAACCAGAAACAAAACAGCATAAAGATGGTGATGATGATTATGATAACAATGATGCAAAAAGGACAGACAATGTCGGAGAAAGGCAAAGACTTGTTGCACGTCGCTCAGACAGACTGCGTAGAGAACCTGATCGTCTAGGGGTACCAATACCGTCACAACTTGTTCGTTGAGACACTAACTTTTAAAAAGGGGGAATGATGTAGTATTTAGAGACTAGTGCCCAGGACACTAAGGAGTGTGACATGTTTGTATGTGTGTAAATACGTTGAATTAGAAGTCTTGTTATGTTCTGTTTCAAGAAGGTTGTTGTTTCTGAATCTGTTCTAAAAACGTACACAGGAATATTACACTTTCGACAAGGCCATTAAGCACTCTATGTGACGCGAGATAATAATCTGCCGATTGCCAAAACGTTTCGTTAAAAGCTCTATTGCTACTTTGTAATTTTCACTTGATATCGGTAAACCAGTAATCGTTTGCGCGGCATCTCCCGTTAAAGATCTTTGTAGGTATTTGAATTTGTCAATGTCCGCAAGGTTTGCACTATTATCAATGGTTGATTCAAAACTTTCCCAAAAAGGTGTCCATTCCGTTGGATCTCCGTTAAACGTTAGTAAAGGTAACTTGGGGAGTTTCACCATATCAAATGAATGTTGAGAATGTACTGATTGTTGACTTGGTTGTTTTCCTGTTTGGTTTCTGAGAGCCCTTTCAATACGACATAGCGCATCTTCAAGTTCATCTTCAAATTCGCTACGGTCAACAATGTCTTTTTCAATCTCCTGTTTATCGAGTAAATTTGTTATTTCTTCGTCCAATGTTGTAATAATATCGCGTTTTCGTTGTAAAGTATTTCTTATTGATTCCAACGGTGCTTGGAGTTCCACTGGCGTCGATTGCTTGAGCGGTAGGACGATCTCGCGAGCCTTCGCGACTGTCTTGCGGACGACGAGTCTATGACCATTTCGCGATAGTATTTTCTTCCTTAATTGTTCTTTTTCTGCCATAATGATAACTTTTCTGCTTATTCCCGGGTCACGGCACCCTAATGTTTGAGAGATGACTGAGCATTACTTTTAATGCACGGAAAGCCCTGCATTCTTAAAATGAAGGCGAATAAACAGAAAATTTAAAACAATGGTGTATATTTATGTCAACTTCATAATGATTGTAACTTGCTTAACTGTGATAATAAAGGCTACTTGAATTAGATCGTTCGCAAGCATGTTCTCGATTGAATGTTATACTCGTCCTCATCGTTGTTCCTTCTCTCCCCATTACCGTCCTTTCTATTCCTTAAGGCGCGTGCCTCGTACCACAGGGTGCTGAGGCGACAGTGTCCTACTGTTGACCGCGAAGTAACAAGTCAATCACATTTCCAACAGGCTGAGATATTCTTAAGATTTTCTTATTGCAGGAATAAACTGGCTGAAACAGGCTACTCTTTATTTGTTGGGCCACCATAAGTCTCTATCTTTGTACTCTTAGGTTCCTAATAAACGGGGGGTCATAATAGTAGGGGGGTCGGAAAATTTTCGAGAATTTAATAAACGGGGGGTCTTATTAAACGGGGGGGGGGGTCGGAATTTAAACAAAATGTCAAAATCTCTAAAAAATACAAATCCATAGAGGATATATTTTCAAAAATAAGAGAAACTAATAAGAACAGTTGTTAAGATAACCCAAGAATAAGAAATATAAGCCAAATACAGCATGAAAATCTATGCATCAAAAATATCTCTGATCGGAGCACACAAAGACAAACAATTTTTTAAAGTTGAAGAAAAAAGGACAACCTCATCTGTCAAATACTTGAAAATTAATAAACGGGGGGTCCTAATAAGGTCCGGGGGGTCGGAAAAAATCGAAAAATTAATAAGCATCCCGGGACGTTTATTAGGAACCTAAGATTACGAGAGTTTGCAAAAAAGAGCTAATATCAATTTCTGGCATGTAAGGAAGATGAACTGTGATTCTACTAGCATTTTCTTGAACTTGAGCCTTGTGATTTTCTTAGGATTGTCTTAAGATTTTGGCCATTTGAGCCTCATTTTCTTATAAACTTTTTTCTTATAAAAAACACGTGTATTATGATTATATCTCTCGAAACTGGCGTGGATACAACAAAGCAATACTCCTCTGTGACGTCTTGGCCCCTTGCTAAAAATTCAAGAAATTCTCCCCTCCCCATTCGAGTAAGTCCAAAGTCGAAATCTAATATTTTACTAACTAGGAAAATTTATAACAAGTACAATGGGAGTATTTGAGTACATTTGGCATATTAATACAATATATAATTTGAACACACGTGATCAATCCCATTGACCTTTCTGTTACTCATATTACGTGTTTTGCATAGAAATAGGAGGACTAGAATGCGCGGCAGATCACGTGGAGCGTAATACCAATGGGGAGTCAAAATGGTAGCACCACGTTGGCAAAAAGACAAGCGGCACTGTGAACTATGCGTAAACAACATTGGCTAAACGTCGTTTACCGCGTAGTTTTGCAACATGGTACTTCCTAGCAATAAGTATGGATGTAATGATTCATGCACACTAAAGTAAATCTAACTTCTGGATGAAATAACCTGCTTTTTCATCCGTAAGTATACGCGCACGCGGGGTTTTCCCTTATTACTTGTAGGCCTTGTCACTTTCTATTCAACGCCAATTCGGCTTCTGATTTATATTGGCCTTCTTTACAAATACTGAAGGCATATCTAGCTAAAATTGCTGCAAGAATATATACTGATTTTACTAGATTTCTGCATATTTAGAGAGGAATAGCAACTTTCTGCATCTGGGTGTAAATATGACAAGCAATTTCTCTCAGGTCACTATCAATACCCTCAAGATGTCACTTGCCCAGAGACCTTCAGGAAACCAATTCATAAAACATGACTAACTTTTAAACTTTGATTTAACATAACAACAATACAAGGTTTAATCAAATAAATAAGTCTAATTATTTAGTCATACTATATGTGCAGTAAATAAAACTGAAACAACAGATGCTGAACAAGCAACTGGATGAAAACTAACAGAATAGGTGTTAGAGTGTACAAAAGTCTTCACTTTTGCAGTTGAAGAGTTTATCTATTGTAAAAAATGATCCTATCATTCCCAGTCTTATGCAATCAGACTCTGATATCTGAATAACAAATTTGACCCATACTTTCTTCAATAAAAATTTTATCAAGTTTGCAATGAGATGAAGGGTAGGGTATCACAGGGTAACATTGTTGGGTCTTTTAGTCAGAGCTCAAAGCAAGAGAGTAAAATTCATGGACCATTGGGCATACACTAAAGCATTAAACACGTCAGGAATTCACTGATACATGTGGGTACATTCTGCCATTCCTCTGTAGAAAAGACATCAAAAGAAAACAAAAATCCTGTGACCAAACATTGTTTCATTCTATTTCTTCTCTCACTGCATTTCTATTAAATCTGAGAATATAAAAATTCAAAGATAACAAGGCTACTAATGATACTACACTTCTCATGAATGATATATCCACCAAATTCTATGTTATCATGACATGTTGTTTGGTAACTATGTTCTGAAAAATAACCTTTTCAGAATCGTATTGAAATAATACATTTTTCAAAAATTGTATTTCTCAAAAATGACACAATTTTAGGAATATGATATATTCCTCAAAGATATTATATATTGTTCATATATATAATATACTCTTCAGAAACATAATATATTTCTCAAAAAGTACAAGCAAATTGGGTTGGTACCACAATCCTACAGCTGTACAGCTTAATTATGGAGTAAAAATACCTCTTTGAAACTAGCTGACTCTCAGTTAACAGCTACTTAGGGACCGGTTATTAATTCTTTCAGAAGAGGGGATGGAAGACATCTAGGAGGGGGCCGAAATTCTGCACACTCATAGGGAGATAGTGAAAAATAAAGAGCATTTTAAAAGGAGTATGGAATTTCTTCTGAAATCCTAGGGTAGGAACCAAAATTTTTACATAAATCTGAGAGGGAGGACGAAAATGCCATCAGGTATATGAGAATGTTTTCACCCTTCCCCGCAAGTAATTAGTGACCCGTCCCTTACGTCCATGTCAAAAGTTGATTAGGATATACAACCAAGTTGCCTAGGTGCACTCCGTGTAAGGCTCACACCGGAGATTCACTCAGTTACTTTGCATTCATGCCAATATGACACAAATATAGGTCATGTTGTTATCGTTTCCTTGTACTGTAGCACTAAAACAAATTTCACGCCAGTGCTCCTAGAAAAAGATGCAGTCCTCCTTGGGTATCTCCGGAGTAGGCCTGCCAAGCACACTAGCCTAGACGGGGTCCGTTCGATATTCCGACAGTTCGATATTCCGACAGTTCGATATTCCGACAGTTCGATATTCCGACAGTTCGATATTCCGACAGTTCGATATTCCGACAGTTCGATATTCCGACAGTTCGATATTCCGACAGTTGATTTTGACTATGTTATAGTACATTCCTTAGGTAAGTACATTTGTAAGACCAGGGACGCCTGCACATGAAAAGGGCAAGGGGGTAAAACTTGTTTTCAGGGCACCACACATAATGAAATATTTTTATAAGAAACCCATTTTATTAGAAACCCATTTACCAGAGTGGAAAGTTTGCTTAAATACGCGGACAATTTGAATAAGAGTTTATGGTGCGCGTTAGTTATGTAAATTATGGAATATTTTTGCACGGATTTAATATCAAAAATTCTGTGAATAGTGTCGCGAATATTGTCTCAAAACCGAAAAGAGAAAAGAATCAACAACTAGTTAGCTCGGTTAACTAAGAAAGAAAAAAAAGCAAAGAAGCTTGAGGCAAAAAATTGTTTCAAATTAATAGACAGTAGCAGAAAAATATTTTCTAATCCTACTGTAAGAAATTTTCCTTGATTTTTGGTATATTAGGTAAATTAACGTTGTTTGTCCAACTTTCGGAATATCGAACTGTCGGAATATCGAACTGTCGGAGTATCGAACTGTCGGAAAAGCGACCTGGCCCCGCCTAGACGTATACAATCGATAAGGATACAACCTATTTGTCTGCAGCTGACACACAACTACCTGATAATCGACAATTATTTGGAAACCTGAGTTTTGAACTGTATAGAATGGTACAATGCTAAAATATGCAAAGATTTTTATTATCCACATTCGCACTACATCTCTGCAAAGTACTTGCAGGGGCGGATCCAGGAATAAAACTGACTGCTGCACAACATAGGAAACATTTAAGGCAAGGGCGTGGCTCAAAGCTGGCTGGTTGCCACGCCTAGTTTTGTCAGTATCATACATATATTTCAGCTGTTCAAATTATTTGCTTCTCATTCAGTGGTTCTCTCTTGAAACACACAAAAGACACAGGCCTGAATAGACATCATCCGAAAAAACAGTAAGTGCAAACAAAGAAATGGTAAAAAGAGGTCTAAAATGGATGAAAAATATATCATTGTCATTCGTTTGTCCAAACTGGTTCCTTATCGATATTAATAAATACAAGCATTCAACTTTTATAACCGATTTCTAAAATATCCCCTTCCTCAGCACAAAAGTCGACGTCATCGATAGCATGACGTTCAAAGCGGGCTTCCAATCTTTGAGGTTGTACTGTCCTTGTTCGGTTGTGCTGTTTATCCCATCAGCACGGAATCTCTTGGTTCTGTTACTTGTTCCACAGTGTGACGAATGATTTTCTTCCCATTTGATGCTTAAAAAATGAAGACAGTTACGAAGAATTACGAGAAACGCTTAGAACTACCTACCCCCAAAGCGAGACGTAATTATTGATCAGCCCCTCAGTTCTGAAATCCACGAACAGTGTCTTTGAAAATATGCTTCCGGTATTGTCTTCGACGAGGGAATGAACAACATTTGTACCTAGAGACATGCAGGGCCTCAGACATGTCAACTGACTCATCAAAATGTTGAATAGCGTCTCTGAGTCTGAAGCAGCCAGCTACACTGAATCTGAACAAGCTAAACAATTGTGCAGCGACAACCAACAATCGTGCAGCAGAACCTGACAATCGTGCAGCAAAACTTAACAATAGTGCGACTTACTGGTGATTTTATCTCAGTATTGTTTTCTTTTATCTAAAATGTCAGATGATTGTGCAGCATCTCAAATTCTCGACAATGGTTTGTGCAGCACATCAAACTCGTTATGCTGCACAATAGATTCTACTGTATCACAATCGTTTTAGAGCGCCTTACAATTGTCTCCTATCGAAGCACAATAGTGTTCTGACAGGCTGCAATTCAAGACACAATAAGCGATGAGCCAAATATGGAACACTCAAGTCGTTCTCAGCACTCAGCACAAAAGTGATGACGAGACCAGGTACGGGGGTACACAAAGATCCGAACGATGCTGCGGGGGGACTTAGGAACAGTTTTCTCGAAATTCGACTGCCTTACGTAAGGCTTGTGCATTACCCTGGATCCGCCCCTGACTTGGCCTATCCTGTCGAAGATTGAAGTTTCGCTTAAAAGTACTTTTCTTAAATGATTCAACTAGCTGTGAAACAAACCAACTTGACGTACGTTGTGGATATTTTATCTTTAGTTAACAGTCTGGATCTCTGGGGGGGGGGGGATTAAATCACAGGATACAAACCCTAAGGCCCGCATAGCAAACGTAGTGAAAAGCGGCGGAATCACAACAAAAAAAGGTAATTTTCAAACTTTCAAGACACTTACCGATCATCTTATTCCTTCACCCCACCGAAAATTGCATTTTACAGTCTACATAGGTTCAATATTAGCCTAAAAAGGTTGAAAACAACATTTGACGGCATATCCCGCAACAATCTTTTGCCAACGTGTTGCTACCATCTTTGCTCCCCATGGGTATTACATACCAGACAAAAGCGAAACAATAGAGCGCGCATTCTAGTCCTCCTATTTCTATGGTGTTTTGACCTTTGATGAACTTTACCTAATTTACATATTTTTCAGACGTTCTGTTAACTCGTGTAGTTCGCTGTTATGTTAGATGTTTCTACGTTATAATTTCCAGTCTTACTGTTTGTTTGAAATCTCGCTTCGCTAAATAACCAACAGGTTATGAGCCCAGGACACGAAAGTTTCTGAATAAACCTGAGCGTGAGTAAGCCTGAGTGTTATTAGTGTTGTGGCCTGAAAACCAAAGCATGGGGATGGCGGCCGCTGAAGACACTAGTTTTAAAGAGCATAGCCGCCAAATGTTTAAGAGCCCTGTCAGGTCTATTTTCTCCCAACCTAATTTACCAACCATCATGCAGGATTCTGACTACACATGCTAAGACTAGGCTCATTTTGCATGATGATTGGTCAATTAGATAGGGAGAAAATAGACCTGACAGGGCTCTCAAACATTTAGCAGCTATGCTGTTTTACAGTGGAAAAACTTACCGCTGATAATTATCATTTGTGGAAATTTAACATGAAGATGTTGTTGATTGGAAAAGACTTGTGGGAAATTGTAAATGGTACCGAAACTCTGGATGAGAATGCGAATGAAAATGAACGAGCAAGGTTTAGAAAGCGCGAAAATCAGGCACTGGCATCAGTGTGTTCGGCTATATCAACTAGTCTGCAGATTTATGTTCGTTCTTCTACTACAGCGAAGGATGCTTGGTCTAACCTGGAGAAACATTTCGAGCAAAAATCATTGTCTAGAAGAAGTCTGTATCGGAGAAAATTATATTCTGCGCACTTGGAGAAAGGAAGGAGCATGATAGATCATCTTAATTACATTACAACCTTATCGGAACACCTCGAAGCTGTAGATGACCGTGTTCAAGAAAAGGATCTCGTCATTATTCTTATTAGTAGCTTGCCAGAGGAGTATAACTACTTAATCACGCCATTAGAAACTATAGGGGAAGAAAAGTTAACTTGGGAATATGTGAGGGATCGATTAATGCATGAAGCTGATAAGATGGAGAAGTCTAAGCATTTGTTGGGTAATATTGATAAGTCTGATAATACAAATGATGCGTTGTTTCCCAAGAAGCAAGACAAAAGGGAAGCTTTCGAGAAAAAGATTTGTCATTATTGTAAAAAACCAGGCCACTTCGCTCGTGATTGTTACAAAAAGAAGGATGATACAAAAAGGGCGCAGGAAAAGTATGAAAAACCAGACAAAGGTCGTGCAAGTGGGAATTTTGCATCAAATACAATCGAAAAAATACAGAACCAGATGTTGCACTTGAAGTTAATGATGGATCATGCAAGGATAATTGGTTGATTGACTCTGGTGCTAGTCAGCATATGACACCTGATAAAAGAGGTTTGACTGAATTTGACAGATTTAGCAAACCTGTTGAGATCAAGTCAGCAGACAACAGTGTATTGTATTCATATGGAAAAGGTGATGTATACATTACAACATATGATGGTGATAAAAAGGTCACTATACTGCTAAAGGAAGTTCTATATGTACCAAAGATACAACATAAATTATTATCTTTGTCATCAATGACTGAGAAAGGGGCCCAAGTGGAATTCATTGGCCAGTCATGTAAAATAAGTATAAATGACAAGATTTACTCAATAGGCCATAAACACGGAAAGCTGTACAAATTAAACTCTATTCCACAGAATAAAGATTGTTGTATTGGGATTGCTAATGATAAGCCAGATTTACTTTCGTTATGGCATTTTCGGTATGGTCATTTAGGTTATGACAATATTCTCGCATTAAAAGGCAAAGCTATGGTAAATGGAATGAATATTCAAACAACTGATACAGTAGACAAAAAGAGCTGCGAGGGCTGTGCTCTGGGGAAGCAGCACCGTCAACCTTTTCCAAAGAAGAGTGACCGTATAACTTGTAAGCCATTGGAACTTATTCATACTGATCTATGTGGTCCAATGAGTATCCCTTCAGTGGGGGTTCTCGATTTTTTGTGCTATTCATCGCTGACTATAGCTGGTATACTTGTGTGTATACTATCAAACACAAAAGTGAAGTTTTGGAAAAGTTTTCTGAATTTGTTGAACATGTGGAAAATCTTTTTGGCTACAGAGTTACATCCTTAAGATCAGATAGTGGAACAGAATATAGTTCTCAAGCCTTTGCAGAATACTGTAAATTGAAAGGAATTAGACAAGAATGCACCATCCCCTACACACCGCAACAAAATGGTGTTGCTGAAAGAGCTAATAGAACTATTATGGAATCTGCACGCTCAATGCTATATAACTCCAATCTTCCCTTAGTTTTTTGGGCAGAGGCAGTTTCAACTGCTGTATATCTAAAAAACCGAAGTCCTTCGTCTAGTTTGAAGGATATGACCCCTTATGAATGCTGGTATAATAGAAAACCTGATGTCAGTAATATCAGAGTATTTGGATACAAAACGTATGTTCGCGTTCCAGATCAAAAAAGAGGAGAATTAGACAGAAAGTCTGTCCCTTGCATTTTTATGGGCTATCCTGATAACAGTAAAGGTTACAAGCTATACAATCCTGAGAGTAAGCAAATGGTTCGAAGCAGAGATGTTATTTTTCTTGAGGACAATTTTAATCATAAGCTACAATACAATGAGGACAAAGAAGTGAAACTGATGGCTAATAGAGATCTGATGAAACCTGAAACTGAATCAGTACGCCTAGATTATGACAATACTGTTGCTAATGATGAGCAAATGAACAACCCCAAGAATAGTGCACAAGAAGTAGATCATGCAAGACCACAAAGGAAAAGAGCTGCGCCAGATAGACTAGGAGCTATTACCATTGAATGGTGGAACTTAACTACTTCTGTAGTTGATAATAATGAGATGGAGCCAAAGAATATTAATGAAGCTTTCAACGGAAACAATTCAAAGGAATGGAAAGATGCAATGTTTAGTGAATTCAAATCTTTAACTAAGAATCACGCGTGGGATCTAGTTAATATGCCTGACGATAAGCCCCACCAGTAGCAGGTGCCCCAATGGGTGGTAGGGGTGGAACTGCTAGGCCCCCCTTTCTTCGGCAAGTGATTAATCCTCCTAATCGCTTTGGGTATGCTATCTCTCAGCATTCTCTTGCATCGTAGGGAGGGGAAGGTGTAACATATGTGATCGTGAAATTGTGTGTGTAAATTAATTAGAATATACATGTGAAAATAACCCCTGTAAATCTGTGATGTTGTCAACCCTTGGTGGTGTCTGTATCGTGTCCTGTTATCGTGGTGTGTGTCTCCGTATCAATTAGTGTCCTGTAGTTATGATTGTAGTTATACGTGCTGTAATTTATGACATGATTTAGTCGTGATTAGAGAGCCAAACGAAGAACACGTCTCTCTCTGTGTACGCTCTGTATAAGCCACGCTACAATGGATTTAGATGATTCATTGACTTATAGATTTCTAGCATCAATTTTTGGAGATTTTTTATATGGATCGTTACAGTGTTACTTTTCTTCAAAAGTGTATTAAAGGACGACTCATAATCATTATGGAGTACTCTTAAGGCCTGCTTATGAGTACGGTTTATTATATGGTTGGCATCTTTGCCGCAAAACATCCATACTAATGGGCAATAGTTAAAACTTGAGATAGTTACTGTGTTGCACAGTTTCATTGCCTGTTCTCTTGAGAGATACATATTTAGTCTTCCAAAAGCATTGACTTTTCTGTTTGTATTATCGCATAGTGTTTTTACATGCTTACTGAATCGAAGCTTGTTGTCAATTTCGATTCCCAGAAGTTTAACATTTTCAGTAGATGATATTTTTACACCCTCGATATTCAAACCTAACTTATGTTTTTCGTTTAGCCCCAGGAACATTAATTGGAACTTATCAGGGTTTGCAACCATACCATTAGTATAGAACCCAATTTAGGAGTGTACTTAGGTCGTTTTCTAAATTTGTCGTTATTTCGCTTATGCTAATGCCACATGAATACACGGTGTTATCGTCAGCAAAATTACATATTTCTGAATTTAATTCTATATAAAACAAGTCAATTATGAAGATATTAAATAGTATAGGTCCAAGAACAGAACCTTGGGGGACCCCTATCTTGACTTTGCTCTGAGAACTTTTATTACACCCAATTTTTACTCTTTGTTTCCGATTCGTCAGGTAACTATACATCAGTCGCAAGCTTTTTTCATGAAACCCATAGGCCTCCAATTTAGCAATAAGGAGATCATGAGGTATACAGTCATATGCTTTTGATAGGTCCATAAGGATCGTACCAACTATACCAGATGAATCTAGACACCTTCGCAATGCTTCTATGACTCTTACTAGCGAATGTTGTGTGCTGTATCCCTCCCTGAAGCCAGGACTGTGCGGCTGGAAAGGACTACCGATAGAAAAGATTAGAAGGAACTCTTTGATTTATAAAAGAGACTGATCGATTTGATTGAAATAGAATAATAATGTATGTACAATCCACATAAATCTCTTCTCCACTTACTCTTAGGTTCCTAATAAATGGGGAGGTCCTAATAAACATAGGATTCAGAAATATTTCTAAAGCCTAATAAGCGGGGGTCTTAATTAAACTTGGATGGGTCGGAAATATCTCTAATATCTAATGGCAATCTAACTGTCTATTGCGTTTCTGATGAACATCAAAAGACACATTCATTTGGTTAAAAAAACACTATCACTTAGTGAAAGAAGAAATTTCTTTTCTTAAGGAACAAACCTCCAAACCATTTTTAATTACTTGAAATTTGATAAACGGGGGGTCCAAATAAGCTCCGGTGGTTGGAAAAAGCATCAAACATTTATAGGCATCCTCCGTCTATTATGGACCTAAGAGTATCGCACTAGTGTCCAGATATAATTTCTTTATGAATTTATGCCGTTCAGTGTTTATCGCATTATACATAATAGCCATTGGGCGTGATATAGAAGTTACTCCCATTTTAATAGTTTTATTTACCGCAGTAAAGTAAGTGCGTTCAGTTGATGTTGTAGCACTAAAAGATCGTAGAAAAGAGGGAAATCTGAGGTGTGCTGTCTGTGACATGGAATAACGTAGATCAATTTATGAGTTTATCTATTTCATCTTAAGTTTTAAACAATTTTCTCACATATTTTATAGTAAAATGACTGTACAGCCACATAAATTGTGGAAAAATTGCATATAATGTATTCGTAATTTGATAATTTACACTTCATTCTCTTTAAGCACTTGATATGTATTTACCTGGTTGCCATTTACATCGCTATTAGCTACTTCACATTCATCCATGCATACATGATATACACGTGACATATCCATACAACATCATTTAATATAGTTAACGTTTTTGCAACTATTTACAACGTGAATATCTACACCAGTGTACAATTTTACTGATTTAGAATATTTATTGCAATATGCACAAACTAGTTTAGATCTATATGTAGAATTACTCATCTGTACAGCTATCATTTAAGTTTCACTTACCACTTTTAATTGTTTCATTTAAGTTTCAAAATCTTCATAAATCACATCACGAACTTCCAAAAATATAAGATACAAAGAAATCTTGTGGTGAAGTTGAATAGAATGGCAAAAAGGCAATTTTATGCTAACTTAGATCCAACGCTAGAAGGCAAAGATAAGATATTCTGGAAAACATTTAAACCGATCTTCTTAGAACAAACGAATCCCAATGAAAAATAATTCTGCTTGAAGACAACACTATCATATCTGATGACAAGGAAATTAGCAAATGTTTCAATTCATATTTTGTTAACATCACTGACACCTTATTCCTTAATGAACCTGAGATTGTTGATGGGTTTATACCACTTAATGATCCCGTATTAAATGCAGTGGAGAAATACAAAGAACATTCTAGTATTAATAGAAATAGAAATAATATTAAGGGTGGAGAAACATTTGAATTTAATCCTGTTAGCCCGTTGGAAGTCTGGAATGAAATCAATCAGCTAAATCGTTCAAAGAAGACTAGCGGAGAGCTATCAACAGATATAATTAAATCTCTTGCTAATAATTGCGTCGAGTATTTTACATTTTTTGTAAACTAGATGTTCGCAAACAGCATCTTCCCCAATAAATTGAAACTCGCTGACGTGACACCAATTTTTAAGTTGGGCGATTCTTCCCTCAAAAAGAATTTTAGGCCCATAAGTGTACTATCAGCGATGTCTAAGATTTTTGGACGCTTGATGTCCACACAAATCAGCCCGTTTGCATACAGACTACTTTCTAAGTTACTGTGCGCCTTTCGAAATGGGCATAGTGCAGAACACGCCCTACTCAGGCTCACAGGAATGTGTCGCAAGGCCCTGGCTGATGGGAGGGTAGTGGGGATGGCACTTATGAACCTTTCAAAGGCATATGACTGCCTACCTCACGACCTCTTGATAGCTAAACTTGCAGCGTATGGATTTGGCCATCATAGCCTATCATTAATTCACAGCTACCTTTCAAATAGAAAACAGCGCGTGAAAGTTGGATCCAAGCTCAGTGAATGGCTTGAGATAAAAATGAGGTGTCCCGCAAGGGTCAGTTCTAGGACCACTTTTCTTCAATCTCTTCATTAATGATCTGCTTCTAGCAGTTAAAGAGTCGGAAGTTTGTAATTTTGCAGATGACACTACAATATATACATCTGGGAAATATATTGAAAGTGTGACATCAAACCTTGAGGAAGACCTGTCCAACACCCTTAGCTGGTTCAGAGATAATCATATGGCAGCCAACCCTGGTATATTTCAGATTATGTTTTTAGGGACGAGGGAGCAACCAAAACTTATCCTCGAAATTAATAATAAAGTAATCCCTCTCACAAACAAAGTTAAATTGCTAGGAGTCATAATTGACTCTCAACTGAAGTTTGATGAACACATAAAAGCCCTCTGTCAGAAAGCGAACAGGAAAGTAAGTGCTTTTTCACGTGTGGCTCCCTATCTAAACCACGAAAAGGGTAAGATCCTTTATAATACATTTATAATGTCAAATTTCAATTTTTGTCCCCTGATTTGGATGAACCATGGGAAGACATCAAACAATCGGATAGATCGTGTCCAAAGCAGAGCATTGAGAATCCTACATAACGACTTCAACATACCATATGAAGCACTACTTGAAAGGACAAATGACCGAAAAGTCCACATAAAGAACTTGCAAAAACTGATGCTCCAAATCTTTAAGTGCCTTCAAAAGAATGTCCATCATTCATGTGGACATTCTTTGAAAGAGAGCACATAAAATATGAATTGAGAACAACCAACTTATTGCAAATACCGAATAACGAGAAACAAACACATATGGAGTTAACTCATTTGTATTTAAAGGCGCTCCCCTTTGGAACACGCTACCCGATGCCATAACAAAATGCAAACTCGACAGCAATATTCAAAAGAGAGATCAAAAAATGGAAAGGCGTTACATGCAATTGCAAGATCTGTAATTAAACAAAAAATAGGGATAGCAAGGATCCAAAAAAATTAAAAAGATCTAATAGCACTATTACAAAAAATTTTCTTTTTCTTTAATATTTGATATTTCTTAGATTTTAAGTAGTGTAAATAGTTGGTTTGAATTAGTTTTTTATAACTATGTATTATACAAACTGTAAACAATTTTATAATAACAATAATAAAAACGAACTTTAAATCGTTTACAGTGATTTCAAATGCCAAATTATTTCCTTTTCTGGCATTATTGCTGCTTGTTTCTAGTATTGAAAAGTTGAGAATCAATTTGTTGTTGCTGTGTTTCTTCACTAGAGAAGTTTCCTAAATATCATTTACAAAAATTGCTCTTCCACGATGTATTGCTTCATCGAATATAAATGAGTTATCTATTAATTTACAAAATTTGCTTATGTTGTTATTAAGCATAGTTTCGTTATTTTCTTATTTCTAATTAACAGTTTTTTTTTACCTCTTTGACTGGAAGAGATATTACTAGAAGTCAATTAATCTTTATATTCCTTGTCATTTCTGTTATTCTTTGTGGGTCCTTTTGCAATGAATATAAACTTCGTATTAGACACCAACTAAAAATTCTTCATCTTTGTATTGTAGATTTATTAATCCTCTTCTTGAATGTTTAAAGTCTAAAGGAAATTCAATGTACTGATTATATCTTCCTGGTGGTTTACAAAAGTAAAATCTTTATATGATGCCCTAATATTTTATCTACTTGCCATCCAATTCCTTCACTTAACCATCTTGTCCATTCTGTCAATTGATTTTTCATTAATCTCATTTAAATGATCACTAAAATCACTTCCAAATATTATAATTTACGGTGGCCCACAAGTATCACGGCAAAACTTTCTTTCTCACGGCAAAACTCTCTTTCTCACGGCAAAACTTTCTTTCTCACGGCAAAACTTTCTTTCTCACGGCAAAACTTTCTTTCTCACGGCAAAACTCTATTTTCTCACGGCAAAACTTTCTTTCTCACGTCAAAACTCTCTTTCTCATGGCAAAGCACTCTTTTGTAGAGTACAACATTCTCTCTGAGGAAAACACTTGTTCAGAAAGCGAAGGGAAAGAACGATACATATGGTTGATGAGGGAAATACAAAGTGCCTCTTTTGCAAACACGCCCCCCGTTAGGATCTTCCAGAAAGTACATACGCCTAGGATCGTCACATTTTTGACCAACTTACCGACCCTTTACGCGCGAGTATGCTTTTGATTCAAAACACCCACCCATCCCTGTACGAGCGTACGAATTTTCCTTGATATCCCTTGAAAAATATTACTCATTTTTAGCAACAGTTTTTCGTAAAATGAGCGCAAAATGCATTAAGTTCTCACTTTTTCGAAAGTAATTGCTGCCAATTTTTAATTTTGTGCCATTTCGTCCACATTTTCCCATCAGCTTGCGCGATGGGTAGGCTTTCTAGTAGAGCATGTCACTGTGCATACGCTTTGACCATTACCAATTCACCCACCCAGTACGCGTGTGTAGGCTTTTGACCGTACCCACCCACCTACCGTTAAAGCGTTTGTACTTTCTGGATGGCCCCTCTTCCCTATTATTCCTTCTGACAACCTTGAGTGACAGGTCTTGGAGCCGACAATGGGATCATGGCAGGTATACCAACAACTTCCAGAAACGACCCAGTACAGGGAGATACTGCTGCATCCTTCCTGTGTAATGAAAGAATTGACATCTTGTTTAGGCAAAGTCATGCGGTGTAAACAAGTGTGGCCTTGAGAAAGAGAGTTTTGCCGTGAGAAAGAAAGTTTTGCCGTGAGAAAGAGAGTTTTGCCGTGAGAAAGAAAGTTTTGCCGTGAGAAAGAGAGTTTTGCCGTGAGAAAGAAAGTTTTGCCGTGAGAAAGAAAGTTTTGCCGTGAGAAAGAGTTTTGCCGTGAGAAAGAAAGTTTTGCCGTGATACTTGTGGGCCACCGTAATAATTGTTCACTTAAATTAAAGTAAACAGTTGTATGATAACATTATTCTTCATTTAATGAGGTTTCTTCTTTAAAAACCCCACCAATTGCATTAATATTTATTTTGGAAACTTAAACTTCATTTAACCATCGTTTCAGTACTTTGTTTGCTATATTTCACTTTGATTGAACAGGTCTACTATTCATCAAATAACTAATAATTTACAGGTGTAGAAGAAAATGAGGCTCAAAAAACCAAAATCTAAAGACAATGCTACGAGAATCACGAGGCTCAAGTTCCAAAATTCACCTCTTTTACGTGCGAGAGATCGATATTAGCTCATTCTTTGCAAGTTCATTTACAAAGATCGAAACTTTTCTTGATAATTTTGGTTAACAAAGATCAAACTTTTTATAATAAATAATCGCAACCTCTCAGCCAGCTTACTCCAATAAAAGTGAAGAAAATGTTAAGAAAATCTCAACCTCATTTTCGAGAAAAGTTAAGAAAATTGAGGCTCAGACAAAAAATGGTTTTCTTATGAAAAAACGTGTACTCATTTACCTCTCACAACATCAATTAAAACTTGTCCCTCTTCACATGTTTTATGCAAGTTTTGATTGAAATTTTGATAAGATATCATTCTCCTATAAGCTGTTTCTATCTGTGAAAAGTATTAAGAGCTTCTATATCTTTAAGTAATTTCCAAAGATGAGTTGGTACACATCAAGACTAGTTCTTAGAACCTTGAACCTTGAAAATGCAGTACTCTTGCAAGATTTGATATACAAGACGTGAAGTCAGCAACTGAATATTTTGTATATTGCTAGAAATTTTAAATAATATACTCTTAGTTCAAAAAGATTTGTGGTTAGGAGATTAAGAGATCTCAGGCTAAATTAACATAAATGTGATATAATTTATCATCCGTTACTGTGTTCAACTGAAGTAACATAGTAGAATAAATAGAGATAAATAAATAAATAAATAGAGATAAACAGATAATGCTTCCAGAACCGACATAAAACAACTCATTTCCAAATAGTTGAATTCACTTCTCTTAAATCCAAACCAGCAGTTAAAGTATAATTTTTCGTGTTCCTGTTACTCCTAACTACCTTGATACTGGGTACCATATCCAACTGAGAGTTTTGTCTCATCTTTGAAAAGAAGGCTTTTCCTTAAAGCAACATTTGAAGAGCTGCAACTCATGATGACTGGCGTACTTAAAGGAAAGGCCCTGTCTGCGACTATTCATCTACAGGCACATTGCACAGGATTTGGCACTGGTGATGGTTGTCATATGTGAAAATCAATAGCAGTTCATAAAGGATACACCATGCACACTGACATAGAGACTCCTAGGATAGCTTTACCACGTTATGTATACAAAGGTGTTCAGTTTTGTTGCATTGTACTAGACAGCAAAAAGTATATAAACTGCAGAACCTAATACATTATTACCGAACAATTTCAGACGGTTTAATTTTGGACGTTAGATTTTCGGACCAAAATTTCGGACAAATGCATGTGAAACCAAGAAATTTCGGATAATGTCCCAAATTGGACATGACAGTTCTAGTTTTCATCCTAGTCATCTGAATCAAGCTCGAAGAACGGATCCTCTGGTTCAATGCTTAAAGCGGTTGCTTCACTAGTTCAATATACACGGGACCCTATTTTAATAAATCTGGTTGCTTCAATGCTCCTTCGTGAAACATGCACTGAGTCCATTCAGAACTTCTATTTCTCGTGGAAGGCAATGTATCGCTTTCCCATGATATATCAGTTGCATTGGATAAAATATACCCGATTTCGTTGCTATGAGCATTCCATTTGTGTGTTTCTCCTTATCCTTACCAATGATAGGAGTACTCTTTGTTCCACGTTGGTGGGCGGTGGGGGGCGTGGCTTGAAAAGCAAACATAAGATATCATATTCTCCCATGCATTGCAACCATGGGCCCATTGACTCAACGTTCTAATGTAGTGCAGGATTATGGTAGAGGCGAGATAAACAGTGAAGCGAAACAATATTTCAGCATGCTGGCATTGACACCCCACTTCTCTTTTCTGGATAATGCTAATATACGAATCAGGATGATGAATGGAGTCCTAATAGAAGAAGAATACAGCTTATCTTCCCATTATTCCTAATATGCATCATTGTTCCACCATTCTTCCCAAAAAGTAGTGCTGCCACTAAAACGTTTCGACAACTATGAAGAACCCGGTTTCGTAAATATTCTGCTTTTACCATGCCCTTCAAGGAACAAAAAGTCATCCCTTATACAAACCTTAGAACTACACCTCCGAGTATAACGGTGGTCGTGCTCGTCTTGGATAGAGATCACATGCAAGAAGAATCAGATGCCTGAGAGTCCCAAGTTATCAATAGAATTAACATGAAAAGTAATAAACCAAGAGAACTGCTACGAGAATAATTGTTAAATTCATATAAATTAAAAATTCTTTCTCAAATATTAATTTTGTTCCATTCCAAATTTCAAGGAGGCTCTTCTGTTGCTGTCTATTAGTTTAGAAACGTTCCTAGAATCGTAGGTTAAACGTCAAAGAGCCGTATGTGGTTTACCAGCCTCGATTTAACGATGCATGATATAATATAATGGTGATGAAAATTTCGGACGATATAAATGTCGGATGTTAAAAATTCCGCACTTTAACATTTTCGGACCACACCATTGTCCGAAAATTTAACCGTCCGAAATTTTTGGGAAATAATGCAGATGAAGGAGAAGCAGTGAAAATGTCAGGGATCGTTGTCTTCCCTCCGCTAAAAGTTGAAAGCACACATGAATGTAAAACTCTACGAGGATGACTGTAGGTCCTAGAGTAAAATACAAAGTTGCACCATTAATACCTTTCGAAAAGGTAAGAGATACATTAAGATGCTTCCTCAGTGCTGACAATATGATATACTGATGTTCAAAGGTGATACTACAGTCACAACAGCAAGCATCCTTAACTCAACACTATAACGGTCTAAGCGACACTACAAGGAGGAATGATAAAAGTCTGTAACAACAGTAAAGAAGAAGATGGCATGCCATCCATGAAGGAAAGACTGAAGAATATATGGCTATCTAACAATTGAGTAGCATGAAATGTAGTAATGAAACTAGTTACAGCTGTGATATTCCCTGGAAGGAACATCAGTAAGTCTCGTAGGAGTGTGACATATTACGTTAACTGTGATGAGCCTTCTAACATAACTTGGAATAGAGTTCACGTATTTCAAGTCTGCAAGCGCTTTGACAGCGCAGAGGTATAACAAGATTTCCATGCCCTCTGGCAGCATTGTAAATTGTTTCATTTTAAAGATGACGCGCGTTGCATGCGTATTAAAATCTAAGCTTCACAATAAATAAATACTTTGAGAAAGGGTTCGGACACTGCAAATCAAATAGTATAAGTACAATTCTGTACATATATGACATATATTACAAATGGCCAAAGTTACAACGAGTTTCTAAATGAGATCGTTCCTTCTAAGGGCTGAGAATACATCACCTTAATTACTTAAGAAATTCTCCTGAAAGGGGACAAGTATCCAGCCGCGCCTTCTAAGTACCGTTCAGATATCATTGTACTGGTTGGAAAAATTCTATTGTCATATCTTTACAATAACGCATCTCTACAAAAATATTCGCATGCTTACTGAGGAGGATGGCAGTATCTTACATAAATTATTAAAAATTTTCAGTATTATGTAGCATGTGAGTAACGTATATTGAAAGGAGGCTGGGGAATTTTGCAGCCTGCATGATTAGGCTACGCGAAATCATAGCACTAGGTAAACCCCAAGAAAAATTGGTGAGAAAATAAAGTAAAAGCGCAAAAAACATGGCTGCGAGTAATGCAAATAGAACCACTGAACATGGTTGGTATCATTTTGTATCACAAGCACTTCAAGTATGAATTCTATGCAAATATAAATGAAAATAGGCCAATAATGTACAGGCCATCAGCTGGGAACCCGTCTGAAAGTATTGAAAGTATATCAATTGCCGGATCAAAATTCCTTATATGTTTATATCGGCATACGGCCTGATACATTCTGATTTTAACAGCACAGACAGATCATAAATTTTTTGGACAAATCGTGTGTTTGCAATATCATGTTGCGCCACCTCCTATGAATGATTGCCGAAATGAACTACTTAATATTTCTGTTAATATATCTCAACAGTATTAAAACGTTAGTTTCACACAAAAACTGACGAAGCGAAGAATACGTTCCTACCTCAAATAAAAACAATCAACACCACCACTCGCGAAAATCATGTTATGAAAATTTTCAAGGACAGAGCCTTGGCCGCTGTTAGCCGCCACGGTGGAGCAGGATGATGCAACTCTTCTCGAGTGTATTTCATGGTACCAACTGTCAATAACAACCTTCACTAATTCTTATGAATAAACTATGCAATCACAGCTGAAGTTCTTCAAAATAATACAGGCAAGCTGTTAGTTTACAAATGAAATTTGAAAATTATCTCCTGAAACTTTATACCAAGTAACTTTAATCACAATTGTGCATATAGTCTACAATGTCCTTATACGACAAGCATGGGAAAGTGATAACTTTGATTGATATTCATAGGTGACACCCTGTCAATTCAGCTGCCGATACAAGAAACAGCATCTGACGAACAGATGGTCGTAACAAAGAAAGATAACAAATATGTGATAAAAGGAAAGAAGGAGCCTGTAGACAAGAAAAAGCCAGTAGAAGCTCACGATTTGCAGTTGCCGATTCAGGAGCATGGAAGGTAGTAATGGAAGAGCCAGAGCAGTGATGATAACAGGAAGGAACATAGACATTCTCTTGATCCGAGAATCAAACTGTTAAGTGGCACTTGACGGCTGAAACATATTCAAAAGTAGTAAAGGAGATCGGTACTTAAGTGCAAGTAGTTACGTCTATGTTGTGAAGAAGTCCATGATTTCTATAGGCAAAGGCCATTGAAGATGGTATTGGCATGAACACCAGTAGAATTCTTAGAAGTTATTCAATGACGCTGTTCTATTAAATGCCTTAATATAAGATGAAGGACTTCTTTGAAGTCAGATTATATTGGCCTATTCCCTAATTTCTATTTAGCTATCTCTTTAATTGATGGTGAATATTCTTCCATGTTTTCTGCACACAGAGGTAACTGAAGAGTGATGGACATTTTCATAGGAATACTGTTCAGAATAGGAATGCCGATAAAAGTCTTTGAAATGCTTAAACATGAGCTGAAGCATCCCCTTGGATATCAAATTATCCTGCAACAGTATAGATGCCATGTAAGTAACTGAAGACAGATGGCTAATACCTGTAATAAACATTGTTTTCTTCCTTCATCTTCTTCTTAATACATATAGCCATGGCTGTCTCAGAATGGAAAGGAAACACGTCTAACTTCTATGCAGTTTCATCTATGGGACAAAGTGATAGCTTGTATTATTCATCGTTTATTCTTCCGAATGAAACAGCACTTGCCAAAACCTACATTTAAAGTAATCTCCAGGCTAGATGACAGAAACTCTAATGATTATAAAGAGAGCCTAACAGAAGTGAAGCAAGCTTTATCTGTTGAATACTATTTAGGCATAATTGCGCCACCAGAACGACATGGATTCTTGGAAAACATGAAGAGGCTCTTAGCAACACTGCATAACTGTCAGCCACATCTCTTTATCGTATGCTTATATACGTATACGTATGCGTATGCTTTATCGTATATTTCGTTGTATACTTGATTTTTCACATGAATGTTTGCCAAGGATACTTCTATGTTCGCGGTAGTCTATGTTTCTTATTACTAACTAATTTTTATAGAATAGCATTTATGCCAAATGCATGGTCCCCATGAAGAGCAACACTTTCTCATCAACAATTATATGCACCAGTATCTTTTTCAAGTTTTTTGTAATATATATTCACATATATTAAGTACTACCTGTGTTTCCTGATAGTGATATGAGGATAACTATCAAAGAAAAAAGAAAGAAAGAAAGAAAGAAAGAAAGACAGAAAGAAAGAAAGAAAGAAAGAAAGAAAGGAAGAAAGAGAGAAAGAAGGAACTCTTCCCAATGAAATAACAGCTCCTATGCCGTAGCTTCTATGTAATCCCAAGCTTAGATGACAGAGATTTTAATGCAGGCGCACAAGTAAGGAGGGTCTTAGGGGTTCAGACCTCTGTCTTTTCTTTTAAAAACACAAAAGTACCCTTTTCTTGAAATTGTTTGAAAGTTGTATTGCATTTCTGCAGAATAGACCTAATTGTAATCACCCTTAGACTTGAAAGTAGGGAAATCTTGACAATGCTCCCTGTAAGTCAGGCCCGTAGCCAAGGGGGACTAGAGAGATGGCCCTACAAGTGTCTTGCAGTTTGACCCTGTGACCCTTCATAAATGGGGCGTTCAAAAATTGTTTGCATCATTTTCGCATTCATCAGCTTTGGTTCACTTGCTAACAGATTAACACTTTTCATTGTAGCACCACATAGACTATGATCATGCTTATCTTTTGTATGCTAGGAAGACTCTGATCGAGGAGATAAAATCTAGCATTGACTCTTGCTTTATGGAAGTCTAAGCCGCTAGAGCTCAGAACCTAATTACCTTGTCTATTCTGCTGATGTTTTCCTCGTGGAGAAAACTCATCGATGTTTTATAGGTCCGTAGGCAGTTGACAAAGATTGGGGGGCATTGTATCACGTTATGAGATAAAACAGATATTTAATACATCTCGAAATATAATATCAGAAATTACTGGAGGCCATCAGAAATTGCTCAACCAGCCCACCACAGCCTACGGGCACGATGTCCAAAGTTGTTTTGTTTTTCATCCATCCGGCATGCCGCCACTGGAGGACCAATTTTCAAGAAACATTTTAATCTCTATTTTGTCTTTCATTGTAGATTTTTCGTGGATCAGCGATTGAGCATTGTACAAATCAGCCAATATTATAGTCGGACAGATGCCTCATTGGGGTGGGATTTAAGAAAGCCTTCTGTCGCGTCGGACCCAACCATTTTGGGTCCTTCTATTTCACAAAAGAAAGCAATTAGCCTTCCCAAAACTCCTCTGAGCAACTTAGCAGACTGGTAACCGAGACGAATGAAGTAACTGTAATGTCTAGTTTGTACGCGTAGATTCGGCAGAGCGAGACACCAGAAAAATACAACTACTCTCCAATTACAATGTCATATTTCTGCTTTAAAATGCTAACTGTGCAAGCCTTTAGTTACAACCAACGGGGGGGGGGGGGGGCGGGGGAGACATAAAGAAGTCCGAATCTGTCCAGTAGCAATTCAATGACTATACGTCATTGCTACATAACTATGCCTCTCTCCTCCTAAAAGCTTCTGTGCTACACCTTCTCTTTGTCTGAAAAACAATATTCCAGACAGTATTCTCTTGAAAGGATTTTGGCGTGCCTTTTTATGCCGACTGGAACCCTGCCCCCAAAAATGCCTTGTTGCGCGTCTGTAATGATAGCTGAATATAACGAATTAGGCAGCTTTTCTTTACGCATAGCTTCTAAGATGATATGAACAAGCTACATTTAAATAAGATCAACTGCAGACAAAATTCTTGGAAAACACGAAGAGGTGTTTGACAATGCTGTTCTTCTTTCAGCTATAATTCCTTATCGCATGAGTCTAAAATTTACATACACATACCAATCTTAGGGACGGATCATTAGTTACTAGTAGGGAGGGGGTGAAAGACATTCTCATATATTTGATGGAATTTTCGTCCCCCCTCTCATATTTAAGTAAATACTTTAATCCCCAGTCCAGGATATCAGAAGAACTCCATAGTCCTTCTCTTGAAATGCTCTTAATTTTTCATCCCCCCTCCATCTCAGTGTGCAGAATTTTGGTCCCCCTCTCAGATGTCTTCCACCCCTTCCCCTGGAAGAATCAATGACCAGTCCCTTATCGTATGTAAGATGATATATGCAACCGTTTGCCATCAATTCTTCTTTGGTTTCATGTAGTTTCCAATTTAGATACAACAGTACACGTCATCAATCATGATCCTGTGCGACGTACTTTCAGTGCTGAATGGGAAGATCAGTATAAAAATCAACACTGTAACTCCCCAAAGAAAATTTCCCAGATCATCCCTGCCGCTATTACAGTTCTATGGTAAATGGTAGAAGTCAAATTCACATTTGTTGCAATTGTCCCTTCATTGCTTTTGTAAACTATTAAACATAATCTTCGTCTACAAGTAGGAGTGGCAAGTGGCATAAAGGCATTAAAACATTAAGGCATTAAAACATCAAGGCATTAAAACATCAAGGCATTAAAACATCAAGGCATCAAAACATCAAGGCATTAAAACATCAAGGCATTAAAACATTAAGGCATTAAAACATTAAGGCATTAAAACATCAAGGCATCAAAACATCAAGGCATTAAAACATCAAGGCATTAAAACATCAAGGCATTAAAATATCAAGGCATTAAAACATTAAGGCATTAAAATATTAAGGCATTAAAACATCAAGGCATTAAAACATTAAGGCATTAAAACACTAAGGCATTAAAACATTAAGGCATTAAAACATTAAGGCATTAAAACATCAAGGCATTAAAACATCAAGGCATTAAAACATTAAGGCATTAAAACATCAAGGCATCAAAACATCAAGGCATTAAAACATCAAGGCATTAAAACATCAAGGCATTAAAATATCAAGGCATTAAAACATTAAGGCATTAAAATATTAAGGCATTAAAACATCAAGGCATTAAAACATTAAGGCATTAAAACACTAAGGCATTAAAACATTAAGGCATTAAAACATTAAGGCATTAAAACATCAAGGCATTAAAACATCAAGGCATTAAAACATCAAGGCATTAAAACATTAAGGCATTAAAACATTAAGGCATTAAAACATCAAGGCATTAAAACATTAAGGCATTAAAACATTAAGGCATTAAAACACTAAGGCATTAAAACACTAAGGCATTAAAACATTAAGGCATTAAAACATTAAGGCATTAAAATATTAAGGCATTAAAACATTAAGGCATTAAAACATTAAGGCATTAAAACACTAAGGCATTAAAACATTAAGGCATTAAAACATTAAGGCATTAAAACATTAAGGCTATTCACCCTATTCCGAACTTGTCTATAGTCTTCCATAAGAGAGGAAGCTTTCATTTTTAACTGGGGCTTCTTTTAGTTCATCTCTTGATTTCATAAATAGTTTTATCTCAGTGTATATCCATGGAGAGTTCCGATCTGAAACTCTCATTTCTCTTGTGGGGCATCCTTTTCTATCCCTGCAGAGAAGAGGAATTGCAAGTCCTCAACCACTACATTAACGTCACCAGTCTTACTAACAACCAGCCCCCAATCGATACTAGAGATATCAGCCAAAAATGCCCTTTCATTAAAATGCTTCATGTTTCTAGTTACAAGTAGGAGTAGCAAATGGCCTATACAGCAATGAATGTAACTACTGAATTATTGCAAGATCCATCATTAAAAGTTGTCCTTTCGGTGATGTTTATTTAAAGGTACAGGTCAGTCCCATGTACGATTCCGTGTGTTGGGGGAGTGCCCGTTAGAGGGGGCACTTATCCTGAGCCGTCGGCATAGTGAGGTAGGGTGGCCAGTTCCTTCAACTCCCCAAGCATTGCCACCAGGTACCCATTTGCTGCTAGGTGGACAGTAAGCGAACATTCAAACTACGATCCGAGGGTTAGGCTCGAACAAACGGTGTTCCGCTCAGCAGTCAACAGTCAAGTGCACATGGCCACTCGCCCATTGATGTTCATTTACAAAATTAAAAGATAAGCAATTATCTATATTCTACAATGACATAATTTGCATAATTTATGTCATTCTTCACCGTACGTCTAGTGAGTGCGATTTGGCAATTTCTAAACAGCATTCAAATCTTTTTAAGGAAGCATAGAATAGGGAAACATAAAGATTGCTGCCTATGAAAGCATAAGCATTAATCTCCCGGAACGCCCGCATAAATAGTATAGCTCTCTATCCAAAAAGGCTTTCGCGCCGTGGCGAGAAATACAACACATGTTTTGTGAATAAGATTTCCATGCCACAAATTCTCAGTGTTAGTAGACAATACATAAACATATTCTACCATGGGAAACAACATACACTTTCGTTATGGAAAAATATGTTTTCCACTATTTCGAATTACATTGAAAAGATGTTATGTCGTAGGCAATTGGAGGTAGAAAGGTATCAATATGCCAAAATTGTAATGGATGACCAACAATATGTCTTATCCACAATTAGAAAACTTCGCCAATTCATATAACTCAAAAATTTGGATAGTTTTTAAGAAGAGAGAATCCAATAATATGGAATAAGGGACATTTACAACCAAGTCACTGAACATCAAAAGTAGTCTGAAAATGGATAAAAGCTTTACTGTTCAGTTCAACATGGTCAAATGCAGTAGTTTAGAATCAGAAGAAAATATAGATAGAGAGAGATAAGCTTTCCAATGTGGAGAGTTCCTACAAGTATCGCATTGAAAGATGCTTGCTTTCAGATAACTCACAGAAAGACAATCATTCAAGTTTATATTTAAGTAAAGAGGGAAACTCGAAAGAGAGAAGAGTATCATAGTTCTCTGATATAGACATTGAACTTATAAATATTGGATATATCATAGAGTAATTCACAGATATTTGGTAAAGTTTTAGATGAGATATGTCGCAGTTCTTCTTCAATTGCTTAGGAAATCTATTCTACACAACGCAAGTAGGGTTAGTATTACCAATAAAGAGTTTACGTAATCATGAATACAACAAGTATTGAATAGTTCTAAGACTGCATTCGCTCAAAATTCCCCTTTCGGTCGTGTCCTTATTACAAATTCAAAAATGCACTAAAGCTCTTCACAACGACAGCAGCCATAATTTGCATAATTATATCACATAGTTTACATAATTATATCACATAATTTACATAATTATGTCATTCTCAAATTAGTCAGTGATTCATACTACTTTCTTTATAGCATTGAAATTTTCGATAAAGGAATAAGCATTGCTTTCTTAGAATGCACGGACACCATTATTGCTCTACCCAAAAAAGCTTTCGTTTCACAGAGAGACATGCAAAAACATATTTTATGAATAAGCTCTCTATAATTTATGCTGGGATATATTCTTGTAGTAGTTTCTTCACCATGTCACAGAGTAGATGTATTCTATGGCAATGCCAAGATATGTTTTTTCGCTTTCTCAAACTATATTGTACATACGGTATGCCCTTGGCAACTGCAAATGCTTAAACTACTAGCAACCTTTTATTTAGTATGGAGTATGTTAATATCATCTGCTGCGTTAAAAGCGATGCTTTTAATGTTCAACCAAAAAGCTTTATAGTGCTACAAATCTCAGCAAATGTAGGAAATGTCAATGAAGCAAGACAATGAAATGGAAAGAATGCTGATTATTGAGCACTTCAAAGGCGTTTGGTAGAAGTCGTAGATCAGGTATGTTACAGTTATTCTTTAATTGCTTGCCTAATTTGCCTTAAATAACGTTCTTCTGAAAGATGGAGTTGTATTTTGGCGCTTAAAAAGATTTTCACAACATCATTGGGGGTAACTATTGAATATTTTTCAATTTTTGCCACTAAAAAGTCTCCGATTAGTGACATTACTTTTCATGTTCAAGAGATAAGGAAGCATTTATGATCGAATATGACAGTTTCTTGAAAAGTTTTGCATATTAATATAATTCTTCAATCAATGCCTGATTTATTATTTTTAAGCAGTATTGACATCTCGGTAAAAAGATAGAGAATAGAAAACTATGTGTATTGGTAGGTACAAACGTAGAAGCACAGATCTCACACCAGAATACTAACGTTCCTTATATAATGGCTTCCTTGAAGTCATAGTAACACAATAGATATTCTTTCCTTACCAAGCAGAAACGTTGTAAAATAATGGTGCACTAACCATTAAGAGACTGCACGCCAG
Organism: Mastigias papua; assembly: GCA_964019165.1. Lineage (NCBI taxonomy): Eukaryota > Metazoa > Cnidaria > Scyphozoa > Rhizostomeae > Mastigiidae > Mastigias > Mastigias papua. Next base: position 21,517,204 of record OZ025267.1, read on the forward strand.
TACTAGTACCCAGTGTCATACCCCAGTACGATCTGCAGCATATAAATTACTCTGCAGCATATAAATTATGGTTTAATATTCAACTAAAGTGCTTTGTAGCATCAAAAAGAAAGACTACTCCAAGCCAGCAGTGACACGGTACGAATGTGAAATTATCAGAATTATATCATGAGCATCAACAGTAACATCTCCCATATCCAACTCCCTGAATCTATACCTAACTAAGTCCCGAAACATTCCTGTATGACTTAGTCTGCTAACTGTAAACAGCCTTATGACGAATCAGTTATATAGCTCTCGAACTTCAATTGTACTAATAGTTTAGAGTACTAATAGTAAAGATTCTTATACTCTCCTGAAGTATTGTCAATCGTTTTATCTTAATAGTAACACTCTTTCAACGTGTTGGAAGTTAAACTTTAAACAAAACCCATACTTTGAGGAAGGGAAAGGGATAGCGAATTAGGCACTGAAACCAAGTAATATAAGTATAATCTCATAAATACGTTACAAATGGTCAAGAGACGCTACGAGTGTCTAAATGGGACCGTTGCTAACAAAGATTCATACTGTGACAACTTTGTGGTCTAACAAACTCTATTGAAAGGAAACATGTATGTCTTCCATACACAATGTCATCGTCAACGTGTGTCTTTTACAACGAAGGAGCATTGCTTCAGTTCTAACTTTAAAGTTAAGAATAATTCTAAAAACAAAGTTCGCATGCATGCTTCCTGTAGAGTAAGGCAGTGTTTTGTGACGTTGATAGCTATTTATGGTTAGGGAAAATGACAATTTTCCAGTTCTATGCTGCAAGAGAGTCACCTGTACTCAAAGGGAGGCTTTCAAGGTATGGCAGTTCTTTACAAGTCTAGCACCATTTCGGAGGAGAAATACCAAAATGGGTGCCTGTTGGGCAAAATGCTGGGCTAGAAATGGTGGGTATAATTGCCTGCGTCACGAAAAAGTTTGAAGCACGTATGAATAAGCCTCTTATTTTGATACGCCGCAATCCAGTAGAGCCCTGAAAGCAGATGTCCTTCAATTGCTCAATTAATTGCTCCGTAGAGAATTAATAGCGAATAGCCACTGTGTGCTTAGAAATACGTGAATACTAGTGTACATATAAACTTTCATTCTTTTATAATAATGTGATGAAATTTCCTTTTTTAATTATCTGATTTTTTACATGATGATGGGGATCTATAATGACCATTATGAATATAAAAAGATGATACATTACTATAATTATCAGGATTAATGTTAGGAATTTTTGATTGATCTAGCCATCTAAAAGCAGCACATGGTAAATATTGAGACATGGTCCACCCATATTGATTATTAGCGTCATTATATGTCACAAATAATTCAAAATAATAAATACACATAATCTCTAAAACTTTCAAAAACATCTTATAAAAGAGCTACATCTGCTTTAGATATAGATTGTAGCCTTGTAAAGATTGCAACTTCATCATATTCCACATTTGTTTTGCATATTCGCAGCCTTCATCGTTTATATTACGTTCAGTACATTTACTACAAAATTCTTCTGGTTGTGGTAAATATTTTTGATAGAATCTATCAAATGAATCCATTTATTTATAAGGATAAACATCCTTTCTAGCAGTTACATCTAGTTTATCTCTACTAAATTCCTCTCTTGCATATTTATAATTTTCACAAATAAGATTTAAAATTTTTCAAAATTTCTGCTTGATATACAATTTTAACATTCCTTACAAGGAAAGAGATTGAATATGCCGTTGGATTTTATTTGTTGCATCAATCCATCTTAGGCATTTTAATAGAATACAATAATCATACTTCCCGCGTGATTTCAAAAGATCAACTAATGATTCTATAACATATATTGAAATGAATCAATAGGTACTATCTCTTTCTGAATATAATAGATATAAAATTTCCCATATTTTTGGCATACAATATATATAATAAAAATATACGTGTAGTCATTCAAGTAGATTTGGACAGCTAAATACAACTAGTCACAATTTGGTAGAGAATCGTAAATGATAGATGTACAGGAATTTCAAAAACTATATTAATTGTAGTTATGGATGTAAATTAGCTTGCGCATTTTGTGATAAATATTCTAAAGCAGAAAAATTATATACTGATGCAGATGCATGTTGCAAGTTGTTAGTTGATGTTTTGTAAATTGCTATAAAAAGGAATTGAGCATCAGTATTGAAGAAAAGTTTTTGATACAGAATTTATTAAAAAAGTGATATTGACAAATGATGATATACAAGATTATAGAAATATACGTGTAGTCATTTATGTAGGTAGAAATCTTCTCAGATTTTTTATGACAAAATGACTGTTGCAACTACATATATATTGTCAAAAATTACATATAACTTATTCGTAATTTGATAATTTACACTATAATCTCCATGAGTACTTTCTCTGTATTCATCTGTGATGTAACAATTGTCATTTGCAACATTATCAGTTATTCTGTGCTTTTACATACATAAACTACTACACGTATATTTCTATAATCTTGTATATCATCATTTGTCAATATCACTTTTTTAATAAATTCTGTATCAAAAACTTTTCTTCAATACTGATGCTCAATTCCTTTTTATAGCAATTTACAAAACATCAACTAACAACTTGCAACATGCATCTGCATCAGTATATAATTTTTCTGCTTTAGAATATTTATCACAAAATGCGCAAGCTAATTTACATCCATAACTACAATTAATATAGTTTTTGAAATTCCTGTACATCTATCATTTACGATTCTCTACCAAATTTTAACTGACTGTATTTAGCTATCAAAATCTGCTTAAATCACATAAGGCACTTTTATTTTCTTACAACAAACTTATTCATTTGCATTCTCGACATTATTCAAATGTTGACCATCAATTTTGTGCTTCTAGAATGTGTTCTATCAATTTTGTGCTTCTAGAATGTGTGGTGAAATTCCGCACGGTAACATTTTCGGACCACGCCATTGTCCAAACAATTTAACTATCTGACATTTTTGGGAAATAATGCAGATGAAGGAGAAGAAGTGAAAATGGCAAGGATCGTTGTCTTCCCTTCGCTAAAAGTTGAAAGCACACATAATGTAAAACTTTACGAGGATGATTTCAGGTCCTAGAGTAAAATTTAAAGTTGGACCATAAATACCTTTCAAAAAGGTAGGAGATATATTAAGATGCTGCCTCAATGCTGGAAATATGATATATTGGTGTTCAAAGGTAATACTGCAGTCACAAAAGCAAGCATCTTTAACTCAAAACTATAATGGCCTAAGCGATACTACAAGGAAGAATGATAAAAGTCTGCAACAACAGTAAAGAAGAAGATGGCATGCCATCCATGAAGGAAAGACTGAAGAATATATAGCTATCTAACAATTGAGTAGCATGAAATGTAGTAATGAAACTAGTTACAGCTGTGATATTCCCTGGAAGGAACATCAGTAAGTCTCGTAGGAGTGTGACATATTACGTTAACTTTGCTGAGCCTTCTAACATAACTTGGAATAGAGTTCACGTATTTCAAGTCTGCAAGCACTCTGACAGCGCAGAGGTATAACAAGATTTCCATGCCCTCTGGCAGCATTGTACATTGTTTCATTTTAAAGATGGCACGCGTTGCAGCGTATTAAAATCTAAGCTTCACACTACATAAAAAATTTGAGAAAGGGTTCGGACACTGCAAATAAAATAGTATAAGTACAATTCCGTACATATATGACATATATTACAAATGACCAAAGTTACAACGAGTTTCTAAATGAGATCGTTCCTACTAAGGGCTGAGAATACAATACCTCCAAAGTTGTACAGGATAAGGCAATATGTAGTAAGAAGCGAAAACGGAAAAACAGTGAACAATATAACTATGCAGATTCCTCAGCTCCTAAGATAACCTTTGTTGATGAAGATACACTTGAAATACTTAAGGTAGAAGTAAAGTAATTAAGAAAAAGAAAACACTTTGAGAATATCTTTGGTATGTGTTTGGTTGTAGGTAGCAGTGGTAGTTCATGTAAACTCCAAATGCCAAATTTTTAAATGCCATTTTCTCAGAACTATGCTTTATTGTGGCTTCTGCCTTTAGGAACAATTTATTCCTGAAGCATTTGCTCAATTTACTTCAAATCTTCAGTAGTTACTGAAGGCATGCTTTATGATTTTCTGAATTATTGAAAATTCTGTAAGATGAAGTATGGGGTTGTAACTATGGAAACAGGGTTTTTTGGGGTTACCCTAGTAAAAGTTGCTGTTAGGAAATAACTAGTAATTCATTTTGAAGAAAACACCAAATCTAATAGACTTCTTAAAGAATTTTGAACATCAACTGTAAGACTTCTGAGAAAAATGTACCTAATCAAGAAATATGCCCCAAAGATTTGGTAGGTTTCCATGGCAACTCCACCCCTAAATTTGACAAAAGTCACTTTCTCTTACAAGTGAATAACCCTGTTACAAGCAGTGCAAAATTAGCATGGATTGATATAGTAGTTAAGATTTTACAAGCATCTTTATCATCAGCTACCTCAAAAAATGTTTTGGGTAACTGCCTCCTTAATTACATGTTGATTATGGGTTTATTGTGGATACTTCTGAAAATTCGTTACGGACGGACACTTCATAAAATACAATTTTTGCCTGAGCAAGTCCAATTAGACTTAATTAAATGTACCTGACTAGCAATGTAGCCTTTGAAGAGATAGGTCCATAGAAACAATGCTGATTTGCATCTAGCCTGACTGCTGTAGAAAGACTTGAAGGTGTGAGGGTTGTTACGGAAGGATACAGTGCTAACAAAATAGGTCAAAATTTTTATAGAAAGAGTTAGAAAGTTTGTTTTACATTAATTTCAACTGTAGTATATTTGAGTTAGAAATGATTTTTTGCCAATTTGCTAGGCTGTGGTTTTACTAACATGATAAATATCTTTGTCCGTCCGTAACGCAAGTTTCCTCCATGAGACAACTAAATAACCGTGGAAATCTTGGTCATTACACTTAAACAAGCATTTTCATAGAATTTCTGTACTTTAAACTATTGTAAATTCAACAACTATTACGATTTTTAAGCTTCAAAAAACTTTCACATTTTTCAAAAATGCAACGACTTTCGTAATAGCGCCATTGGCATATATTGATAGAGAGGGCAAAGAAACCATACTGTTGGGGGATACTAACTATGACTTCATAGAAAGACCTGATTCTCCTAGTTATGTAAAAAATCTTTAAAATCTAAATCAATTATATGGCTATTCTCAAGTACTTAAAGAAGCCACAAGAGTTACACCTACCACTTCATGGAATATACTGAAGAAGCATACAACTTCAAACAAAAATATATTTACAAGCTAAATATCTTTAGTTTCTTTACAAGGTGATGATGTTCCAACTGGGGAAAGAATACCCCAGCAAGAATCCGAAGAAAATTATGAACAGATACAGCATACATTGCCATGCACAACACAAAGAACGAGAGGACTGAATTATTGTGGAATAGAAAACAAAAAGTTTCCTTCACAACATATATGTCTTCCAGTTCAAGTGGAGGAAGATATACACAATAACACCCAGCAGTTATTAAAACTTATATCTGCTAATGTATTTATATCTCATCATTAAATTTGTCAAATTATTTTCTTTACTTTTAGCGTTTTCGTTGCTAGAAGAGAGTTCCCTTAATAGTGCTAAATAACTAAGCTAGCTCTTACCCAATGGTACCCAGTAGTGCAATATACTGCTTATGAAATTATGAAATCAAGGGCGTGAGTAAATGCTCTAAAAGTGAAAGATACTCCTTTTCACTTCTTGACAGGGAAGGCAATAGATTTATTACACTGAGCTTTGGAATTTGTAGTAGGTAACCTATAGAATCTAGTCTCGATTGAATATAGCTGCTGGGGTTTTATAGCTTGTAACCATTGACATAGGGAAATTGAAACTATATCTAGAAGACAAGAAAAAGTGAATAGCAATTTTCTGAACAGGAGAGAGAATGCTTACAGCAACCCGTTGCCTCCTTATTGAGTACAGAGCAATGTAAACCAAGACGTGCATTTGATTAACCATTCCAACGTGATGCAATTATATATGTATTATGTCAATGCATAAAATTCCTATGTCAGCTATCAATTATTCCTGACTCCTTACTCAACTCCATTCGTTTAGACAGCGCAGTAACATTATGATGAATTGTTGCATAATGTTGTTGCTTTCAAGTGAAGGTAGTGACATTATGGAATTGAAGGTATCTTGCCATTAAGATAATGAAACTTGGTATCAAGTTAGCTGCTTATTTGTTGAGGAAGGATGTATTTCAGATTGGAATAAGTAGCATAACATGAATGGAGAGGATTAAGTTTCCGTACGTAGGTCAAATGCACAATTACATCCATTCTTAGAACTTTAGAAATGCAGTACTCTTGCAAGACGCGGTGTACAAGACACGATGTCAGCAAAATAATATTTTGTATATTGCTAGAAATTTCAAATTTGAATATTCTTAGTTTAAGAGATTAGTTGCTAGAAGGTTACGAGATATCAGCTTAAATTAACTTATATTTGGAACAATTTATCAGTCGTTATTCTGCTAAACTGAAGATAACATAGTAGAATAAACGGATATGGATATATGACATATGATGCTTCCAGAACTGTCATAAAACAACTCATTTCCAAATAGTTGAATTCATTTGTCCTAAATCAAAACCTGCTATTAAATTATAACTTATAGTGCTACTGTTTCTCTTAAATACCTTGATACTGAGTATCATATCTAACAGAGAGGTTCGTCTCGTCTTTGAAAAGAAGGCCTTTCCTTACAGCAACATTTGAAGAGTTGCAACGTTTGATCACTAATGTACTGTGAGGAAAGACACTGCCAGCAACTATTGATCTATAACAAGCATATTGCAAAAGATATGAGCTCATTGCTGCCTGTTATATGCAAAGAATTAATAGTAGTTCATACAAGGTGTGTCATGCACACTAGCATAGAGAGACTCTTAAGGATAGTATTGCTATGGTGCGTATAAAAAGGTGTTCAATTTTGTTGCAATGCATTAGACAGCAAAACGTAAATAACTTCCAGAACCAATCAGATGAAAGAGAAGCAATGAAAATGGCGGGTATCGCTGTGTGCCCTTCGCAAGATGTTGAAAGCATACATGAATGTAAACATTTACAAGGATGATGTTAGGTCCTAGAGTAAAAGTTGCACCATTCATACCTCTTTAAAAGGTAAGAGATACACTAAGATGCTTCCTCAGTGCTGATAATATGATATATTGATGTTCAAAGGTAATACTACAGTCACAAAAGCACACATCCTTAAGTCAAAACTATAATGGCCTAAGCGATGCTACAAGAAGGAAAGACAAAAGTCTGCAAAAAAGTAAAGAAGAAGATGGGATGCCATCCATGAAGGAAAGACTGAAGAATATATGGCTATCTACCAATTGAGGGGCATGGAATGTAGTAATGTAACTTGATAGACCTGTGATATTCCTAGGAAGGAAAATCAATAAGTCTCGTAGCAGTGTGACATATTACGTTAACTGTGATGAGCCTTTTAACATAACTAGGAATAGAGTTCACGTATTTCAAGTCTGCAAGCGCATTGATAGCGCAGAGGTATAACAAGATTTCCATGCCCTCTTGCAGCACTGTAAATAATTTCATTTTAAAGATGACGCGCGTTGCATGCGTATTAAAATCTAAGCTTCACAATAAATAAATACTTTGAGAAAGGCTTCGGACACTGTAAACAAAATAATATACTTACTATTACGTACATATATTACATATAATACAAATGATCAAAGATGCTACGAGTTTCTAAATGATATCGTTGCTATTAAGGACTGAGAATACAACACCTGTATTATTTAAGAAATTCTCCTGAAAGGAGACAAGTATCCAACTGTCTTCTAAGTACCGTTCAGATATAAGTTTACTGGTAGGAATAATTCTTTTGTTATGACTTTGAAATAAAGAATCATCCTTCAACAATGTTCTCATGCTTACTGAAAGAAATGGCAGTATCTTACTTAAATTATTAAAACTGTCACGATACCACTTTTGTCAATTCATTCATATTTCATTTCTAATACGTCAAAACACGTTCACACTGTTCACTGCGGAATCATATTTCCTCGTAGATTGAGTTTAGTCTCTCTTTCAAGTTCATTTACGTAGTTACCTCTCTTTCACTCATTTTACATCTACTTTTAGGCCTTGGCTGTATTCTGACTAATGATCTTCTGTATATTTTCTCACACACACCTTTCCTGTTTATCACATAGTGTTTACGTAGATTCAGATTCTTAGACATTTGATTGGCTAGATTTAATTCGTATGTCCGTATAGTTTCTAATATATTCTCTAACTTTTCATTTACTCTTCAGTTATTGCCATGCGACCAGCTACGCAATAATTCCGGGTCTCACAGGAGATTCGTTATCTTGTAAATAGTTTAAGTTATTCAAATAAATAATCAACAACTAAAGCTTTGAGTATTCTGTGCCGCTCGTGCCTGACTTAACAGTGAATCCAAAGATTGAGTTACGGGAGTAACTGGAGAAAAAGCCACGTTATGACAAAACTTTTCAGTATTATGTAGCATGTGAGTAACGTATATTGAAGGGAGGCTGGGGAACTGAGTAGTCTGTACTATTTATGTTGACGAAATCAGAGCACTAGGCCAAATTCAAGGACTATTGCTGAGAAAATAAAGCATAAGTGCAAAAAACATGGCTGCGAGTAATGCAAGTAGAACCACTGAAAATGGGTTGGTAGCATCTTGTATCTCAAACTCTTCATGTAGAAATTTGTGCACATGTGATTATGAATAGACCGATAATGTACAGGCCATCAGCTGGGAACCCGTCTGAAAGTATAGAAAGCATAGCAATTGCTGGATCAAAAGTCCTTATACATTTATATCGGCATACGGCCTGATACGTTCTGGCTTTAACAGCACTGAGACATCATAATCTTTTTTGGAATATGTGTTTTTACAGTCAATACCATGTTATGCCACCTCCAATGAATGATTGTTCTCCTTAAACGCTCTCCTCAATATTTCCGTCAAAATATCTCAATATCAATTTTAAGGTAGTTCTATTCCAAAGTGGTGGAACCAACACTTGTTTCTGCCTCAATTAAGGCGAATGAGCACCAATACCCATGAAAATCATGATCTGCAAACTGTCAAGGGTAGGTCCTTGGCAGCTTTCAGCCGCCTGTATTGTGAAGAGTCGATAGTATTTAGCTAAGGCTTAACTTTAGTCAAAGGGGCGCATCTCGCCCCCACTTCCCCTGTGCTGTTGGCATCCTCGGCTGCATTAGATATCGATCACTTTGATTAACATTCATAGATGATGCCTCGTCAATTCAGCTGTCAATACAAGTAACTGAAGAACAGACTGGCTTAGGTGCGCAAATAAGAAAGAAAGAAAAAAATATGTGATACAAGGAAAAAAGAGAACTGTTTTCACCTCAAGCCAGTAGAAAATGATCATTTGCCGATTGAGGAGCACAGAAGGTAATAATTGAAGCTACTGTAGCCCTTATAATGGAATGACTGTGTAGCCTTTATACTGAAATGACTGCAATATTGAATCTCTTTTTATTTTATTGTCAACACTAGTATCATGTGTCAGTTAGACACACCCCTGTCCAATATCGATTGGATAGCATAAAAATAACGTTAGTTAAGCAAGCACGTTGTTGTAAGTAAGAAAAGGATTGAAAGTGATTTTAAAAATTAAAACGAAACCACACCGTGTCTTTTTCTATCTGTGAAAATACTTATGAAGGGCACGTTAAACTACCACAACAGTAATGTTGATAAAAAGGAACATAGATAATCTCTTCATCTGAGAATCGAACTATTAATTGGCATTTGATGCCCCGAAATATATTCAAAATTAGTAAAGGAGATCTGTACTTAAATTCAAGTAGTTGTATCTATGTTGTGAAAAAGTCCATGATTTCTGTAGGCAAAGACCATTACAGATGGTATCGACATGAACACCAGTAGAAGTTATTCAATGACGTTGTTCTATTAAATGCCATAACATAACATGAAGGACTTCTTTGAAGTCAGATTATATTAGCCTATTCTCTCAATTTTCATTTAGCTATCTCTATAGTTGAAGGTGAATATTCTACCACGTTTTCTGTACACAGAGGTAACTGAAGAGTGATGGACATTTTCATAGGAATACTACTCATAAAAGTCTTTGAAATGCTTAAATATGAGCTGAAGCATCCACTTGGATATCAAATTATCCTGCAACAGTATAGATGTCATGCAAGTAACTGAAGACAGATGGCTAAGACCGTGATAGATCACTGCATATATTGCACTCTATATCTTTAGAATTCAACCAAAGGAACCTAAAATATATCTATGACGCCAACCAGGGGAACTGCAATAGAAGCACTGGCAAATATCAAAATTCTCTGATATCAGGAAGACTAAACGCAATACCTTAAAAAGTAGTAAAGAAGCTCGGCGTTTAAGTTCAAGTAAGTAGCTAAGTTATTGAGTAAACATTTGATGAATGTTGGAGACAAAGACTATTGATGATGGTATCAACAAGCACACCTATATGTATAATTTGACATCAAATTATATTGGCCTATTCGCTCAAATTTCATTTAACTACTTCTTTGTTTGACTATGAATGCTCTTCCATGTTTGCTACACTTAAAGGCGAATGAAAAGTGATAGAAGCGATGCCTGCACTGATAGGAATACCTATAAACTACTTAAAAAAGGAATGTTGATGAAATTCTTTGAGACGTTTAAACGTGAGCTGAAGCATCCCCTTGAATTCAAACTATATTGGTCTATCCTGCTATAGTACTGTCTTAGTATAAAAAGGACTGTCGTACAAGTAACTGAAGGCAGATGGTTACGACCGTGATAGACATCTGCATATATTGCATTTCACATCTTTAGAATTCAACCAAAGGAACCAAGGGTATATCTATGACATTAACCTGGGGAATAGCAATAGAAACACTGGCAAATATCAAAATTCTCTGATATCAGACAGGCTAAACGCAATACCTGTAATGAATGTTGTTTTAGTCCTTCATCTTCTTCCTAATAAGTAACGCCACATTTGTCTCTGAATGGAAAGGAAACACTTCTCACTTCTATGCAATTTCATCTATGGGATAAAATGATATCAAATTTTGTCTTCGTTCATTCTTTCCAATGAAACAATAATTGCTGCACTGCATATTTAATGTAATCATCAGTCTAGATGACAGAAATTGCAATAATTGCTGAATATAGGGAGTCTGGCAGCTTTTAACCATAACCTCTATGTTGATATGACCTAGAAGTAAATACGATCACCTGCAAACAAAATTCTTGGAAAACATCAAGTGATTCTTGACAATATTGCAATCAAATCCATACACATTTATCTTATCAGATGCAAAAGTTTATACTTTAACTTGTGTCAACAACATTTCTCAGTTCCAAGCAGATTAAAATATTTGCAGAGTTGACTGGGAAGATTTCTACACCAATCAACACTGTACCTCCCCAAAGAAAATTCTCGGAACAGCTCGGTTGCTATTGCAGTTCCTATGGCAACTTGCAGAAGTCCCATTCAGATTTGCTGGAGTATTCTCTTAATTGCTTGGGTAATACATTAACCACGATATTCACCAGCAAGTAGGAGCAGCATGTTGGCGCTGATAAAGTGGCTTATATAGTCATGAATGTAACTACTGAATAATTGCAAGATCTTCTTCAGTAAAAATTTTCTTTTTCTTTTAATCAATCAAAATATACTTATTACACTAAAATGCAACTACTGTGCCCATACTGGAGGGAATAGACACTAGGTCATCGGAGTTCCCTCCAAGAACGGGCACTTACAATTCTATTTAACACTCGAAAGTAAAAATAACAAACGAAGAAACAAACAAAAACACGAGAATACAAACAAAACTGTTAATGTTGTTTCAAATTTGCTGCTAGGCAAGAATATCCGCAGTAAGAAAATTTGAATTTAAGGAAACCAAATGCATGGTACTATACCACGCACCCACGATGTCAAAATTCTCTTCTCGGGGATGTTTCCTTACAAATTCAAAGATACGGAAATATTTATATTCTCTACAATGACCTAATTTGCATAATTTATGTCATTCTCCAAAGCATACTTAGTGAGCGACTCACTGTTTTCTTACCAGCATTCAAATCTCCTTACGAAAGTATAGAATAGAAAACCATATAGATTGTTCCTTATAAAAGCACAAGCATTGATCTCCCAGAACGCCTGCACAATATTATGCCTCTACTCCAAAAAGGCTTCCCTTTCGGAATAAGCAATGCAAAACATGTTCTGTGAATATGACTTCTATAGAACGGATGATCAGTGTTAATCAACAATGCTTGCAGATGTCTTAGCACAATAAATGACATAGTACTTTCAACAAGCCAAATGCCTTTCGCTTTTCAACCTATATTGCAAAGATGTTCTACCCTTTGCATCTGAAAATGTTAAACTGTTAGCGTTCTATGATTTAGTATGGAGTATGTCAATATCATCTGCTGCGTCATAAGCGATGCTTTTAATGTTCAACTAAAAAGCTTTGTAGTGCTACAAATCTCAGCAAATGTAGGAAATGTCAATGAAGAAAGACAATGAAATGGAAAGAATGCTGATTATTGAGCACTTCAAAGGCGTTTGGTAGAAGTCGTAAATCAGGTATGTTACAGTTGTTCTTTAATTGCTTGCCTAATTTGCCTTAAATAACGTTCTTCTAAAAGATGGAGTTGTATTTTGGCGCTAAAAAGATTTTCACACCATCATTGGCGTAACTATTGAATATTTTTCAATTTTTGCCACTAAAACCTCTCCGATTAGTGACTATACCTTGCATGTTCAAGAGATAAGGAAGCATTTATGATCGAATATGAAAGTTTCTTGAAAAGCTTTGCATATTAATATAATTCTTCAATCAATGCCTGATTTATTATGTTTAAGCAGTATTGACATCTCGGTAGAAAGATAAAGAATAGACAATTATGTATATTGGTACTTATAAAGGTATAAGCACAGATCTCACACCATAATATTAACGTTCTTTATATAATGGCTTCCTTGAAGTCATAGTAACACAATAGATATTCTTTCCTTACCAAGCAGAAACGTTGTAAGACAATGGTGCACTAAACATTAAGAGACCGCACGCCAGTACTAGTACCCAGTACGATCTGCAGCATATAAATTAATCTGCAGCATATAAATTAATCTGCAGCATATAAATTATGGTTTAATATTCAACTAAAGTGCTTTGTAGCATCAAAAAGAAAGACTACTCCAAGCCAGCAGTGACACGGTACGAATGTGAAATTATCAGAATTTAATCATGAGCATCAACAGTAACATCTCCCCATATTCATCTCTCTGAATCTATATCTAACTAAGTCCCGAAACATTCCTGTATGGCTTAGCATGCTAACTGTAAACAACCTTATGACGAATCAATTATATAGTTCTCGCACTTCAAGTGCACTAATAGTTTAGAGTACTAATAGTAAAGATTCTTATACTCCCCTGAAGTATTGTCAATCGTTTTATCTTAGTAGTGACACTCTTTCAATGTGTTGAAAGTTAAACGTTAAACTAAACCCATACTTTGAGAAAGGGAAAGGGATAGCGAATTAGGCACTGAAGCCAAGTAATATAAGTATAATCTCATAAATACGTTACGAATGGTCAAGAGACGCTACGAGTGTCTAAATGGGATCGTTGCAAACAAAGATTCATACTGTGACAACTTTGTAATCTAACAAACATCCTATTGAAAGGAAACATGTATGTTTTCCATACACAATGTCACCTAAGAATTGTTAACGTGTGTGTCTTTTACAACGAAGGAGCATTGCTTCAGTTCTAACTTTAAAGTTAAGAATAATTCTGAAAACAAAGTTCGCATGCATGCTTCCTGTAGAGTAAGGCAGTGTTTTTTGAAGTCGATAGCTATTGATGGTTAGGGACAATGACAATTTTCCAGTTCTATGCTGCAAGAGAGTCACTTGTACTCAAAGGGAGGCTTTCAAGGTATGCTAGTTCTTTACAAGTCCAGCACCATTTCGGAAGAGAAATATTAAAATGGGTGCCTGTTGGGCAAAAGGCTGGGCTAGAAATGGTGGGTATAATTGTCTGCGTCATTTAGAAGCTTGAAGCAGGTATGAATAAACCTCTAATTTTGATACGCCGCAATCCAGTAGAATCCTAACGGCAGAGGTCTAAGAAAAGAACTAAAGGTACAGAAGAATTCTGTTGCGATTAACTTCCATCTCCATGCATCTACATCTGCCTAAACCTAGTAACATTCCAGTACAACATAATGTGCTAACTGTGGACTGCCTTATGATGGATCAATTATAGAGTTCTTGCACTTCAACTCTATTCAACATTTTAACAGTTTAGAGTTTTTCACAAGATTCTCACACTCTCTTGAAGTATTAACAATCGTTATATTTCAACAGTGACAATCTATGCAGTGTGTTGAGAAGTAAACCTCAAAAAAACTGCATACTTTGAGGAAAGGGTTAGCAAATAAGGCAATGTAAACCAAGTAAAATGCTGCAAGTGAGACTCATACTGGACAAGAGGCTATTACGAAGTAGGCCCGTATTCGTAATAGCCTCATCATCATTCAATTTCGCAGCCGAAAAAGCAGAAAAAATAAATAATGGGAGGTTGTTGTGGAAAAACCAGTACAAAACAAGGTAGGCAGAGTTGTCTGCTTCATTTATCAGCTTAGAGCGGACAAGAATAGGCCTCTACTTTACTATGCCAACATCCACTAGAAACGTACCATCAGGGGTGTACTTTTAATACAATTTCCTTTGATGATTCATAATTATAAATATCTTAAATACTGTTATGAATTTGTGGTTGATTTAGCCGTCTAAATATATACATAGTAAGTATTGAGATATGGCCCATTGATATTAATAAGCGCACATATATCTCAAAGATCTACATTTGTTTCAGATGTATATCATTATCATCTTGTAAGAATGCATTTTAATAATATTCCAAATTTTTCTGGCATATGTGTAATCTGCTAACACTTAAATTTTGCTTAGTTAATTTATCACAAAATTCTCCTGTTGTTAGTACATATTTCTGGTAGAATATCTTAAATGAATCCAAATATTCATAAGGACAAATATCATTTACATTTTGTATATAGAAACGATCGAACGGATTCAATTTTAATTTTTACAACAGCTTTTTGACACCGTAATAAAATACAATAATGAGATTTTTTCTGCATTATTTCGAATTATCAACTGCTGATTCTAAAGAACATTATATAGATTGAATGAATCAATATAAGCTCTTTTTCCTAATACAATAACCTTTATAATTTCGATAGCATTTCGCAAAAAATTTATCTGTAATTTAATAATTTACATTTCAAGCACTTTGAACATTTCCTATGTATTTATCTGGAATATGGCAAGCGCACATTACAAAACTATTACTTATTTTACGTTCCTTATGTGAACGACATACAATTGTACCTTTATGACTTTGTATATCAACATCTGTTAAAACCTGTTTTTAGTATTAATAAAATTTTTACAAGAAACACTCATTAAAACCATCAAATATAAAGTTAAAATATAAATATGCACCAATGTACATACTAGTTTATATCCATAACTATAATTAATATGCTTTGAAATTCTTCTGCATAAAAATCACTTAAATTTCTTCTAGAACTATCATTGATTGTATTTAACTTTGGGAATCTGCATAAATCACAAAAGGAGCGTTCATTTCTTTATAATAATCTTAAATAGTAAATTACTCCTTTTTCTGGTATTATTGCTGTTCGTTTTGTCACTATTGAAATGTTGACAATCACTTTTTAGATGTTTCTTCACTAGGAAAAGCTTTATAAAGATCTTTACAAAATCGTTTTATTTCTAGAGCATAAATGTATTAACATCAGTTACTACAATATAGTGTAATTGTTTCTGCCGAGTAGAATTAGTAATTTTTCTTGCCATTTCTGACAGCTAACAGAACGAGTTATACTATTGTAAGTTAATTAATCTTCATATTTTCCATCTTTTTATCATTATTGTGGATCTCTTTTTAATCGAATTAATTTTTGTGCCTCACACCAACTAAAACATTATCCATCTTTGTTTTGTAGTTATACTAATCCTTTTCTTCAATGTTTAAATCCTAAAAGGAATTCGATACGCTGGTTACTTTTACTGATCCATAAACTATAATGCCCCAATATATTATCTATTTCCAAAATTTCTCAATAAGATAAAGTCAGATATAATACGCAGAAAAACAACTATATTTTATGTTAAATTAGAAACATAGTTGTTTTTCTGCGTATTATCTATTTCATATTTACTTTGTTCACTTATCTATTTTCCAGTTCTATTAGTTAATTTTCATTTTTTAAGCCCTCAACAATATCAGTTCCATATACTATACTTTTCATTTAGAATTCAAATAAAAAGTTGCATACTACTATTCTTCATTTAATGCAGTATCTTCCATATGTAGAATTCTTAGAAGTTATTCATGATACTATTCTATTAAATACCTTGATATAAGAAAGTATTTCTTTGATGTCAAAATATACTGGCCTATATTCAACCAAAGGAACTTGGATATATCTATGGCACTAGCCTATATGAATATGAATCATCTAAATTTACTATATAGAATCCTTTTTTATTTGGTATTTGATCTCTCGTACATACTGCTAAAGGAACATTTCAATATTTGAACACATTCATATAAGTCTGATGTTATAATAACAATAATACCCGAATGTTTAATAACCACAGGATGACCATTTCAGCATTGATATGCTGTTATCACGCTGAATCCTGTGCTTCCAAGTTATCTAAATGTTCAAAAATAAAAATACCAAAGGTACATAGTAAATGATGCAGCAAACAGTGACAAAAAATTGTAAACGAAGGTCATAGGCAAACAATGTTCATGTTCAAAAAAGAGTGTTCAGTTTGTCAGAAAATTGAATATAGCTTGGCTCCTTCCTTGCCTCTATAGGCAGGTCATTGTACATTTGTGCTCCCACAAACTGTGCTGATTTGTTTTGCAAATTCATTTCTCAGTTTTGGAATCTTTAGGAGATATTTGCTATTACGAGTGCTTTAGATGTGCTCAATTTTTGTGAAATAATCGTGAAAATTCTCACAACATGTACCATCCAGGAATCTTCTGACAAATTTAGTTGCATATACATGTTTACATAACATATGATAATGGTTTATCTACAAAAGAAGGTTTACTAGTGGCATGTCTTTGAATGTACTGTTTTTTCATAGGAGTAATCCTGATCTTTTTTTATTTGCTAACATAATTTGCTTTTCAAAATGCTCTTGTGGTGATTCAGGTGTTAGGATACGAAAACTTTGTCCTTTCTGTGTTCTACCTATTGTAAACCTTTACTACATTTTATCGTTCCACTACTACATCTCCCCATTTGTAATCCACTATCAGTAAGTGTTTTTGGTAATAGTGGAATATCAATTGATGCTGCTAATCCACCTAGAAATCTACCTTGTTGATCTGGTTTTAAATCTATCTGTACACACCTTGTTGTGCTTGATGCATAGCTCCTATTTGTGATGGAGTAAATACATCAGTATATGGTAAGAAATTTAGTATCTGTTCTGGTTGCCTGAAAATGTTACTTCCAAATAACTTTTCAATGTCTAGTGATGCTAATGTTGGGCTAACACCTTGTGCGAGACAATATAAAACATTTGCTGCAACTTTTGTAAAAGATGGAAGAGCTTTTGTAGCTAAACCTGCTAGTAATGAAAAGATACTTCCTCCTTTCATTGCTTCTGTTCCAAAATTTTAATTTCAACACCTTTTTGAATGTTTTTAACTTGTGTTTGAGTAAACGGGACTTCACTAAGATCTAATCCGTATAATTGGTAGGATGAACTCATTGTAAATTTATTGTAAATAATATTGTGCTATATACATTTCCAAAAAATAAATTTATAAAAAAAATATTCTTCAATGCAAAATGTTTTTGATACATTGCTAAGTATGTATATCAATCTTCATCTTCATCACATTTATATGGTTTCAATAATGAGTATGTGTATTCATATTTATAGTTTTTATATTATCTTTAATTCTTAATTCTTCAAATATTAATTTTTCATTATAGTAATTTCGATGAAGCTTTCTATTTATTTCAATTTCTCTCATAAATGATTTAGGAAGATAAACATATACCATTTCCAGTGATTCTTCATCCTTTAGTTTGGCAACTGCACTTTCTCCATATTTTGTATTAAAGTAAATTTCTCTTATATTATATGTAGAATTTTTCAACTCCAACTTCAAACTTAACTGCTTGTGATAAATCATCTTCAGCATTTTCAAAATCTGCTTCTTGTGGATAACTATCATCGATATAAAGATTGCTATCTGTTTTCAGATACACTCTTTCCTTTAACCTTACCTTCCGAGATAATATACTCATCATCTTCTACTTGACTACTAATTAGTTTTTGCTTCAAGTAACTTGTAGGATATATTTTAAAAATTGTCCATCACCATATCCATTATTTTATGAATTTGGTAATAGAAATAATAATAATGACTCGCCATACTTATTATTCCTTGAAATTTCTTTTCTTTTCTCTATAGTCTTAAAAACAACACTAGTTGCGTTTATGTATAGTAATATTTATATCTTGATATGTTGTTCTATAACTTTCACTTCGCGTATACCTATATAAAAATAGAACTCTAATAAAAAAAGAAATTATGACTCACTAATGAAGTTTGTAATTATTGTTTTAAAATCGAAATCAGAGCTTAAAATGAAGTAAAGTGGCAGAGAAAATTGATGGTGAGCTAGTATGGTGCGTAGGACTTGATATAGAAAAAATACAGAGAAAACACCCCTAAAAATGTTGGTGAGGTTGAAAAATGTTGAACGAAAAATAAGCTAAAAACGGCGGAAAATTGCTGAGGAATGCTGTAATCTGGAGGAGTTGGTTTTGGAAGGGTGATTTCGGAGAAATGGTTGAAAAATGAGTCAAAATGAGTGTCGGGCTGGATAGTGAAAAAGTTTGGAACAATTGGATTGCGTTAAGACCAGCCTTTTCTATATTAATGGAGGGAGATCTAGACTCTTTTTCTATCCCTACGTTAGTGTAGCAAAGGAAAGCCATGTAGAAGGTATCCATATTTGGGAATTTTTTGTAGAAAAGGACATGCCTTACAATCTCTGTGCCAAGGTACAATGCAGCCTTCCATCAGTACAAACAAATAGATATGGACTAAACTCTCTCTCATTTAGAGGAAGTCTCCTATGGAATATTCTAAATGATGAAATAAAGACAGCTGGCACCTTGACAAAATTAAAAAGATTGATCCCAAAGTGGGATGGCAAATCATGCAAATATTCAATTTGTAAATAAATATGCATTTGTATTTCCATTAATTTTTGTTTTAAATACTAGGTCTTAATTAGGTTTTTAGAAACTATATTTTATAGCTAACTTTAAATAATATTTTAACGATGATACAATTGTGAAAAAAGGTGGTAGCGGAGGAGGCCCCGCAGCTTCGTTTTGTAGAGCGCACGATCATTGCAAAGGTTCATCGCAATGGTATGTTGAAAACATCCTATTTGTTATATGCCCTTTGCTGAGAAGGTAGAAGTACATATGCAATATGGCCGACGCAAATGCAAACAACGATATTAATAATGGCTGGTATCATATTTGCTTCAAATACTTCAAGTAAAAAGTCAATGCAACAATACGCTACTAGGCCATCATGCTGATTGCTAGATAAACCATCTCCCAAGAATCATTACTCAAAATTCCCTCCTCAATAATAATCCAAAACATCTCAATAGTAAGTTAAATTTAATTTCAACTCAAAGCTGAAGAAACAAAGAATATTTTCCTGCCTTAACTAACTGAGTAAATGCAATGAACTACGAGAATCATGTTATGTATATTTTCAAAAGTTGGCCATGTATGCGCATACTGTTCGAGCGTAGGCCTGGTTCATGACAACAACTGTCTATAAAAATGTTCAGTTCTGGAATTTCGCAATATTTAAGGAGAAGCATCGTTGATAAATTTACCAACTTTTGCAATTTGGAACTGCCGACTACCCACATTTTATTTCGTACAGTCATCCACCTTTATAGGAAAACCACCATTGCGAATGTTCATTAAAGTTTATGAATAAATAGTATAACCACTGTTGAAATTCTTCGCAAACAATGCAGAAAAGTTGTAAGCCTATAAATGAAACTTAGAAATTATCTCCCGAAACCTTGCAGGGATAGCAAATTACTTTAATCAAAAGGGCATATCTCGTTCACATCGTCCCCTCTTCTACCGAGTGCATACATAATGACCACTTTGATTGACGTTCATAGATGCTATCCTGTCAATTCATTTGCTAATACAAGAAACAACATCCGGCGAACAGCGACCTTACGATAAAGAAAGGAAGGGGAACCGATAATCTTTTCATTAGAAAATCAAACTGTTAAGTGGCATTTGATGCCCCTAAACATACATTTTATTACAATACAGGGGCCTGCTACTACAGTTTAAGTAATTTCGTCTATTACAGAGTGCCAATTTCTTCTTGATTGTAATAGGCAGAAAAAATTTAAGATAATGTCGAATATAACATCTGTAAAATTCTTAGAAGCTATTCATGATGCTGCTCTATTAAATGTCTTGATATAAGATGAAGGATTTCTTTGATGTCAAATTATATTGGCCTATCCTAAAACTCCTTTCAGCTACTACATTGTTTGGGAGTGAATATTCTTCCAAATTTGCCCCCACACGCAGAGGTAACTGAAGGATAATAGAGGCTCGAATAGGAGTACCTGTAAACTTCTTTGAAACGCTCCATTACGAGTTGAGATATCCCCTTGGATGTCAAATTGTATAGATCTACTCTAGCATAGTAAAGACTTTTATACAAGTTAATAAAGGCAGATGGTTAAGAACGTGATGGAATACTGTACATATTACATTTCACAACTTTAGAATTCAACCAAAGGAACTTGGGATATATCTATGACACTAACCTAAGGACTAGCAATAAGAAACATAGGCAAATATCAAAATCCTCCAAAATCCAGAAAGGTAAATATAATACCTGTACTGAATGTAGTTTCCTTCCTTATTTGTCTTCTTTATAATTACAGTAATGTTTCCTTCGTCATAGAAAGGATAACACTTTTCACTTTTCACTGCACTTCCGCGCAATTTCATCTATGGGACAAAATGATATCAAGTAGTTGCAATCGATAATTCTTCCCAATGACACAAAAGTTGCTACAACGTATATGTTATTGCAATCCACAGACTGGATGATAGAAATTGTAGTGATTGGTACATATAGAGAGCTCGACACCCTTGAACTTTGTCTTCTATGTTGGTATGAAGCTATATAAACAAACCAACTTAGAAACATATAATGTGACCACCTGCAAAAATTCTTGGAAAACATGGAGATGTGATTCACAACCCCACACTTCTTCCCATCACTTTCACTATCATATGCTTATACATTTGGGGTCATTCAATTAGTGCGTACGCTCTAAATTGGCTAAAATTTACCCCCCTCCCCCTCGTAAACACACGTACACTTGATTCGCACCCCCCTTTTGCGTACGTACTCTTGGTTACTTGACCCTCCCCCCATCTCTAAAAGAAAGTTTCTAAATATTCAAAACTACGAGGAAAGACTTTTAAGCATTCACGAGACATTAAAATGATCGCTACATATGTATTTCATGAAAAATCTATAATATTGTTCAAACAAAACAGCATTAACCTAGAACAGGGGTGTCAAATTCATTTGACCCAAGGGCCATATAGGGTATAACATGGCGCCACAATGGCCGGGTAGGTTGACGGAACCCGAGAGAACTAGGTAATAGGGGCTTTCAAATATACATAACTCATCGCATGTTTCCTATCTGGCACGCTAGACAACGGCGAAAAACTGGGTATTCCGCCGTGTAAATGCCACTAGTAAATGCCGCTATTACAAAGGGAGAAATATTGCTAAGCTTCAGTTTATTCAAAATTCCTAGGGGACCACATTGACGGATTCGGCTTGCGGGCCGTATGTTTGACACCCCCGTACTAGAAGTAATTTCAACTGAATACGTACTACATTAATTAAATGTCTGTGAAGGGTCATTTGCCAATGAAAATATTGCAGGATGTATGCAAAAAGTTGATAATTTTCGCATTGCGTACGTACTTCATGTGTCAACCCTCTCCCCCCTTGTACGCATTCGTACGTATTTGCTTGACCCCCCTCCCCTCTTTGTGCGTACGTACTAAATGAATGACCCCATTTAAAAACATCTATCTTACTACATCGTATATAAATTTATGTCAACGACACTTCTGTGTTACAAGTAGTCTCTGATTTTGATACAACAGTAAACGTAATCAATCTTGATCTTGTCTGTATTTGAGAAAGCTTTAGGGCATTCGTGTGCGGCGTATATTCAGTGTTAATTGTGAAAATTTTCTAAAAATCAACTATATCGTTTTCACTCTATTGGTTTTACCAATAACATTATAGATTAGACTTGACACAAGGCTCCCATGCTTTTTGCAATATCATCACTCACTTCAATTTGATGATGAAAAGTTTTCAGTGGTTTGAAAAATAGTTTTAAAGCGAGCTGCATAATTTTAGAGAACAATTCAACACTGTGGCCCGAGCAATATGCTATATTGTAGATGTGTTGTAAATGGCCAAGGATCCCTCAATGAAGCAGTTGGCATGTAGCCATCAAGAGACAAAAGATATTCCGAGCCCCGTGGTCTGTGGAATACTCAATTTGACCGTAGGCTAAAGTGTCCTCGAGAAATTTACTGACTGCACGTGACGCAGTAAGCCATACAGTGATGAAGCTTTGAGCTCCGTTCAAATTGAGTATTCTACAGACTAAGGGGGCTCGGAATGTCTTCTCTCTAAATCATGATTTTATTGCATACCCGATACGTCTTTCGGTGCATTCCAGCCAGTAAAATGAACACAATGATTGGATCAACCGGAACTTGGATTTCCGTAGCTTGACCTTGAGTACGAATCGGGTTGTACAGTATCTACGTATGTCTATATGACAGAGGCGGATCCAGGATAAAATCCGACTGTAGCTCAACAACATATAACTAGGCGTGGCCAATTAAATTGGGTGTAGTCAGTTCTCCTACATGTAATACACATGCAAATAAACAGGGTGCTATGAACTTTATACCATCATTAGTTGTGCTTAGATGAAAGTCAGGTTTGGCAAACTTGTAATTACTGATTTCGTAAATCAAAATGCTGTATACACTGCTTTCTTTCAATTGGATATTAGCACACTATCTCTGTTCAAGCACAATTAAAAAAGTAAGAATGCATGGAAAAGATGAATTCTAATATGAACAGTATTCACTACAACTTTTTTCTTTTTCATGTCATCAAAAAAGTGTCAATCTTCTGTAACTGCCGTTGCTGTATAGGATATTTCGTCATCAACTCTCATCTACCACCACCACTTACATCAATTGCATAATACGATCTCTAAAAACAACCCAATGAAATAAGAAAATAAAAAAAAGTATCTAATGTAGACCACATGTCTCAGAAATGAGATCCTCCTGCAACTTAAAGCATCGAAAAGCAATTTAAAGCAGCTACAGATACATCTACCAGAAATATAACTTGAAGGGGAAGAATCAGCTGAATCAACAGATAAAATTATATAAAATAAATTATGTGGATTTTGGCAAGACATCTTCATAACTCAATACTTGTCAAATATCTCAAATACACTGCCAAATTTTCGTCACCAACTGGTGCCAAAGAGTAAGGGTTATATAAGCAAGTCTCATCATCAGAAGTTCTAAATTTTGGAAAGTAAAAAACAACTCATTTTATCTTCAAATTGATGTATTGTGCACTGCAACATTCTGAGCCATTTTAGCAAATTGGATTGCCCAAAAACTATTCCTTTTCTGGTATTATTTCTGTTCGTTTTGTCACTATTGACAAGTTGACAATCACTTTCTAGATGTTTCTTCACTAGGAAAAGTTTTATCTACAAAATCTACACAGTCTTTACAAAATCGTTTTATTTCTAGAGCATAAATGCATTAACATCAGTTACTACAATACAGTGTGATTGTTTCTACCGTGTGTAATTAGTAATTTTTCTTGCCATTTCTGACAGCTAACACAACGAGTTATACTATTGAAAGTCAATTAATTTTCATATTTTTCATCTGTTATTATTATTGTGGGTCTCTTTTTAATGGGCATAATTTTTATGCATGACACCAACTAAAACATTATCCATCTTTGTTTTGTAGTTATACTAATCATTTTCTTAAATGTTTTAATCCTAAAAGGAATTCGATACGCTGGTTACTTTTAATGGTCCATAAACTACAACCCCCTAATATATTATCTATTTCATATTTACTTTCTTCACTTATCTATCTTCTAATTCTATCAGTTGATTTTACATTTATTTAAACGCTTAACAATATCAGTTCCATATATTATACTTTTCATTTAGAATTCAAATAGAAAGTTGAATAATACTATTTTTCATTTAATACAGTCTCTTCCTTATAAAATCCACTAGTTACATTATTACTTATTTTACAACATTTAAACTTCATTTAACCACTGCTTTATGATTTTTCTTTTTTTTGCATTTCTGCTCTATTCAAAATATTTTAATTTACTAGTCTCAAGGACAAACCAGTAATTCACATATAATTTTCCGTGTTCGATTTCGCATTGAATGTCTTGATATAGAAACATACATGCTCTGTATGATATCCAACAAAGAGCTTCCCTTCCAAAAGTAGATATGGGGAGGACTTCTCCTTAAAGTAAGATTTGAAGAGATCCAACTATTACTGGTTGGCTTACTGCAAGGAGCAACAGAATATCTACTTGTCTCTAAACAAATTATAGAGGATTTAAGGGTATTGATGTCTGCTATTTTTTAAAGAATTAAAGGCAATTTATAAAGGTTGTATCCCCTTTTTCACTGACAGTGAGATTCTCTATGGTAGCTTTACCAAGCCGTGTGGAAAATAGTAAAGGTGGTAGGTATGGTCATCTGCCCATGCTAGAAGTTGAAAGAAAATATATATGGGAAAGAACTCAAGGCCGATTTTATATCCTTGAGTCAGTTTTTGAGCATGGATAAAATAAATCTAACTGCTGATTTCACAGTGGTTGTATCGTATATCAAGCATTTCTATTGATCGTCATAGATGATGCAGTGTCAAAGGAAGCATCCTCATCTCAAAACCAAATTGGCCTTAGCAATCCTTCAAGCAGAAAGGAAGGGTCTGCAACAAAAGGGAAAGTCCAATGCCTTGCAAGAAGGAAAGATCCAAAAGAACATGTTTATCTACCAATTGAAGAGGATGGAATGTAAAAACCCGTCATCTTCAATTAACAAAGTACTATTTTCTATTGGAAATGTGATAATGCTCATTGGAAATTATTTAATCTCATTAGAACTGCGATGTTCACAAGGAAGGAATATCAATAGGCCTCGTAGGATAATCAGGTTGTTAGGTAGTATTTGATGTAAAAATCCAAATGTGCTTAATAGTTACAAACAGTAAAGGTATTGAATTTCAAATAGCTCATCAATGAAAATGTACTATTATTATCTGTTCAATCTCAACCTTGTTCGTAATTCTATTTTTCATCTCCACTCTGGTGCTACAATCAGAACGGATTGCCTTCAACTTCAACTTCAGTTTTCAACAACCTATCGCTACATTCTTCATCTATTTGGTCAGTATCTAGAAACGGTTCTGAGTAGGTGTTTGCATTTATCCTTGAAAGGAGTACTTTGCTGTACATTTCAGGCATAGACCTGACTACAATAGTTTCAAAATTTCAAAACATATATGTATACTTCTACAGTATGCCATGCTTCGGATGCAGAGGGTTGTCTGTAACGCTCTGTCTATATAGATATTGAAATAAGCGAGAGCCTTGTGTCATTACCATAAACATTTGGTATTGAGCTTGTACAAGAGAAATTTAGATTATTTGATCATTTATCCTGAGAATTAGAGAACCAAGGAAAGTGCTTTGCTCAACCCCATATATTAGTAGCATACAATCCGAATGGTGTCCACTTACTTTAAAGATCTTATGAATTTAAAGGAGCTTATTATCAATTCTATGAGTAATGAGTGCTTCAGCGTAGATCACTCATAGTACAGCCATCCATTAAGAACGGAGCTATAACACTGTGAGCTACCTTTCACGATACAATATTTGCCGTAATGTCTTATGTGAATTCCCTTTCCAATAATTGGTGAGAGTCTTCCTCTAATTCTAATACTATTGTTGATTTAGACTGGGTTTTCAGAGACCATAATAGATACTCACTTGCAAACTATTGATAGGAAGTAATCCTTCAACGATACACGTCCATAAATGACGATGAGAGAAACGTATGACTATTCTAAACTATAAAAATGAAATCTACAACCGTCGAACAATAAATATAATTGGGTGATGATGATAATTGGGTGTTTCGAAGACATGTGACAGAAATCGTAGATCAGATATATGAAAGTTGTTCCTCAATTCAGAAGGTAATTTGTTCAACACAACGTTCATTTGCAAAAACAAATGAACATTTTGGCACTGATAAAGAGCTGTACATGATCATCATTGCGACTATTGAATACTTTTCCAGGCATTTTTACAAAAAACTCTCCTCTTGGTATCATTACTTGGTAACTTCAAGAGATAAGGAAGCATAAATATTCGAAAATGAAACCGTTTCCAACTTGAAAAGGTTTCTACACAATAATATAATTCCTCAATCAATGGATGACTTATTATCTTTCAAGCAGCACTGAAATCTCGTTGAAGATGAAAAGAATAGCAAAATAGGTATATTGTTAAGTATGAAGGGAAAAACATAGATCTCACAGCATACTATTATTGTTCCCTATACAATGGCTTCCTTGCAGTCATACCAATACAATAGATATTTTCCTTACCAAGTAGAAAGGTTCTGATATAATGCTTCTCTACACATTTTGAGAAAGTGCGCTACTACCATCTGCTGCTTCTAAACGAAGCTTTTGATACTCAGTTAAATGTTAAATCGGCTTCATAGTATTAGAAGGACAGAACCAATGAGGGACAGCAGTAAGAAGGTAGGAGTTTACATTATGAGAGTTTAATCATATTGTTTCTGTAGTTTACATTCAGAGTGGGAGAGCACAAGTTGTTTTCAACATGGATAAGGTTGGCTTAAGTTTTTAACAGCAAAAGCTTCAAATTCCATTCAATCTGTTTCTATATACAAGAAAAAACCTTGGAACATTCATATGTGATATGCTACATCAGCTGTCAAGAGCCTTTTAAATAGTCGAGTATAGAATCCATGTACTTCGGGTCCACTAAAAGTTGCAATAGTTTAGGGCCTTCACAAGATTCTCCTATATTCCTGCGGTCGTTTCAAATGCTGACAAAGTGCCCTAAAAGTCTGAAAATCTGCCCTTAATCCTAAGAAAAATCTATGGGCTAGGCACCTCCAAGGTCACAACGTACCTCTCTTTATTGTTTTGACACTGGTAAAGCTTTCTCACACTCTTATATCATCCCACTTAGACCCTCACTATCCCTCTCGGTTTGTAATAAATATGTTATTAAAATAAAAGCTTTTGTGCAATTGAGTGTGGCTCCTAAACTGTCATGTGTGGTAAAAGTACCCTCCAATTCCTGTTCCCCTCCATCTTCCAAATGCTTCCTACGTCCCTGATGATTATAGAGAATCAAAATATAGAGAGGTAAGTGTTGCTTAAGGGGAAATATTAACTGTTGAAGCAGGGAGACCGAGACTCTTCTTCTATCCCTACGTTAGTGTAGCAAGGAAAGCCATATACAATTGTACATAAAAGTAGGTGGAGGAGGCTCCGCAGCATTGAGTTTGGAGAAGGATGGATTCCTCCTCACCATAGTATGATGAAACCATCGTATTTGGTCAAGTCCAATGTCCTTTGCTGAGAAGGTAGTACATATGCAATATGGCCGACGCAAATGCAAACAATGATATTATTAATGGTTGGTATCAGTTTTGCTTCAAATACTTCAAGTAAGAATTCAATGCAACAACAGACTACTAAGCCACCAACCAGCAATCTAACTGAGATAATAATCATTGCTGGATAAAAATCCTTAGTATGTTTGTATTTAGCATAAGGCATGAAACATTCTGGCTTTAAATGCACTGAAGATCACACTCTTCTCTGAAAATGCGTGATTTTACTGCATCTTGTTATACCACCTCCCAAGAATCATTACTCAAAAGTCTCTCCTCAATACTTCTGCCAAAACATCTCAATAGTAAGTTAAATCTAATTTCAACTCAAAACTGAAGTAACAAAGAATATTTTCCTGCCTTAACTAGCTCAGTGAATTGTGAGAATCATGTTATGTACATTTTCAAAAGTTGGCCCTTGGATCCTACTAGCCGTCATGTTTGCGCATACTTTTCAGGCGTAGGCCTGTTTCATGACAACAACTGTCTATGCAAATGTTCAGTTCTGGAATTTCGCAATATTTAAGGAGAAGCATCGTTGATAAATTTACCAACTTTTGCAATTTGGAACTGCCGACTACCCACATTCTATTTCGTACAGTCATCCACCTTTATAGGAAAACCACCATTGCGAATGTTCATTAAAGTTTATGAATAAATAGTATAACCACAGTTGAAATTCTTCAAAACAATGCAGACAAGCTGTAAGCTTATAAATGAAACTTAGAAATTATCTCCAGAAACCTTGCAGGGATAGCAAATTACTTTAATCAAAAGGGCATATCTCGTTCACATCACCCCCTCTATTCCTGATTAATAATGATCACTTTGATTGACGTTCATAGATGCTGTCCTGTCAATTCATTTGCTAATACAAGAAACAACATCTGGCGAACAGCGACCTTACGATAAAGAAAGGAAGGGGAACCGACAATCTTTTCATTAAAAAATCAAACTGTTAAGTAGCATTTGATGCCCCTAAACATACATTTTATTACAATACAGGGGCCTGCTACTACAGTTTAAGTAATTTCGTCTATTACAGAGTGCCAATTTCTCCTTGATTGTAATAGGCAGAAAAAATTTAAGATAATGTCGAATATAACATCTGTAGAATTCTTAGAAGCTGTTCATGATGCTGCTCTATTAAATGTCTTGATATAAGATGAAGGATTTCTTTGATGTCAAATTATATTGGCCTATCCTAAAACTCCTTTCAGCTACTACATTGTTTGGGAGTGAATATTCTTCCAAATTTGCCCCCACACGCAGAGGTAACTGAAGAATAATAGAGGCTCGAATAGGAGTACCTGTAAACTTCTTTGAAACGCTCCATTACGAGTTGAGATATCCCCTTGGATGTCAAATTGTATACAACTACTCTAGCATAGTAAAGACTTTTATACAAGTTAATAAAGGCAGATGGTTAAGAACGTGATGGAGTACTGTACATATTACATTTCACAACTTTAGAATTCAACCAAAGGAACTTGGGATATATCTATGACATTAACCTAGGGACTAGCAATAAGAAACATAGGCAAATATCAAAATCCTCCAAAATCCAGAAAGGTAAATATAATACCTGTACTGAATGTAGTTTCCTTCCTTATTTTTCTTCTTCATAATTACAGTAGTGTTTCCTTCGTCATAGAAAGGATAACACTTTTCACTTTTCACTGCACTTCCGCGCAATTTCATCTATGGGACAAAATGATATCAAGTAGTTGCAATCGATAATTCTTGCCAATGACATAAAAGTTGCTACAACGTATATGTTATTGCAATCCACAGACTGGATGACAGAAATTGTAGTGATTGGTACATATAGAGAGCTCGGCATCCTTGAACTTTGTCTTCTATGTTGATATGAGGCTATATCAACAAACCAACTCAGAAACATAAAATGTAACTACCTGCCAAAAATTCTTGGAAAACATGGAGATGTGATTCACAGCCACGCACTTCTTTCAATCGCTTTCATTATCGTATGCTTATACAATTTATACATATCTATCTTATTACATCGTACATAAATTTATGTCAACGACACTTCTGTGTTACAAGTAGTCTCTGATTTTGATACAACAGTAAACGTAATCAATCTTGATCTTGTCTGTATTTGAGAAAGCTTTAGGGCATTCGTGTGCGGTGTATATTCAGTGTTAATTGTGAAAATTTTTCTAAAAATCAACTATATCGTTTTCACTCTATTGGTTTTACCAATAACATTATAGATTAGACTTGACATAAGACTCCCATGCTTTCTTGCAATATCATCAGTTACTTCATTTTGATAATGAAAAGTTTTCATTGGTTTGAAAAATAGTTCTAAAGCAAGCTGCATAATTTTAAAGAACAATTCAACATTGAGGTCCAAGCAATATGTTATATTGCAGATGTGTTTTAAATGGCCAAGGACGACAAGAGGTTCCTGAATGAAGCTGTTGCCATCAAGAATTAAGACTATAACACCAACATGTTCTAATGAAAATTCTCCTGAAAAGAAAGTTATGCATATTCGATACTGAGGATCTTCATAAGCGCATCTTGAATTGCCAAAAATATCAGATAGATTGTTTGTCTTGAAGAAGGTTTAGCGGTTGACCCCAAGCCAATCCATATCAATAAGAAGACAAAAATGCTCCAGATAATTATCTTCTTACATAGCACTCAGTAGGGTAATGAATGAGTTCGAGAGGTATAAAAATGATTCTTCAATCGAGTATGCTTCAGTACCAGAGGTGTAACAACGTGGTCACCACTGAGACTACAATGCTCTGTGGTCCATTACAATTAATGCATAATAACTTTTCAAACTAAAAGTGGCAGCCGAACAAAATCTTGGTGTGAATGATGGAGAAACGGCTTGAATTCTAAACTTGTTATATCTTATCAATGATGAATAATCAAAATGAAAGTAGGTTTAGAACAACCAACAAGGCAATATTTCACCTATAATATCACAGGCATTGCTAATTGAAGATTTTTATAGTTGAGTAATGGTACCCAGCTTTAGTTTCAAATTCATCTGCAGGTGGAGCCATTCCATGGGAAAATCTGTCTCTCCAAGAGACCGAAAAAGGAGAATATAAAGTCGAAAACATTGGCCTACTATTGCCAAACATGGAGCAATTAGCTGGAGGTAGACAGGTTTGTGGCCTACATGGATCAAACCAGCCAATAGAGCATAGCGCTCTTACTTTCCAAAACCAAGAAGACGGATGACATAACAGACTGGATATAACGGTATAGAAAATGAAAATACCTTTTTGTCAGGTTACATACAACTTCCAGAGGAAGTCAAACATCCATAGATGATATGAGACGTAAAGTTAGTGAGTGGAATAATGAGACGAATATGTATAGTGGTCATGACTGGTCCTGTAACAGAAAGCAAACCAGCATCAAGAATGTTGCTAGACGCAGTTTCAGACTGACATTCAAGAGAGCACTGATACCTGGATTCGGTTTAGACAAGTACTATCAAGCCCTTCAATCTTTTGGGGTAGCATGAAAGAGCCGCCGAGGTGACATATGACGTTTATCCAATGGATGCATCAATGATACATTCTATAGTCTATACGAGTTGACCTCAAATTAACGTAGTAGTTTTCATTCTACGGTATGTAAGTATTATGAGTCGGGTAGTGAATGTTATATACAAAAGCGAACAAATGTGAAGAGTAATATTTTGAAAAGAAGAATTCCTTAAGGCGCATTGCTACTTTGTTATTCAGTATGCAAACTAAATCATGAACTTCCAAATTAACGCATTAGATATTTAATATACCTATAGATATAGAACCAGAATATTCACTACCCTTCTGTCTATGGAGGATGTAGTTAAGTCATTGTGGATTGTTACCCACTTTCGTTGTTTTGGTACTAAAGTTATATAGTTGTACATATCTTGTCATAAATATAAGGAGAGTTTAAAATCAATTTAGCTATTTATTCTTGAGGAAGGATGTTTTTTGAGAATCGAGAAAGATGGACAACACAAACAGAGAGGATAAAGCAAGCTTCCTTGCATCAAAGTCTTAGATATTATTTACGTCTTAGATTCATAAGTATAAAAAGCTCTGAAAAATATCTACAAGAAACAATGTCAGTAATATAATATTTGATATATTGCTGGACTTTTTGACGACCCATATCTCAAGAGATCAATTCCTAAGAGGTTAAGAGATCTTAGTCATTAAAGAAGCATAAATGACAGTGTCTAATAGAGACAGAAGAAGTGCTACAAATCGCATTGTTATCTGTCTAAAGCTAGAATCGTATTCGCTCTAGACGCCAAAAATCTAAAGAAACGGCATTTTACCCATGAATGATCATGGAATGTAGTAGTGGAAGCTGTTGGTGATGTGATGTTCACAAGAACACCAACAAGCCCCTCGCAAAACAATCATACCGTTAGACAGAATTTCGTGCATAGCGCCAAAGGTGCATTCAACAGTCATACAAGGGAATACTACCAAATTTCACTTAGTTACTTTGTTTAAATAAGTAAGTAGACAAATTTTACATTTTTACTTTTACCTTGGCTAATAGTAGCTCCTCTGCAAGTTGGGTATTATTGTTAAAGGGTAAATATTCTTATATGTTTTACTACACGCAGAGGTAGCTAAAGATGAATAGAAGTTCTAATTGGCATACATTTAAATCACTCAGAATAGGAGTACTCACAAAATTCTATGAAATGCTTCAATACAAGCTGAAACATCTTCTTGGTCATTAAAATTTTATCAGTCTGCCAAAGAACGGTAAAGGCTGTCTTAGAAGTAAATGAAACTGGGTGATTGAGGCGGTGATGGACCATTGTGTATACTACTTTTCACGGTTTTAGAATTCAAACCAAGGTACCTTGGATCCATATTGAATCTATCAAAATCACCATACGGAACAAATGCAAGCTCCAAACATATGAAACTTCCATACTTTCAAGACATTTGAATATAGTACCATTCATAAACTTTTGCTTCCATTGTCTTCAGTACAATATGGAGTTACCCTTCAGCCTGGCCGGGTAAGAAGTGGGCCCTCACTTCTGCTGTGCGAATTCAACTTTTCGTCACTTTGATATTATATAGTAGTTACTCTGGTCCCAATGAACTGCACTATATAAGCTGCATCTGTGATGTTGACCCCAAGCAAGATGGCTGATATTCTAGTAAACAGTCCTCCCCAACTTGCATGAAAAGCAATTCCTAGAAATGCCACTACCATCAATGCGATAACCATAGTTGTCATGGACACATCAAGGGACGCTACACAGGGAAGCTCCCGGCAAATCACATTGCAGATGGTGCTGCACGTGAAATCTAAACTTTATTTGCCGCTCTTTTTAAATCCCTCCAAATCATCACTGGCAATTACTTTGCTGCAAGGTACCTTAATTTGTAGCTTGTATGCTATTTTACTATCTATGCTATGACCCCTGGGTAGACATGATATTTTGCTCCTTGGGGTATCGTTTCTGTAGAAGTGTAGTGTCAGGAGCATGTATAGTAAATTTATAGTTAATATTGCAGACTTTTTAATCGAATAGGGGTAGACAATGTTTTGCTTCTAGAGGTATCGCTTCTGTAATAGGGTAGTGTTGGATGTATGCATAGCAAATTAGTAACAATTAGACAGGACATATAGCCTGACAATCTGACATTCAACCTAACGTTTGTCTGCTTTTTCTATTTCTCAAGAGCAGAAAAACAACTAATGAATCCAAATTTGTGATGAAAACACGTGTTCATTTGTGATAGCCTTGATTACCTATTCTCAATAAACAGATATTGTACATTCTTCTACTCATTCCTCTAAACACGTTTATTGACAACAACACGATATGAAGTAATCGGTAATCGGATACGAGGCCAACACAAAGAATAGATGATACAGCCTCATCCTCAATATCGATCCGACGGTATGACACAAAATCATGTGCAGGAGAGCTTTGTTGTTTTGGTAAATGAGTAGAAGTCATAACATCTTTAGATAACTGTAATTCATAACTCACAAAAATAGGGGCAGGATATGGATACAACGACAGATGCACTATTTTTTATTGATACTGGCAAGAACAGTGCTGAGAATGACTGGGATATCAACACAGAAACTGATAATGAACATCAGGACGCATTACTGGACCAAAGTAAAAGTTTTGGAAAACAATCCAAGAATGAAAAGCTGCCTGTTATACTAGGACACGATGATGAAGAGGCTGAGCTGGAGAGATTGGTTTTTGGAGGAAGGGCGGACAGTTTGTTCAAGGAGGAAGATGATAACATAGAGATACAATCAGAAAATGAGAGGAGTGATGATGAACACCATATCTATGAACTTCACATAGATAAGGTATTGAATTAATTT
The DNA here is from genome assembly GCA_964019165.1 of Mastigias papua. Lineage (NCBI taxonomy): Eukaryota > Metazoa > Cnidaria > Scyphozoa > Rhizostomeae > Mastigiidae > Mastigias > Mastigias papua. The sequence goes on from OZ025267.1 coordinate 21,551,777, forward strand.
ATTAACTAGCAGCTATAAGATTTCTGTACACTACACTCGTACTTTACTATACCTCTAGGAAATGATAGCCTGAAATATTAGTCCAACTCTTATTGGAATTGTTTTGTTTGTTTGTGAACATATTAGCTATATTAGAAATACACCTTAGGAAAACGACAATTGCTTTCAATTTGTAAAACATGTTTCGATTGCTTCGACAACCATCTTCAGTTACAGAATAAGCATATTACATGGTGCAAACGATATAAAGGCAAGTGATTACTCCCTAGGGGTCTTACAACAAAAACTATTCCATTGAGATAGAATGCGTCGGTGCTTAAAATGAGGGTTATAATATATCCTATGATAATACCAATGGGTGCCAAGTGCTTAGAATGCGGGCTGTAGTATGATAACAAAGGGAAATACCTGGGGATATGGGACAATTAGAGTAGGAGCAAATGAATAGGCAGCAGATATATGACAAAAAAAAGAGACAAACAAACAAACAAACTAGATGCTTAATGTTAAGGTGCTATGTGTTAGTTGGGAATTAAGATCACATAGCACCTTAACATTAAGCATCTAGTTTGTTTGTTTGTTTGTCTCTTTTTTTTTGTCATATATCTGCTGCCTATTCATTTGCTCCTACTCTAATTGTCCCATATCCCCAGGTATTTCCCTTTGTTATCATACTACAGCCCGCATTCTAAGCACTTGGCACCCATTGGTATTATCATAGGATATATTATAACCCTCATTTTAAGCACCGACGCATTCTATCTCAATGGAATAGTTTTTGTTGTAAGACCCCTAGGGAGTAATCACTTGCCTTTATATCGTTTGCACCATGTAATATGCTTATTCTGTAACTGAAGATGGTTGTCGAAGCAATCGAAACATGTTTTACAAATTGAAAGCAATTGTCGTTTTCCTAAGGTGTATTTCTAATATATTACTGCTGAGAAACTTTGGTAATATTAGCTATAGAAATCAATTTTGGAAGATGACACCTTATGTTTCTTTATGCTCACTAGTATTTGTCACCATACCAGAGTCTACATTTCATATGATTCGTATGATATATATAAATATAAATATATATTATACATATGCTTCCATAGGAAGACAAACAATTAACTCTTTAACAAATAATATTTCAAAAGTGAGGATGTGGTTTATGACCATGACAAAAGGGTTTTGGAAAACTGTAAAATGAAAGTGTGAGAAAATGAATGTTCTGGGCAGAAATCGACCTTACAACCCAGCCACTGCATCTTTGAATTTAGTGTGGGGAAGCTGATTGTTAGGTAAATTCTGGCACATTTGCCAGGTGTGGAAATCAAGATATTTCACTTGACATGGGCTCTTTCAAGTACCACAACTAGGGCTTCTACCAAGTAATGGCACATATGTGGATGGAAGCAGTCAAAATGGCATGGGGAAGCAGTCAAAGTAACATGATAGTGTCTCTTCACACCTTGGAGAAATATAGTTTTGCATAGTATGCTTTGTTGTTGCGTTGAATAACACATGAGATTACTTAACTTTGAGCTATGCCACCCCATCTTGTACCTAGAATCTTAATTCATTTTGTGCTTTAAGACTGAAGATATCACAACAGTTCCCAAAAAAAGAAAACCAGCTTGGATTGATGAAGATGATGAAACTTTGAGGTAATGCATTGTAGTCTATGCCATTACTATATGATTATTATCAGGTTTGTTATCATAGACAAGCTAATAGGTAAATTTATTGACATTACTTTTTATCATCAAAATCTTGCAATGAGACAAATGATTGTATTATAACAATATATGATTATATTATTGGAAAATGGAAAATTCACAATTTGTTTGATTTCTACATAGGATTGACATAAAAAATCAAAAAAAGTTCAGAAAGTTAAGGGTAACAGAGGAAGATTCAGAAATTGATGGAACAAAGTTCTCAAATAGATTAAGAACACAGTAAGTTATTCTCTGTTCTTCATCTTATTCAATCAAATTCTTTTTTCAGATTAATGAAGGAAAGAGTTTCTGTGAATATGTTTGTATCTATAGCCTAAATACAATTTCATAATGTTTACAGGTTTGAGAAACTTGTTGGATGCCCAGAATGGGCAAAAAAAGAAGCAAAGAGTCAGGACAGTGATGATGAAGGCAAGAAATAATTTTTGCATCTTTTGTTAAGATGCTTTCCTGTGCCTTGCATGGTAGAAATTAGAAAACTATATTTATTAGAAAACTATATAACTATACAAGCAATCGAAACATGTTTTAAAAACTATATTTGTATTTATATATCTAAGTATATTGTTCATTGATAGTACAATGTGTATACTCTCCTGAGCTAGGTCTGTCTTCAATATCTCCCTTAATCAATCTATGTTATAGGCAGTTTTTAATAATTAGCATTTACTGTAGTGTCTAAGACTATTATTCTGTTAAGTATTGTAGTTGTATCTAATTGTTCTGTTATAATAATTATGACTGTATATGGAATATACTGATGAAAATGAAATAAATGAAAATGTATACTTTTTATCTTATAGTTAAATGTTTAACTTTGTTTGAAAGTCATGTATTGATATGATGGGGCATAATTTGCAACACTCATTGTATCATTTAATCACATTTCTCAGCTTAATTAGCTTTCTAACTTTGCCCTGTTTTCTTTTCAGATGAGTTCTTTAGAAATACCAGGACTTACCTTGGTATGTCAGACAGCTTGCCACAAACTTTTATCAGTATGAGGAGGGTGAAGGATGCTAACTTCTCAAGCATATCCAATGCGGCTATCAAATGCTTAGATTTTCATCCATTTTCAAAAGTTGTACTGATAGCTGGAATGAATAAAAAATTAGATATTTTTCAGGTAATGCACTTTTCATGAATAAGATTTTCATTACAAAAGATACATCTTGGCCTATTTTGAGGGATTTAGGCCTTAGTGCCACTAGATTCTGTTTGTCTTTTAAGCACAATATAGTGTAATGTTTTAGGATATAAACATTTCAAGTGCCACTCTAGTACACTTTCAAAGCAGGGTATTAGCTCTCTCAGAGCAATCAACTAACTGTAATGTGGAGTGTGCCAGGCAGGCATGTTAGAGCATGGTATATGCTACTCTAGTGATAGCAAAGTTAACTTTGGTGGACATTTGTCAAGCACAAAATAGCCAGCCATTAAGACATGGTGCATAAGCCAAAATAAACATATGTTCATTACTTATTTACCTATTTACATACTCTTAGTTGCTTTAAAGTGATGGAGTATGCAATATTTTTGAGATATTCTTCTGCTTGAGATTGCTAGTCCCAATTACAAAGAAGATGTCTTGTAAACTTACAAGTATAAATGGTATTCCAAGCCTATGGGTGATCTGCAGTGGCTGAATTTCTTTGCAGATTGACAGTGAATTAAACCCAAGAATTCAGAATCTCTTCTTAGACGGTTTTCCAATTCATACTGCCCAATTTACACCTGATGGACAGCAGGTGGTGATGTCTTCCAGAAGAAAGCATTTCTTTATTTTTGATATGGCATCTGGGGAAGTTAAAAAGATACCTAACATCCAAGGTGTGTTAAATCACATTGGCATACATACTTCAGATGGCAGTTTCCTACTTGCCAGATATATTGCTTTACCAATTTTGTTTGAGTAGAAGCAAAGAGCAAATATTTAATTTTTTCTTTGGAAATACTTCAACATGTTCCATATATTTGTATGCAACATGCCCAGATTGGGCCACTCCACTATAAGAGTGATTTGAGCACTAACCTTTCTCCATTCATAAAACTACTTAAGTGCTATTGATTTCTTTTGAAAGGAAGAGCAGAGAAGAGTTTAGAGAAGTTTGTTATCTGCCCAGATGGCTCATGCATTGCTTTTTTGGGTGAAAGTGGATACATAAATTTGGTGTCTTTAAAGGTGAATTGGTTTGCAACCATCTACTACTTCAGTAAAGTAAACATCAGGCAATGCCCAATATGGCCCATGCCATAGAGCTAAAGGCCCATATCTGCTACAATACTCTCAGTGGCTAATTATGTAGAAGAGTGGTTCCTTTTTTAGCCAATCAAGATTTGATTAACCAGTCAATCATTTATGTTATAGGAATGGCTCTGAGTAATCTCTTTGTTAGCACTAGTACAGAATCATATCTGTCCTAGAAATAGATTGCCTACCCTGGCAAACTATACACCATTTGATAGCACTCTGTGAGTAGACTGCTATGATACCATCATTACCACATAGTTTAACTTCCCAATGAGTTCAATACCACATGCAGGAGGGAAACTTTGGCAGCATCTAACTACTGCCATCATAGAGGCTTGAAGTCTAAAGAACTTTAAAATCTGTATCAAAAGCTAGAAGGTGGCATATGCAAGTGTAAGCTTTAATAGGTTTTTCTTGTAAATGGTGGTTAACTGGTCATGAAAGAAATACCAGAGTTCTAAATAAGTTTATTTTCTCTTATTTTGTAGAGATTGGCTGCAGTAATCTGTATAAATTTGTAATACAAACAGATAATTTTAATTAAACTGTTTACTTTCATAACACCAGAGTGGATAAATGATTAAAACCACATCTGTATTCCATATGAAAATACATCCTATACTGATATTATAGTATATGAGCTAAGAATTGATATTTCTGCTTTGCCTACTTCCAGTCCTTGTTGTTAAAGATAGGATGCATAATTTTCGAATAACAGTTCTCTAACTTGCAAATCATAGGAGAGGTTGTGCTGCTATGCAGTGTTTGCTTTTCAACATGGCCTTTTTCTCTTCCAGACATCTCAATACATATGTTCCCTAAAGATGAATGGTAGCGTCAGGTGTGCAGCATTTTCACACGATGGAGCTCAGCTTTTTTCATTTGGAGGTTTGTTTATCATTTCCACGAATTCAAATGACATTTTTCACGTCCATAACAGAACGAAATTTTAGCCATTCAAAGTATTATATACTATAGTGCAATATTTTTATTAAGCAAATTCAGTTTTTCCTAGAGCGTAATTCTTTGCTTATGATTCCTTTAGGCAAGTGATCGATCCTTTTAAGGTTCTTTTGCCAAGCAATTTGAAATGTTCTGTCCACTTATAGTCAAAAACCCTAACTTACAAACCAAGCACTCCTATCTCGGAGTAAATTTTCATAGATAACTGTAACCCTTGTACCAATATATTACTGATTAGACAAAGAAAGATATTTTGGACACTGTCTGGTTTATAAGAAATGCAATTATATAATAGCGATTGTCTGTACATAATGTGCCTCTTCCGTAGAGTGGTCTACCGGCCATATAGACCGTACTGAAGAGATAACAGCAAGCTCTCAGTAATCCATTCTGTTGCCATTTTTCCTGGCAATTTACTTATCCTCTCTATCTACTATGAAAACATAACCTGACAGTGTGCCTGTGCCGTTTATGTTAGTATTTAAAAGACTTGACTGAACCTTAACGATGCACAAATCAGATAAAACTTTTTCTTTTTTCCTCTTTCCTCTTTTTGTATAAAAATGAGCCGTTTGGAGATCAACTTTTGCATAATAACTATCTCTTTATTCGATTTTGTACAATAAGCATAGCCGCCAAAAGTTTGAGAGCACTGATCAGGTCTATTTTCTCCCTACTCAATTGACCAATCATCGTGTAGACTGGGCCTAACTTTAGCTGTGAAACGCATGTGTAGTCAGAATCGTGCAAGATGATTGGTTAATTAGGAGGGAGAAAATCGACCTGATAGCATTTGGCAGCTATGCATGTGCAATATTTTGTAGGTAGATAGTGTTAGCTAAGCTGCTTTTACAGGTTTTGATCGTATTCATTCTATACAAACTTTGGCTGCAGAAATAGTTATGTCCTGATATAGTGAAACTAGTTCTAGTCGATCTATTTCAGGTGATGGCGAGGTCTATGTTTGGGATATGCAAACCAAAAGGTGTAAGCATGTGTTTCGTGATGATGGCTGCTTGAAAGGTGTATGCATTGATGTCTCAAATAATGGCCGCTTTGTTGCTTGCGGGTAAGCTTTGTACCACAAAGAGCAATCGAAAGTTCGCTATTTATTTCTATCAATGAATCGTACTGCTATAACAAACAATTTATCTCGTGCATCACTAATCCTTATAAATGCACATTTGATGCTACAGGAAATTAATTTTTATTATTTTTGAACTTAAATTATGGAGAAAACATTATTGATGTGTCTTGCAACCAGCGACAGCTCAGGAAATTGGTTATGTACAACCCAGCTTTGTTTTCCCGTCACTCACATTTCTAGCTTTGTTGTGCAACGAGGTATACACACCGAGCGACATAGCTGGGCTGGGACGTGAGGTTGCAATACTCTTTAGTATTTTGAAATATTCGGTAACTTTCAACGTTAGTTGGTAAATGGTTTCTGGTTTGGCAACATTTTTGCCTAGTTAAATGGTAGTACTAAGTTCAAGGCATACATTGCTCGGTAGATCATCAATACATCAGCTATTCACATACTGATTGTTTTCTCTCAAATTGGTGTAAACTATAGATAAGTCTTGCTATTCCAAGTTTTTCTTGTCATAGGTCCAACAGCGGTGTTGTAAATTTATATGATGAAGCCTGTTTCACTCAGCGCAATCCAAAGCCTATAAAGACGGTCATGAACCTCACTACTACAATTCACTGCCTAAAATTCAATCCGACTAGGTAAGAAATCAATTGAAATTGTCCTCGTGTCTTGATTAGCTTCTTTGAATCTCAACTGCAACTTTACGCAAGTCTTACCAGAACAGAATGCTCGATTGTTGTTGTCTTTTTCCCTCCTTACAAGTATTTACAAGGTTACACCCTTTCACTTTCTGGACATTGATGGTTAAAATTTTGCTACAAAAGCATCTTCTGGAGTGGCAATCTTCTGACAGATCCCTTAATCTGTTCGAGAACTTATAGTGTTTATCTTTCTTAAATAGTTCAAGTCAAGGTTGAAATTGAAATCCATGCTTGCCCATCTCATTAGCTTCATGGTACTGTAATGAAATACGATTCGAATACATTTTTTTTGGCTATGCCATTTGATACGTCTTTGCAACATCGTTGATTTGGAAATCATCTTTGCATTTACAGATTGCTTGCCATAAATGCCACTCGCTATACCTTTGTAAATTAATCATACTTTCGCCATCAAACCATTACCTACTCGTACTACTCCTTCTATATACATTTGCAAATAACCTACGTGAATAGATGTTGTTTTAGATTGCTCTACAGCCGCAAGGCACCTCACTAATATGCACTATATCGTTCACGCCGTAGTGAAATTCTAGCTATTGCGTCAATGGCTGTCAAAGACTCTTTAAGGCTGGTATGTAGCATCTGTTTTCATCTATAACTTGTTTGTAGATATAGCTATTGTGTAATACAGAATTCCCATTTTTCACCACACAAAATGTTTGTAATGTTAATCATGTTACTGAGGTCTTATTTACATGACGCATTTATCAAAAGAAATGAGCAGAAATGGTAGTTTGAATTCTCTTATCTCCATTGGTGTATTCTTCTTCACCAAAATAATATGAAATATCATATGATATTGGCATGTAAATTGCATCGATGTCCTGTAGGATATAATTTGCGTAAACGCCTTTTTGAGATATTTTTAACAATATGATATTCAAGGAAATCTGTAAATTAAGAACTGAATTCTGATATTCACTTTCTCTCTTCAAGCTTCACATTCCATCGTTGACTGTATTCTCGAATTGGCCTACTAAAAAGATTAACCTTGGTTACGTGCAATCCATTGCTTTCTCATCTCAAAGTGGATACCTCGCTGTTGGTAATGATAAAGGGAAGGCAATGCTGTTTCGGTATGGATTGTTTTCTTACTGTTGTCAGGCGCGATAGACCTGTCACTGCGGCTCTGTTAATTCGCCGATAGCTGAGTCACATTACTGACCAATTGGAGCTCCAATTCGTCAGTAATGTGATTCAGTTAAAAAGTTGCCATTTCGCCATGGAAACTTTGCAACTTTCTTATGAACATAGTTTCATGTATGTCTATCATGTAGTGTCATGTTGATCTATCATGTAACGATTTAAAATTACTGGGAACAAGAAACTGTTTGCATGAGTTTTGCATAGACAAAGTTCATTTAGTTCACTGACATGGTACATATTGCTGTATGCTCTTTACACTCTGATGTTTGCCTACTTCAGGGTTTTTTAATATCCCTCACTCACCTGTGGTTGTATCGTTTCATTCTTCAGCTGGATATTAAGAGATATAATTTCACTCCATAGTTTTATCTTAAAGCCTATGAAGAATATAGGACGGATTGGCTATGATTTTGTTGCAATTGTTTTCTCTCAACAATATCTGCATAACCTGTAGGACAATATGTTGTTTAGTTGAAGAGCATTCTTTTCTTAATCTATTCTTAAGTTTGTTTTGATTTTTATTCTTTTCACGTGCTTTTGTCTCTCTTCACAGGCTAAAACATTATCCAGACGGTTAACCAGGGACACTCATTTTATACTCCAGCAATGATAAGATGCGATCTTTGGGGCTCAGACATCACTGGGATATATCAAGATGGGTCAATCCTTAGCACACCTCAGGGACGGGTGACGCGTCTCTCTTATGAAATCCGAACCATACTGAATATGTGGAAAGGTGAAAGGCTGAAGAAAAAGTGCATTCCTTTTAGAGTTGAACTGTTATGTTGCTAGCTAGCCAATGAATGGTCTCCTGATGGAATGATAATAGTTATCTCCGCAAGTGCACTGTTTTTTATTGTATGGCTTCTGTCAAATAATGGACTATTTGCTTTGAAAACAGTATACACAACAGAAATGACTGATAGGTTTTAAAACAGCTACTTAGCTATTTTGAAACCTATCAATCAGAAGAGTTACAGAAAGAACATTAACATAACGTGGATAAAACTACTAAACATAATGTAATAAAAACAGAACGACAAACAGTTTACTTTATCCACGAGTTCTATAGCTATATTAAACGCATATTTCTATCCATTTTCGTGCTATAATTTATCAAAATATCAAGGACTATGCTGACTTAGTTTTTAAAACCTATTTTCTAGGTACTTATGAATTTATAAACTAACATATATTCTGATCACAAATTTGGTCACTTTTTTGTAAGAAATAGACGTTACCGTCTCAGCGAGGTAGCGAAAACATCTGTTATATAGTGAAATGTTGGCAAAAGCGTCTTTGCTCCATTTTGCTTTATTTGCACCTCGTAATACAATGAAATTTGCCCTCTGTTTCTCTGAGCTTATAATCGAAGTTTGCCTATCGTTTTCCGTACAGCTGGGCTATTTGCTTTTTTAATATACGGCTCTATCCCACACATTCTTAAACAACAAGTAAGTACGCATTTTGAGTTGATTTCTTAACTTATAGTCAACAAAGACGCTTACATCAGTAATGAGCAATGGACATAGTCTCACTGGAACATTTGAAACTGAATAGGCCTGCCTAGGCTTGGTATGGTTATGTGTGAATACAATCCACACGCTTTTGGATTGGCATAACCCTAGCCATATGGCAAATGTCGATTATACGGCATTTGTCTGGTACTGTATTGCACTTCATGCAGTCTTTTGAGCATTTCTTTGACGAAGCGGTACCTTGTATATCACAAAGAAGTGATTAGAATACTGCCTCTTTCTAGGGTAGACATCTTGGTTTTGACATGTGTTGATGCAGCTCGCTTTCTACCGTAAAGATTACTTCTGTAGGGGTTGTATGCCCACAGTGCCGAAGTGAAGAGGTCAGTCCCCTTGTGGTACACATTGTTGACTGTGTTCTACGTGTGGTTTACCCACAGCAGATTGAAGGAATAGTTGGATGGCTTGATCCGATAAAATAGGACCTGAGCCCTGCTAACTTTATACATGCCTACTGTTGGAACGAGTAACAATATTATTACTGTTTGCTAAACATTCAATACTTTGTATGATTTATCCCTCAATCGTATTTAAGTAGATGTGATACAAACGGCAAATTGACAGGTCTGAATATTTTTTGGTTGTCATTTGAATAAAGAAGCTGATGATGGAGCAGCTTCTTAGCTGAGATTTAACAGGCATAATCTTTAGATGGCTTTGAGCACTGCGTTTAAGATTCATCATTTTACTTTTTATGGTGTATACTATTCTACTTGACCTTCAGATATATCTTCAGTAGGTTTTTATTTTGTACTTTGTTATTTACAAAGTAAGTATGGTTTTGGTTGCGTGAAATTCAGCTCTGTTCAATGGCAAACTTTGAATAGAATGAAATCAAAATTCTTGTGTTTCTTCTGATTACTGTTTAGTAAGTCATCCACTAACTTCTTACCAAAAAATTATTGTCAGGTTGTTAATGAGGTTGTCAAAAGTCATAGAGTTACGTTCGTGAGAAGTTAATGAAAAATATTAAATGCAAACAGAAGTAATGTTCTCAAATGCACAATCCAAAGCTTTATTATATATCCATGTCCAGTATACAGCAAGGGATTCTACACCACAAAGGAAAAAACCAAAAATCCAATCCACATGTATCTTACCAGAGTACAGCAGCAAATGTTACTTTTTTAGTATGTGGACAATGAAAATGAGGATTTGGACTTCCTTCCGATTCTTGAACTACCTTAAGGGTCTTTCAATTCAGTAATATACTTCTAGTAACATGCACAATATCAAGGGCTATTACTAAATGGATGCCAAACCAATTTAATGTACATGTGATTTAATGAACTGAATGATTTGGACATTTTGACAGTTCTGGACAACTAGTATTTAGTACGGGTTCAGTCATGAACTAAAGTAGCCTTACATCAAAATATACAAAGAATCTCATTCACTGAAAATGTACACTTGTGTGCATAAAGAATCAAAACAAGGTTGCCTTTGAAGTGCATCAGGATGCCAAATAAAAGAATAGGATGATATCTCATTTAGAATATAGATATTAGCAATCAAAAATAGGCTACATTGCATAAAATTGTCTGAAGGTATGCCACTATCCATACTTCTTAGGTGTTTATAAACATCCTGCCTAATATTTTTCCTGACTTTCTTGAAAATGAAGGTGTTTTTCCTGGCTGCATATAAGAAATACATATTTTTCCAGACCAACTGTTGCTGCAAATGATGCAAGTGACTGATCAATCTTGTAAACTATGTAATTGGGCACATTTTTCCAAATTGGGTAACAAAAAAAGGCTCTCTGCTCAACTGGAACAAAAATACCAAACTGTGCTACATGTAGTGTTGTCTATCAGGTACCAAAGAATGCATCTGGATGGATAATAAAAATTCCTGAACTTTTCCTGACTTTTTTCAAGTTTCAATCAAATTTCCTAACTTTTCCTGACTGTCCTTAAAAATACAGTTTTTCCTGATTTTTCCTGACTGTATGAACCCTATTCATTGAGTGACATGATTCAATCTTGTTATAAAGCAACTGTAAATTGAATTGACTTTACTTTGTATTAATAGATGTACTCACCTTAGTGCTATCAATCTCAACCACTTGATGGATTCATACCTGAGCTCTGTCTAAGTTGAAGCTGCAAGTTTTATAACTGCCATCATCATCTCTGTCTCCTAAATAAAATGAGACATCATTAAAGCTAATGGTTGTTACCAAGCCCGTTTTTTATGCAAATTACCATATTACTCTGCAAGTTCTTTTCAGAGTTGTAGCTCAAGTACGTTTCAAGCAATGTTACATTCACAAAGTCAACAATTTAATACGTATATTCATGATATGTGGTATACTGTATCAATTGCTAAACTTGGTGGGAAGCATTCCTTCTGCAATGGAAGGCACGACAGTCTTCGCAGTACAGTGAAGAACTTCTGTTAGATTTCCGTAAAGTATTACTTGTGAGTCCGTTCACTGTTTCTCCCAATTGATGTGTTCTCAATGCCCATACCAAATTGCTCCACAGTATTTCCCACAATTAAAGAAAACTGACAATAGCACTAACAGCCGTGGTTACGTACATGGGAATAAGAACAACTAAACAAGTAATTAAAAGTGCTATATTCCCAAATAAGTTTGAAGAGTACCAAATTATTTAGGCATATGGGACTATTAAGCTCAAATTGCCTAGGACGGGACAATGGAGCTCCAAACGGCCAAACCACGGTCAATCATCGCGATTTTTGTTTCTAACAATCTTCTATAAAATTTTTCCGTTTCAGTTTGGTGAATACATTGTTCCGATTATATGGTACCTTCACCAACCTGTTGGGCAATATTGTTCCACATCTTTCAGAATAATTCTGTGGTCAAGCACTTGTGGTCTGAGACCTATCCTACTAAACGCGTCTGACCACTGGTCTGAGGTCCAACGGTTGGTTTGGCCCAAAAGAGGCTGGAAGTGTCACGTGCTGTACAATACTTCGAATTCGAAGAAGAACTCTATCTACTCCTTTCATCATTACATGTGTAACCTTTTTACGTGCAAACAATTATCAGGAGATTTCCTTTACCTCAAGATTTGTACATCTGAATATCAATATTCTTCTGATAGAAACTGGACCCAGCTATCATTGTAACAGAATTCTCTTTGAAGAAGAGGGAAAATAAGTCGTTAATAACGATCATTGCCCACTGAGATTTGTTACTTTCTTGCAGAAAGACTAGCTGCATTTTCACTCACTAACTATCACTCTATATCAAAGATTGAGGACTGTTGGCAGAGCTTTCTCTGGACAGCCAAAATGATAGATTTACCAAGGACGTACAATCGGGCAGGAGTAGTTCCTGTAACACCTACACACGTACACTTGGTACATAAACCAAGGAACAGGGGAGCATGCAAAATATATCCAGAGGACAAAGGGTATGGGCAAAATTAAAAAGAAACAGGGATCATCAACTTGTCTAGGGATCAGGGAGAGCGATTTTCCTTGGAATATTGTTTACGGATATTTGTAACTTACATTGCCGAAGTTCAAAATGAAAGTTAAGTTGAAGTGTAACCAAAGTTTATGCTGGTCCATCAGCGTAAAACAGACCTGTATGCTTCTTTCTTGCAAACTTCGCTTGATGCAGCATTTCAGCAAGTACCACAAGTTTGAAAGATTGAAACAATGTGTTGGACAGCAGAGCATGGGCAAATTTCACCTGTACAAAGGATCAGGGGAATAAGCGGAAATTTAACAGGGAACATGGGAACTCGTGTCCCCCCTCCCCTAAAGGACACTCATAAGATTGCTGAACTGGTAGTTGACTAGTTCTGTCGACTGGCTGTACAAAATAATAGCAAAGATCTAGGGAGGTGCCTTAGGGTATTCTAAAGTGGTCTGTAAAAAACACGATTATCAAACTTTCCAATGCAATCATTCTGGCAACATGGACCAGTCAAATCAAATCCAGATATTTGCAAGCACATCAAATCCAGATATTTGCAAGCACGTTTGGTCTAGCATCAATATTCAGACAGAGGAGTGAGCTTGTTTCGATTCTTATTTCATCAATAGTGTATTTACAAAGAGAAAAAGATTGCAGGCAGGTCAGTGTTCAAAACTGTGCTTTTTTACACTAGTCCCAGGGTGTCAAAACAATCCTCTCAGTGGATTAATCATGCTGTCTCCCTATGGTTACCTCAAAATAGGTGGCTTCATACACGAGAGTAGTGCCTATGCAATTGCAGGGCTTATAAATTCAGACATTTGAAGGTCACATTCGTGTTTATCAAGCATTTACAGCAGGAAAAGATGTGCTCAAATCATTAGACGGGCCTTATTGCAAGATTTGAAATAGAAGCATCTGAAAAGCTGCGGTTACCAGAAGTTGGAGTCACTAAGGCCATGGTTAAGACAAGGAAGGAGAAAACTTAGCAATCTCTGCCCGTATCAGTAATTGCCGATTTCGTAGATATTCTGTTTATAATGTAAATCGATCCCTTAATGTGTAGTTCCTGACGAGTCGGCATCGCTGTTTTAGCTACGTTATGTATTTCACTTCAAGTGACCAACAAGTACTGAAACAGGGAGTGCTCACCAAGAGATCGCAAGGGAAGAGTGGTCGCAGATCGTTGATAACTAACTACAAATCTAGACTGTTTATATTAACTCCTACAGAGCTTTCATATCATGAAGGCACAATAGAGGTAATAATGCTGAACCATTTTTGAATTTTTCCTTCTGATGTCAACAGAGAAAGTAGCTTAATCCTTATCATTACACTCTCTGTCGGATTTTTGCTTGCATCATCCCTGCATTTGTGCAAGACCCCTGGTCCAAGGAAGGAAATGTCAACAGCTATAAACCAAGTAGAAAAGGCTAGTAGATATGTGTATTCAATTCAATGGCATTCAAAGAAGATGAGATTGAGAAGGTTCTAAAATTCCTTGCGTTTGCTAGGCATAGTAAATATTTAACCACAATCAGCCAGACCATATTCTGCGATGCTAAGTCACCACATGCTGAGAACACACTTATGTATAATTTAACATTTTCCCTTTGTAGTTAAGAGCCAAGTGCAAATGTATATTTTATTGACTATACATTCTTTTTGAAATAGGTTGAAACTCTTTTGGCTGCAATATTTGCAGATATTTTTTATTTGTATATTTCTTACTTTGTTTAGACCACATACTGTACTTTCTTACATCAACTATTTCCAACTCTTGTCCACAAGCACTAAACTTCATGCGATAAACCACTTTAGCATAACTTTATGGGGTTATACTTTTAGGCAAATTGGCTATATAACAGTTTTTTTATGTTTTCCAACAAATGTTTTCTGTTCTATATTGACAGAAAAAAGGGAAGCAGAAAGGGGTTATTCTTCTTTCAAAGATCAAAGTCGTTGAGGAGGTTGATGATAATGCACTTGATAGGAAATTCTGCTTTCAGGTAGTCTTTTTTAACTAGTTTGCAGAATTTTCAGGTTATATCTGATTACACTTAGACAAATAGCTTATCATATATTGGTGTTTCAAGTTATGAAGCTTTTTGTTACAAGAAGAGCAAGCAAGAACTTTGGCAAATCATTATGTCTCATGATCAAATTTTGCCACTGAGGGACTTGTCTCCCACAGAATTTATATTTAGATATATATTTGTTTAAAACTGGCTCTTAATCCTGTGGTATCATTATTCCTTATGCACGCCATGTTTGTTAGCAACGTAGATGGGTATGAGTGTCCAAAAGATCCCTTGCTCCCTGCAGATGATGTAATAATCAATAATCAATCTGTACTTTGAGATATCAACATTTATTTATTGTAGTGATGTTCCTTTCATGAATGCATCATAAATCCTGCACTTTCATAATTATTCTAGAGGATTGCAACTACCTAGCAATGTATGGTATTTTCATTGTTCCATTATAGATCCAACATGATGACCTCATCCTTTATGTAATAGCAAGCACTGGGGAGGAGCGAAAAGATTGGATGAGCTCAATCAGATATGGTAAGTTTTTACCACAGAATTCTGTGTTCTTACTTCATGATTTTTTTAGGAAAGGCTTGTAAAGGAATACCAACAGGGACACCTGTGCAGGAAAGGGCAAAGGGCAAACTGGGTATACAGGGTGCCAAAGATGTGGCTTTTTAGTGTCATGTCGTGCACACTGTGCTTTTATTAGCTAGATTTCATACTTAAAAGTGTGGTATGGTAACAAGAATGATGACAAAACTACTGCCTTTATTAATGCTTGATGAATTCTTCCTTCAAATCAGTATATGCAAGCTGCTACCAAAAGGGGCTCACCTTGCCTCACATGCTTCTTCCCCATGGATTGAGGGTAGGATGCATTCACCCCTGTTGATTCAGTACTGCAACTGTCCTTGAGTCCCAAGCCCTGTCA
This sequence comes from Mastigias papua, assembly GCA_964019165.1. Lineage (NCBI taxonomy): Eukaryota > Metazoa > Cnidaria > Scyphozoa > Rhizostomeae > Mastigiidae > Mastigias > Mastigias papua. The sequence continues at coordinate 21,567,590 of OZ025267.1, forward strand.
GATGTAAGTCAGCACCCATTATGGCCCCTTTCATGATCAGGTGATAGTACTTTGAAATGCTATATTACATTAAGTATCACATCCAACAGTAACAATAATATTACAAGAATATAGAACTTGATGGACTTCTAATAATGATTTGTGTTTTTCTCTGTTTTATTTTCCTGTTCTTTTTCTTTTTTTCTGTATTTGTTAATTAATTAATTTTATTAATTGTTAATTTTATTGTTAACACATTGTCTACCAATGTCGAAACAGTCAATTTTACACTGCCTGTTATTAGTGAGGTGTACAGTTTTAATTTAATCATTATGAAAAAGTAAAGATGTTTCACAATATATATATATATATATATATATATATATATATATATATATATATATATATATATATATATATATATATATATATATATATATATATATATATATATATATATATATATATATATATATATATATATATATATATATATATATATATATATATATATATATATATATATATATATATATATATATATATATATATATATATGAGCATTCAATGTATATGTACACTCCGAGATATTAAGCTAACCTTTACATGAATAAGACCAAAGCTACAACATTTACAACACTTGATTTCACTGTTTGAAAAGAAATGTGATTCACTCAAGTTGACATACCTTTTGGATTATTATGAGCAATTTTCCCCATTACAGAGATTTCACAACAAAATAGGTTGCTGTTGGAGAATTTTCATTCTGGTATTTTGAATAATGGCTCCTGGAGTTGCTGCAAGACTTCTAAGAATGCAAGGGGATGTAGAAAGACATACTTTGCTGCCAATTCAGCCCCAGATGAATGTAAGTTCCAATTGACAGCTACCCAAATAGAAAGTGTCACTCCGTTTATTGTACATAGCCAAGCTGCTTGACAACATGTACAATGTAGTTAGTACCATGCCAGTCCATATTGGTTTAACAGATGAATGACGGATTCCTCACCTTATAATAGAATTTTTATGCTGAGACATGCAATTATGCCCCCCATTCATTGTCATGGTCCACAAACTGGCTAATTTTCAAGATTGAGGCATGTGATGAAATGCACACCTTCTGTCATTGAGACATGTGCCAAGGCATGCTTGTGACCATTCACCTTTAATGGGGAGGCCTAGTTAGAATTGTGGTAGTAAAACTACACTAATGCAATTCTGCAGTCAACCATCGCTATTTGGAGTTTACATGCTGAAACATCTTGTAAATGAACCGAATGATGTGATGGAGGTTGTCTGTGGTCATACTATTGGGCAAAGCAAACATAAACTACTATGATTTAAGAATTCTTGAACAATTTAGAGCAGATAAAAGGCCAATAAGCATCCTGTAGGTAGATAAATAGGCATTCATTTTTGCACAGAAGAATAGACTCTTGTGTTCAGAAGTTGGAAATTGATATGATGTTGATTCATTTTAGGAATGTTGACTGTGTTCCTATATTTTCTATATATAAATATGTATGTGATAAATTTTTGTAGAAGTTAGCTGGCCACTACATTAGAAGTTTTTCTCCTTTTCATAATGACACTATTGTCTCAGTCCATTCAATATCACATATGTGAAAAGTCTGTTGGTACTACAGAACTTCACTATAGCACGAAAAAGTGGGAACATTGCTTTGACATACTGAAAGCTTTTTTCATCCGACACTCGTCAGAGTATGAAACGTCGGATAGCGACCGAAAGGTGAAACGAAATATATAGCCAGATGCGGGTACACATTATTCATCATATCACGTGTACCCGCATCTGGCTATATATTTCATTTCACCTTTCAGTCGCTATCCGACGTTTCATACTCTGACGAGTGTCGGACGAAAAAAGCTTTCAGTATGCTAAAGCAATGTTCCTGCTTTTTCGTGCCATAGTGAATATCACATATATATGATTTGTAACTTTTGAAAAGTCTGTTGGTACTACAGAACTTCACTATAGCATGAAAAAGTGGAACATTCTTTAAACATACTGAAATATATAGCCAGATGCAGATACACATGATATGATGAATAATGCATCTGTTTGCCCCTATGATTGGCTAATTAGCACATATTCACCATTGTTTACTTGAAGAGTTCAAGTGAGATTTGTAACTTTGTTGTTTTTGATCTTTTTGTTTCATTGCAGCTGTTGCAGCACCAAAACGATGTGACATACCATTACCACCCATCCCAGTAAGATATAGCCTCTATTTCCAGTCTTGCGCATGTACCTGTAATCCTTCTTGTTATATTAGACATTCTATCAATTTCAATGGTATTCAATTGAGCATTCGCATTTTGTGCACTAGATAGTTTGCATAAATTTGTGAATGTGCTATTTGCATATAAGATTCATTTTGATGTAAATAGCACTTTCAAAATGGTATGTAAAAAGTAAAATGTATTTTGAATTAGGTTAGAGTGCCAGTAATCTGTCTGTTTTCTGACCCTCTTGTATTGGCATAATGTATATGAATGTTTATAGACAGTAACAAAATAAAACAATGCTAATTTAGTATGTTATGAACAATTCTTCATATCCTTCTTGCAATTTTTTAAACATTTCTTTGCTTCCTTCTTTGTTTGTTGCTTGTTTGCTGTTTTGTCTTTAGCTTATCTAAATTTTTCTGCTGGAATGGGTCTGAATTATCTCTACTGATTTGTCCATAAGGATTTGTCTTTATCAATTTACCTACAATAACATTAGATGTTGTCATTAACAATGAGTATAATCATAAATGAAAGTTAATTAAGACCATGTGGCTCGAATTCTCATTGTTTTGGTACTGAGATTCGTTATAAACCTGCAGTTTGTGATGAATGTACTACTTCAATATTAAACTTTACTTTAGAATGATGACCCAAAAGAGAATGGTTCAACCAAATCAGAAGATATCGTAATTGCACTTTTTGATTTCAATGCATTGCAGCCTGGGGATCTCTCTCTTACCAAAGTAATGATTTTATCATGATTTATGCTCTTTTCAGAACTGTTCTTCCATGTGGAATTATTCACCCACACAAAACATCTATCTCTGGCATGTGATCTTTCAATTCCTCAACACTAGATATTGATTGATTCAATGATATCGAGTTTCCTCCCAGAAGAATTTGATTTTGCCTTCCCAGAAAAATATCCAGAAAAATATCCGGCTTTCCTCCCAAGAGAATTTGGTTTTTTCATCCCAGAAGAATTCAATATTGTCCTCTCAGATGAACTCAATTCTACTTCTCCTTAGAAATCACATTATAGCATAAATTGTCTTCACAAGCAACTTATATAGTACTATGAGTGCTGAGAATAGTTTTATCCATAGAGTTTTTGTTCTCTTTCAAGTTCATTATCAAATAAAGTTGTATGAGAGTGCATGCTAACTTGAATATCCCATATCCTTTTGCTGAAAGCAATCTGTCGATGTGGGGCTGCCATTTTCCCCTTCTTTTTCAGACTATTGCTATTTTGCATGTATCTGTTTGTCCAATTTCAGGATTCTGTTTACACTGTATTTGATTACACACAGCCCCATTGGTGGAAGGCTAGGGATGCGATGGGGTTCGTATATTTGTACCTCTCTACGTTCCATCTTTCCCTTTGAGAATTTGAATTAGCATAGCGTCCCACATTACATAGGGAGGTTCATTCATCGTGAATTATACCCGATAGCTAATGGGATAGATTTGGGTACAACTTAGTGGTAGTGTATAACCAAAAGAAGATTGATTCTAACGAAGGCAGATTCGAACATATGCAATTAATTATTTCTAGGAAAGTTAAAGGCAACAGTTTAAAGCCAGCATGTATTATCTAGACTACATTTGACCAAGGTAGATTCTCATAAGATTGTGTGTGTTTTAGCACTCATCCGAGTATTCCTTAAGGAAAATTTGATCTTTACTGGACCGTAGCGTTTGCACAGTTATCTAATATAGTCGTATTATGCATTTGTCATTTTCCGTATCTCATATTTATTTGCTATTCTTTAGAAATGAAGGTTTTATTCCAAGTAATTACGTTAGAAAAGATGTTGGACTTGAAGGACAAAAGTAAGCAGAGTTTATGCTGACCTCGTTTCTTCTCATGTAACCTTTCTTATTTATTGGCAAATCAACTTTCTGTTGAATTTGGCTACTATTTTTACTGATATTAATGGACTTCGGAATTTTTCACGGGGATTAGATCAGTTTCTAGCTCAGAATGGAGATGTTACACAGCTCTGTTATACTCAAGCTTTCACGTATTTGCTATCCTTATTTAGTCCCTTTATTTGATCTAAGCTAGAACTCACTTCTTGGAGGGCTAATTCTCTTTACTGCACTTCTTTTTTGCCTTTGTATAAACGGCGCGGCGAAGGCTCTCTCCACACTATATAGAAGTAATCTTTTTTAAAAGTGTTTATCGAAATCTCAGGTGGTTTCATGGAGATCTGTGTAGGCAAGAAGCCGAAGAATTGCTAAAAGCAGAGGTACTCTCTCTTTATATTGTGATGGCTTTTTGTGAGACTCCTTCTCTTGTCCTTAGTTTTTATACATCTCGACTATATAACTTTTTTCAATCAAGAAAGTATGTTGTCTGTGAAATCAGATTCAAGTTTTCAGCTTCCGTGCTATAGCTGTGGCTAGCTGGTAATGCATACGAAGCTTGTTTTTGTTATAAACATCACGAATACTTAATTGAGCAATGCTCCAAAAATAGTGGTTGATGTTTGGTGGCCTAGTGACCATAACGGGACTATTTTATGAAAACGCAAGTAGCCTTTCTTAGTGTTCAAGGTGTCATCTCCCAGTATTTGTCCATACAGGTCTGTAAAAATAAGAGATAGCATCTTTAAGCTTTATCCAGTGGTTATTATATTCGTCAGTAGCCCATAATTATTTACACCTATATGATGCAGGGTAGAGATGGTGTGTTTCTTGTAAAGAATTCAAGCAGACCTGGGATGTATACATTATCATTGACGTAAGTTACTTTCTTATCATGTTGTGGTCACGCGATGGTCTGACGTGGTCATCGATTGGCCACAAACTTAGACGCAATATTTTGTTCTGGAAAATATCTTGCATATACGGTTTTTGTATGGAGCCTATTTCAAAGCTTAGTTCTTATAGTTCTTATTTTTGGATACTTCGTTGTACTGAAAGCTCCTTAAATGGTTCCTTAATTTTAGCTTTTCATTTAGTACTTTATAGAGATTATACGTGCTAAGTATTAGGACGAAATGCTATGGGGACACTGCAAGTTTAAACACACCTCCCTTATGATTGCTACTGTGATAAAAAGTTTAGAAATTGAGAGAAATCCTTAGGGATTTTGTCTTAAGTGGTACAAATTCCTTAGATTTTTGGCTTTCTACATGTGGGTTTTGTATAAAGCGGCTCCTGGTAAATAAACTATACATTGTTCTTTCTTTCCTACAATTTTTTGCTTCAGAATTGTCCATGGCAATTTCTCGTAAAAGGAAGACATGGCAAGTCTACCGTTGTGGCGATAATATGCATTCGGTAGTTGTTCGATGAAAACTTACTTTTTAGACAAGTCAAGATCAAGTTCAGTCGTGCAATATACTTACTGTTGGATCATTTATAGTTCATTATTCATCTCTAATCTTAACCTACCATGGACACATGATAGAATTTTCATTTTTGCAATTTGTTGTGCGTTGTTTACATTTAGAATTTTACATTTCTTTGTGTTCCACATCCAGCTGACTATCATCCCCTGAGTCACCCAGAATGAATTCTTCTGTAGCCGGACCAATGCAAGGGAGAACGAATTTTTAGCTTTGCATCTCTGGTTCCATCTTAATTCCTTTATATTGTGTTACACACCTCTGTGCCTCGTACGATGTTTCTGGTCCTCCTTAGCTTTCAGGGTGAAGTTAAACATTACCATATCAAGTTGACACCGGAGAAGAAGTATTTTGTTTCTCAGAGACATACTTTCGACACAATTATCGAACTGGTTGAATATCATAAGCGAAATTGTGCAGGTGTGTTGTACAGGTTGTACTTTCACTTGAGCATGCTCATCGTTTGCTTTTCTATAGAATTTGAAAAACATAAACTTGCGTGCAGTTTTTGTCCATTGTTTGGAACTTATCTTTCTGGACGTCAAGTGGGTTTATTTAAACGTAGAGGCCTGATTTGACTTAACATGAACTGGCCAGACCTGAGTTGTCCTGACATGAGCTGACCTGACCTGACCTGACCTGACCTTACCTGAGTTGACTTTTCCTTCCTGGCATGACCTGAGTTGACCTGACCTGGATTGACTTGGCGTGCCAATATGACCCGACTATATCTGGCTTGATATTACCAGTTATAATATGAAATGATATGGCCTAGGGTAATTTTGGCAGACTTTGTTACTTGTGTTTTATGCATACCGATCGATTAGCGACCTCAGTTGTATTCGGACTTTGAATAACCCTCCGTAACAAAGTATCTTTACAATTTTGCCTAAAATGTTTAGGCTTGGTTTATGCACTTTTATACTTCACTTGAATGCAGGCCTTACGACGAGACTGCGCTTTCCATATACCAATCAAGGGAACGGACCAAGTACTCCAGCTCTTGGTCATGGTAAGGCCATTTTAGAGAGTATTTCATATTGTTGTTGAAGTTGCATTTTGTAGCAAATTATTGGATCGAGATTTCTACAACTCTGGCTCAGGAGAGAATTTCAAATATACTTGTAGTAACTATGTCTCTCGTGATCTATTTTATTTTTAATTCAATTAATATCAAATACATAGGTAATGCTACTTGTAGTTGAATGTTTTATTTGAGTTTTTTTTGCCAATCAACTGCAAAGTATTCCCTATTTATATTCAGATATATTTGAAATTGACCGGAATGAAATCACTTTTGGCAGACAGTTAGGAGCTGGGCAGTTTGGTGTAGGTTTTCCTTACTTTTTGATTAACAGTAGCTACCAGTTTCTTAGTTTTGAGTTTGCAATTGGTAATTGCATCATAATAAATGTGAATATTTTGCCCATCATCTTGAGGCATATTAACATCATATTCCAGTGTCCATTCTTTTGGCTCTGTTTTTCATTCCTATTTTAAGTATCTGCATGATCAGAATCATCAAAATCATCAGCACCACCACCATCATTATCGTCATATACCTACAGCAGATAAATTCTTGTACATGGAAATTATATAAGTTTATCCTCTTAAACTTTGTGCAAGAAGTTTTTGCCAGATGCCAGGTTCCTATAAAAAACATTTTTCCTTCTCTGAATCGATTTTGACTGCATGGCAACATCTTTATCTTTTTCATGTTGTTATGACCATTTTCGCTTATGATTTTTTGTTTTGCAGACCGTTTACGAAGGTTTTTGGAAAGGCAATCAAAGAATTGCTATTAAAACAATGAAGGAGGGCTCAATGTATGAGGATGACTTCATTGAAGAAGCGAAAACAATGTCGTACGTATAACATGTAGTATGTTTACAAACTAGTTCCTTAATGTTAGGCCCTAGCCTCCACTTAATGTTCTTTGATCAAAGGTGCCGTGATTGAAGTATCAGATGGGAAGCGCAGTTTCATCATGAATCGAAGATTAGGGACAGCAGTAGACTGCATCATTTTGCCCGCCATGATGCATTTTGTGACGCGCCCAAATTGTTTACAGGTATTTCGTTCAGTAGACATAACCGTGAACGAGAACAGTTAATTTTTAATGCTCGATCATTATGAATGGCCCTGATATACTCGCAGATCCATCGTCATCAACATATGAGGTGCCGTACGAGCTATGACCTCTCCTATACTTTTATGTGGAGACATATATTGCTATGTTGTGTTCAAATACTTATGTTTTAGTATGTAAGGGGAAGCAATCTTACAAATTGAGGAAGCCATCTTATCAAAGAATTTTTTGATGATCAGTATATCCCTATATTAAGATTTCTGTTTTAGTTTTCTGTAAACTATTCTTCAGTAAATGACTCTTTTCGTTTTGTCTGTTCACAGGACTTTTTATCACAGAAATTTAGTGAGACTGTTTGGTGTGTGCAGTAAATCCAAACCATTGTGCATCGTTACAGAGCTTATGCGCAACGGTGAGTCTCGTATTTAGACATTCCGATATTAAGCATCGACCTTTTCCCCATCACCTGTAATTCTGAATGAGCAGCCTTCAATTTGCACAGAACTTCCTTCAATCAGGTTGAGTTCAGCATAGAAAGTTCCCTTCACAGTACGTGCTATGATTTAGTTGTTTGCAATTTTAAATTTAAAACTGACAGGGAAAGAGACGGGTGAAAACTTAGCTTTGAGATTTTTTCGCTGCATTTTGTACGTTTTGTAGACAAACTTATTAGTAAAACCAGAGGCATGCTTATCCCTCCTTGCAGCAGAGAAGCACCTTATATGCTAGGAATTTCTTAAGGCGATTCTGTATGATAAGCCGTAATATGTGTTGTTTCATTGGCAGGGTCATTGTTAGAGTACTTGAGGAATAATCGATTGCTGCTTGACCAGTTAAACATATTATTAAGTATGATTTATCAAGTTGTTTGTGCCATGCAGTATTTGGAAGATTCATCATTTATTCACAGAGATCTAGTAAGTTATAAACAATGTCAATTTGTCTCGCCATTTTGTCTTGTTTTAAAGTTTTTACAAGTACTGCACGATCAAATCCTGTTAGTTTTTTTTGTTGAGCTTTCCAGACGATTAGTTCTACTCTTAATACGATGATGAGTTATAAGACTTTTTGATCTTTGGTTGACCTATTTGTTTATGAAGTGAAGTAGAGCCCCCTTATGAACTCGTCGTTGGATGCCATTTGTGTGCATTGTTTGACAGGCTGCAAGAAATTGCTTGGTTGGTGAAAGAAACTTAGTAAAAGTTGCTGACTTTGGTTTAGCTCGGTAAGCTTGAATCCTAATATTTTTTGTTTTGTTGAGTACTATTCGGTGAAAGTTTTGTGACAAAATCCTGTTTTAAGGTGCATAGACGTTGTACGTTAATTGAAACTTTTGCAGTAAATAGAGAGACTCCATCAAGCAAAGAGAAAGATTATTTACAGGACATAGGTCATCAGGATGGACCTTAGTGACTGATTTTGGAGCATTATTTTTATGGGCTTTCATTATCAAATTCATGAGCAGAGTTTGCAGGTTCAAGTTGCTATTAGTCGCTGTAATTTAATAAAAGAATTGCACGGAAATCAATGCAATCGCTAACTTCTTTATACGCTTGATGCTGTATCAATTAGTCACACAGATAAGATGATTTAGATGTGAATATTTCTAAGTATTAATACTCACTCGGATCATTTGAGAAAAATATTAGGCATCATAAAGTGAACTTTTCAATTGTATTATTGAATATGCATCCAGTTGTCTTAAAGCTAACTACCTGGATTATTTTTCTTTAAAAATGAATCGGTGGGTTTTTCATGGTATTTGAATTACGTAGGACTGTAACAAAACTCTGGAATATAGGACTTCTCAGTGACTGCATTAATTACCTGCGAATTTATCTTGATATTATTCTTTCTTTTCATTATCCTTAAACATTCATTCAATAATACTAACAAAATAGTAAAATTGTCTTTGTTTACGTTGTATTTCTGTGCAATAAATGACTTAGAACATAAAAATTTGAACTTGAGCTATTAATTGTATTGAGGTTTTTAATTGACTTTATGAACATAAAAGCTGCTTCTTGTGTTTCAGTCACGTTCTTGATGACGAATACACGGCTTCGGAGGGGACGAAGTTTCCAATTAAATGGGCTGCTCCTGAAGTCATTCAATTCACTCGATTCAGTAGTAAATCTGATGTTTGGGCCTACGGTACGTTGTTGCGTTTTTGTGTTATTGTTCTCATCTTCTAGAGCGGTGCGTCCCAAACGTTTCAAAGTATTTACATGGCGGTCGCATACAAAATACTTTTTCGAATCATGGTCCCCTCGAGGGATAAATATATGCTATGATATATTTACTTTCACGGAAAGCAGATATTAGTATTGATAAAGTTTAGTGAAACAATGAGTCGAACAAGCGATAGTGACCTCTTGTGGTCCCCTGAAACTCGCCGCTGTCCCTCTGAAATCATTTGCTGTCCCCTGTGGGACCGCGGACCCCAGTTTGGTAATCACTGTTCGAGAGTAATGGTTTATTTTCTCCAGAATTACTACTGCGCGTTATAGCCCAAATTTTCGGTATCATCAGGGCATATATATGTGTATATTTTGCTTCCATCTGGAATAATCTTTGTGACATTTATGTCTACAGGCTGTAGTAGGCACTTTCCTTTGCTCAGTGTTGAGTGTTGTAGCACCCCCATTGGTCGTACTAAGCAGCATATCAATTTATAAATGAGTTTTGTATGTTTGTTTGTAGGTTAAAAATCAATGCTCATTCTGCAAACTTTCTTGTGACCTAGAGTACTCGATACCTGCAAGAATTTCTAATGAGAGTCAGTTAGCTGCCCCAGCTTTATGCCATGGCAAGTCGCTCTCGACTCGATTTCATGTTTTGAAATCATTTGCATCCCCAGTAGGAGCACGATTTGCCTCAGTCTCAAACTTATTGCAAATGAACCCATATTTTGCACTGCTTGATATGCCGGGTGTGTTATTCTTGGTTTTGAAGCTGATACACTCGAGGGGGTGGCCAAACTCTATCGACATCTGACTATACAGAAAGTCGAGTGCTGTGTAATCAAAGGTGGAAGGCATTTTGTACCAGAGGCTCTAGATTTGATGCTTCAATCTAATGATCGTGAAATGATAAATTATTTTGTTTGTCTTTCAGGTATTTTATGTTGGGAAGTCTTTAGTGGAGGAAAGACACCTTATCCAGCGAAGCAGAATCGACTAGTGGCAGAGGACGTATGATTTAAAACATTTTCTTTTTTGAAGCATCTATGGTTTTGCACTGTTTTTCCTTTGCAACATTTATCATAGATCCAAATTATTAAGCAAAACAAAGGTTGCTTAGAATTCCTTCTATTAGTGTATTAAAACTAATAAATTATTTGACAAATTCCTTATCCAGTTAACTTTTTCTCTCATTGTATTATGTTAGCATATATAAATATATAAATTTGCACATGTATAAGTAAATATATGTATATATATACAAACTAATCCTAAGCCGCATCCTCAACGTATATAAATTACATAAATGGAATAAACCACAAATATACTATCCTTTCAGTAAACGTTTCGATTAGAATCTTCATCAGTACTGATAAATATATATATATATATATATATATATATATATATATATATATATATATATATATATATATATATATATATATATATATATATATATATATATATATATATATATATCTGTTTGTGTGCTTGTTTGTGATCATTGCTACCTTCTTTACATTATTACATTATTTTTTCTGCTATGGTAGTATTGCAGCTGTGTTATGTCTCTTCTAGGTAATCAATGGATATCGAATGGATAGGCCAGTGAAATGTCCGTATAATATATTCGAGATTGTTTCAAGGTGCTGGGAAGCAGTATGTACCATTTCGAGCTATTATCGTAACATTCCGTTGTTGCATACTATATATTTTATTCGGTCTTGCCTTGTCTAGCTACAGTGTCTGAGTTTTAGGGGAACAGGGTAGCAGATGCCCCCCCCCTGAAAAATTAGTGGGCATTTTGGTATTTAGCGGATGATTGTAGGAACTTGATATGGATAGTCTGCAATTCTATTTTACAGAAGTCACTAAATTTTTACCACCGATGCCCCCCCTCCAAAGATTTGCAGAAGTCCACCGATGCTTATGAGCAGAACCTAAAATCCAAGTGCGTATTTCAAGCCAAGGAAAATGAGACGTGTATGTTTCTGCTTTGTGGGGCGTCTCATTCACTTGTCTGCCTATTGTTTCATGGCTATCTGTTTTCCGTCATAAAGATGGTAGCCTTGATAACTGGCATTGCCTTCTTTCATTGCCGTCACTTTCTCAAAGTTCTTATACCTACCAACATTTATTATTTTAAACACTATTCTGTATCAACATGCCTAAAATTGAATTTATTATTCTAGGAGCCTGAAAATCGGCCATCTTTTAAGGAACTGTTCTCTGAACTTGAGCTGTTGGTTGAGGACTATACAGAATCGTGAAGAAATGATTTTGAAACTGTATTGGTTAGTTTTCTTATGGGAGCGATGATAACCTGACACCTGTTGGACAACAGTAAACAGCCTATTTCGTTTTTATCTTTATATTTTTTGTTACATACACAGTAAGACATTCATTTTTAAGCTAATTTCATTAGCAGCACTGAGGATTCTCCAGGTCTATTACGACAATTTTGCTAACGCTTTGGTGTCGTCGTTTTGTTTTTAAAGAGGGAAACAGGCGATGAAGTAATACTTTGGGGCGATGAAGTAATACTTTGGGGCGATGAAGTAATACTTTGGGGCGATGAAGTAATACTTTGGGGCGATGAAGTAATACTTTGGGGCGATGAAGTAATACTTTGGGGCGATGAAGTAATACTTTGGGGCGATGAAGTAATACTTTGGGGCGATGAAGTAATACTTTGGGGCGATGAAGTAATACTTTGGGGCGATGAAGTAATACTTTGGGGCGATGAAGTAATACTTTGGGGCGATGAAGTAATACTTTGGGGCGATGAAGTAATACTTTGGGGCGATGAAGTAATACTTTGGGGCGATGAAGTAATACTTTGGGGCGATGAAGTAATACTTTGGGGCGATGAAGTAATACTTTGGGGCGATGAAGTAATACTTTGGGGCGATGAAGTAATACTTTGGGGCGATGAAGTAATACTTTGGGGCGATGAAGTAATACTTTGGGGCGATGAAGTAATACTTTGGGGCGATGAAGTAATACTTTGGGGCGATGAAGTAATACTTTGGGGCGATGAAGTAATACTTTGGGGCGATGAAGTAATACTTTGGGGCGATGAAGTAATACTTTGGGGCGATGAAGTAATACTTTGGGGCGATGAAGTAATACTTTGGGGCGATGAAGTAATACTTTGGGGCGATGAAGTAATACTTTGGGGCGATGAAGTAATACTTTGGGGCGATGAAGTAATACTTTGGGGCGATGAAGTAATACTTTGGGGCGATGAAGTAATACTTTGGGGCGATGAAGTAATACTTTGGGGCGATGAAGTAATACTTTGGGGCGATGAAGTAATACTTTGGGGCGATGAAGTAATACTTTGGGGCGATGAAGTAATACTTTGGGGCGATGAAGTAATACTTTGGGGCGATGAAGTAATACTTTGGGGCGATGAAGTAATACTTTGGGGCGATGAAGTAATACTTTGGGGCGATGAAGTAATACTTTGGGGCGATGAAGTAATACTTTGGGGCGATGAAGTAATACTTTGGGGCGATGAAGTAATACTTTGGGGCGATGAAGTAATACTTTGGGGCGATGAAGTAATACTTTGGGGCGATGAAGTAATACTTTGGGGCGATGAAGTAATACTTTGGGGCGATGAAGTAATACTTTGGGGCGATGAAGTAATACTTTGGGGCGATGAAGTAATACTTTGGGGCGATGAAGTAATACTTTGGGGCGATGAAGTAATACTTTGGGGCGATGAAGTAATACTTTGGGGCGATGAAGTAATACTTTGGGGCGATGAAGTAATACTTTGGGGCGATGAAGTAATACTTTGGGGCGATGAAGTAATACTTTGGGGCGATGAAGTAATACTTTGGGGCGATGAAGTAATACTTTGGGGCGATGAAGTAATACTTTGGGGCGATGAAGTAATACTTTGGGGCGATGAAGTAATACTTTGGGGCGATGAAGTAATACTTTGGGGCGATGAAGTAATACTTTGGGGCGATGAAGTAATACTTTGGGGCGATGAAGTAATACTTTGGGGCGATGAAGTAATACTTTGGGTACTATGGAACGTACCCCTAGTTCCTGTTGCTTTTGGCCTTTAGGCACAACAATATTGTTCGTTATCATGTTTACCGTGTCCAACCGTAGTAATTTCTAGGTATGTGCAGGAAACTGCCATGTTTCTCTCGCTATCTTCTGGTATATGTCGTATATTGTTTTCAAAAGCTGCTGATAGTTCATTTTTTATCTGCAGTAATTCCTGTATTTTTATGGCTACAGCTGCGCTTAAATAGACTATTGAGAGCTACTAATTCCTTATGTCATTTTGCAGTTATTTAATATTTTTTATTTGTCTTTTATTCGCTTTTTGTTAGAGCACTATCTTTGAACTATGTCACCTCACTGCTATACAGCGACACTTTAAGTGTACTGCACGATGCCTATTGCCACCAATTGCCACCAGCTCTTGAAGTCCATTTCTACTTTATGGGGGTTTCGCATTTCGCGTGCGAACCCATTGTTCTCAGTCCATGTGGGAACGTTTTGCGATGTGCGAACGTTTTGCGATGTTCGAACGTTCGGATGTGGACTGGAAACAAAAAGTTCGCATGCGAAATGCGGAATCCGTAAGCACGTGGAAATGGGCCTTATCAGATAAATAGCAAACTGAACTTACTCAATATTACCAGCCTTACAATTAATTTTATAGCATCATTTTTGTATCGCTTATTTTACCAAATAGTGAAATTTTCGAAACGTATGTCAAAATTATTCTAATTGTCATAATCAATAAATTACAATAAAATGGATATTTCTGAGTGCCATCGCATGAATGTTGATTTTGTTGCCTTTTCTTTATTCTACGGTTTTAGCTCATTCATTAAGAACCACTGCATATGTTTACAGTGTGTTAGTTCGCAGCAGTGGTGTAGAAGGGGGGTGTAGGGGGTCGCAGCCCCCCTAGCTGTGAGTTGAGGGGGCTCAACTCCCTCACCCTCAGTTAACGTCTTGAAAGTAGAACACTTTATAAAAATAAAGCGAGTATTATTAGACAACACATATTTATACGTAATATTACTTTAAAGGGGAAGTTCGGTCTTAAACTAAAATTTGATATGTTGTAGAGAATTTTGTAAAAACCCCATGATCTGAAATATTTTTGCTCTTACTTGCGTACTTTTCCAGATGCTCCAAGTTGTCTCTCGTCAAAATCGACCTCGTACTAGGCCACCATTCAAAATTTTTCGTAGCAAGGAAGTTGTTGTTGCACTGACGTCATCACGTTCAGAAAGCCACTAAATCCTAAGGTTCCGGTACTAAGCTATGTGTATTTTGAGAAGAATACCATCGCATTTGTGACATAAAAGCAACTAATTTTTACTACTTGAACACAACTACAAATATGTAAGACTGAAAATACCCATTAGGTGAAATATGCGTTGACAAATCCTAACTGTAACTCATATTTTGACAGGTAAGAAGAAGCGTCATAGCGAAAAAAATTCGGATAGAATCAGCTTATTACCTCTTATTTAACTCATAAAAGACTATATGTAATTAAAATTTTGTAGGAGAGCCCTGGTACCTTAGGTATTACCTGTAAATACGTGAAAATTGTTACGTCATAGCTGAAGCTAAAGCTGAATAGGCTTCAGCTATGACGTAACAATTTTCACGTATTTACAGGTAATACCTAAGGTACCAGGGCTCTCCTACAAAATTGTTACGTTAAAGCTGAAGCATGTAATATTATGGGTACACATTTTGAAATATAAATTTGCTTCTTCCATGTAGTTACATAGTATAAAAGCTATGTTGCTACAATACTGTTCTTAATAGTAGCTTAGCAATATGATGCTTAGCTGAATAGGCACAAAAGCTAATTCTACTGAAATAGTGTCTCTGTTAGTGGGGAATAAATTATGTAAATTGAGATCTCAATCATCCCCTCTTGGCCGGTTGAAACGAAGTTTTCTCTTTCTATAAGTTTGAAAGTCGCAACATAAGTTTTTCCATGGTCATATTTAACAATTTGATTTCCCTATTTGCTTGTTATCAAATTAACCTATTCGGTATTTTCAGTCTTACATATTTGTAGTTGCGTCTAAGGATTAAAAATTAATTGTTTTTATATCAGAACTTTTTTAACGTGATGGCGTCAGTGCAACAACAACTTCCTTGCTACGAAAAGTTTTGAATGGCGGCCTAGCACAAGGTCGATATTGACGTGAAACAACTTGGAATATCTGGAAAAGTACGCAAGTGAGAGCAAAAATATTTCTGATCATAGAGTTTTACAGCATTCTCTAGAACATATCACATTTTAGTTTTGGACCGAACTCCCCTCTAAAGAATTGTATATTTTGTTTCGGGAGGTTTTAATTCGGAACACTGGCGAGCAAAACATCTATTTCAAACACAAATCGGACATTCTTACAATTTATTCAGTTTTTTTTCTATCACCAATAAAAATATTCAGTGTAATGCAAAGTCAAATTCTTGCAGCATTAGCGTTCTCCTGCGCAGCTTTGTACATGGTGCTTCTTCGGTTCAAGAAGCGTAACCACTTGATCTCGTAAACAGGTGGTAGCCACCTTGTCGGCGTTGATTGAATCTCAGTTAGGAAACTCTGTTCATTTGAGAAGAAAGCATACTTCCATTCGAATTTTCTTGAGAAAGGACAACATGATCGAGGCCGCACTTCGAGCAAGTGGTATGTTGTAATCTAACAATGTTCGACGCAATTTCTATTTTAATGTCATTATTATGTAGAAAATTCACCTGCAATGCTCTAGCTCTCTAGCTTTAGATTTGACAATGTTTACCTCTAACGGTAAGTATAACTGCACAGATATTACGATCTATTTATTGCCGTAAATGAGCCTAGGTAAAACTCCTGAGCATTTTCACATCGCCTAACATTACATATTGGAATGATAGTAGTACTGCTTCTCATTACTAACATGTTTTTGCATGTGCAATATATGTATTATATATTGTTCTCCAAATATTTAGTTGATCTATGATAGGCGACATATTGGACCATGTAGCTTGAACCCCGAAACACGACTTTTTGCTTTTGCCACCGTTCAGTTATAGTCAACCTGATTGAGACTAAGATCGTCTGCTACGCCACTGGGGTACAAAGAGTACCTTGTCTGGTAAGTCCAAGGCCTGCAGATTTTACTGAGCTATGAAGATTCAAATGAAGTTCAAGACAGAACAGTCAACCTTCGCTTGAATTCAGAATCTACTACTTGTATGAATAATTAGGGTGATCAGAAATATGTATGTCCGTCGCAAAACACGATACGTTTTAGTAAATGTTAGCAGCTACCTTAATACCAGTTGATTTTGTTCCTTAAATATATAAATTAACTGTTTATCTTGCAAAAACTCTACAGTTCTATTCTATGCTAAGATTTTAGTTGCTTGAAGGCCATTGGACAGAGCTCCCGCACCTCTGGCCCTGCTCTCCAATCTCCTTTTGAGTTCAACATATTTCACACCCAACAGTAGTCTATAGATTTTGATTATGCCGACGTGTACCTTGATATCTTGAAATTTTGCCTTCACTGTGGAAATTCTGATTACTTCGGTAGATTGCAGGACTCACCAAAAGCTGACATAAATTTTTCTTTGCATTCATATAATTTTTTCAAGCCAGGAGTTTTATTCTAAAGTGAATAGATTGCGAAATAGATTGTATTCCATTGTTCCACTGGCCTTCAGTGTCCGTTTGAAACTCCCTGCAATGGAATTTCTCTCAACCATTGATCATAGTGCTCACTAAAAGAGTATACAACATCTAAATTCTGTTGGATCAAAGACTTCATTAAGAATGTCTGTATAGCAAGCTCTACAGGTCTGTTAGAATGTTGTTCTCTGCCCCGCTAGTCGGTCTGCAAAGTCTACTTAAGACGCCTTCTATCATGGAATATTAAATGGAATTTGTGACCAATCCTGCAGGACGAAGTCAATTTGCTCAATTACCACGAAAAATAGCACGATAAACTCATAGTCTTGATCTTTCTTGGGTGCAGCGGCAAGCTTTTCTCAAACCTCAAGTTCATTTCGTATAGAGACTGAAAAGCACCTGGCGAAAGTTATTACTGTCACAGAAGCAAACGGATAATCAAGCTAATTGCGGCCTACAATGTCAAAGAAGGAATTGCCTAAGCTATTTAAGCAACAAGGAACTTTATTGTGTTGCCATAGAGATTAAGGCTATCTACAAGAATTTGCTATCTGTCGGCGTTGCATTAGCCTGTTTCATTCTTGCCACGTTGAATCACCAATGTTTATTTGTAATGTGTCCAGCCTCTTGATCTTGTCACTTCGATAGTTCACATAAGCTTGATTTCTTATAGATAAAATTTAAAGGCGAGTTATCCGTTTGTTTGATTATAGCAAAGAGAAAATGAGCGTAGGACACTTGACCCCGTTGAATATTTAAAGACTGTATGGTCATCGTTTGAATATTTTGAGCAGTGTGAAATATAGACAAATGTAAAATAGATTCAGCATGTGTATTACTACTACTCTGTTAATAGACTTATGCCAAAATGCAGTTTCCTACATCATCATTAAAATGCACAATGGCCATATCTTATTTAACTGAAAAAGCATTGCTTTTGTTGGAAAGAAAACGCACACGGTGAGACAGTTGCACTTAATTTGAAATACTAAGCATATTTAGAATGTTAGCACTTTTGTTATGCATACCAAAACCAAAAGGTTTGTCCCACAAGCAATCCATAAGATGGGTGGGACATGCATACCATCAGCTCTTCAATGGTAACGTGGATTGTTTCTTACCTCAACGTTTTTATCTCCTCAGTGCTACTATTCGTAGTCCACTACTGCAGGGTAGACACCGAATGAGTGTGCAGCTGTGAATCGAGGCATGCTCCGAGCCATCGACCTTCGAGTGCCACAGACAGACACTCTAAGCTCTCAGACAATGGCTCGTATATCAAGAGTGCCCTGGGATTAAAGTAGGTCTTTTTAAACAGTATTACTGCAGGAAGATTCAGATTACAGTGTTTTACTTGAATGCAAAATCATATTGATAAACCGGCCTAAATAGATTTACGACTTTAAAAGACTTGATTCAACAATATCTTTCATAAATACCATGCTGCAAATTTTACATATTGGTATAAACAATTTAATTACTTCTCCAAAGGCACTGCATACATAAATAAAAGTATAAAGGGTTATTTATCTTGCCATTTCTTTTGGTGCAAAGTTTTAGGATTGAACTCTAACAGCAGTAAGCTAGCATGCAAACTATGCCACACGCGGAATTATTGCCACATACTATTTACTCAATATAGCACGAAAAAGCGGAAACATTCTTTTGGCATACTGAAAGCTTTTTTCGTCCGACACTCGTCAGAGTATGAAACAACTTTTAATTGACAATGGATATCCAGAAGATGTCCTTGTTTCTTGCATTAAGGAAAAACTAGCCAACATTTCATCAGAAAAACGGTTTGGTCCTGAAAAGTGCCCGGTTTACCTGAAATTGCCCTGGATTGGAAATGTTTCATCTAAATTTGAAAACCAAATCAATAAAGCCATTACATCTTGTTTCTATGCTGTGAAGCCCCGTGCGGTTTATAATACGAGGGTCATGCTACCATCTGCTAAAAAAGATAGCGTTCCTACCACCCAAAAAAGTTGTGTAGTTTACGAATTTTCGTGCCGATGTGAAGCTCGGTACGTAGGGCGCACTACGCAGAGGTTAGCAGATAGAATAAAACAACATGTACCCACGAGCATCAGGACGAAAAACACTACAACAAGAGAACAGCCGCCTCGTACATGTAAAAACTCTAATTCTAAAATGAAAAGTGATTCGGCCATAGGACAACATCTTCTAACAAATCCAGAATGCGCCAAAACATATACAGACGATAATTTTCGGATCATTGGGCAAGCAAGATCGTCCTTTCATTTAGGTGTTTTGGAATCGGTTTACATCAAGACTCAAAACCCAGTCTTGTGTAAACAAAAAGAGTTCGCTTTTTCACTTGGACTCTTCAAGTAAACAATGGTGAATAGGTGCTAATTGGCCAATCATAGGGCCAAATAGACGCATTATTCATCATATCACGTGCACCCGCATCTGGCTATATATTTCGGTTCACCTTTCGGTCGTTATCCGACGTTTCATACTCTGACGAGTGTCGGACGAAAAAAGCTTTCAGTATGCCAAAAGAATGTTTCCGCTTTTTCGTGCTATAGTGAAGTTCTGTAGTACCAACAGACTTTTCACGTATTTACTCAATCCACAGCTGTTCTAGGGCTTGTGCTTCCCCCACATCCCTAAAAAATTACGAATCCCTCTTACCAATCTAGAATAAATGATGTGTACACACAGTTGTCATATTCTGCTACTCACTGTCATCGCTGTAATTTAATCAAAAGAGGCCCAAAAATGAGGAACCTCAAGAACTAGGCCCTGAGCTGGGTTCTTTACGAAAGCAAACGTGTACATTGTTTCTTACTGCGACCATTCAGGACCAACCATTCATGATCGTCCAGGACGGAATCAACGTGTTTGTATAGACACGTCATTTATCACGTGCAATGTGATTGTAGGATGTATTGTAGTGCGCATGACAGAGGAGTAAATGGTGGCATTTCAAAATGGAGGAAAATAAAGAGGAGGTAACAGGGTCGAACGAAACCAATTCATTTTATGCAGTTAATGGGGTAGAAAATCAATTGAGTAATCTACCACAAGATGATGGTGTGAATCTTCCATCAATGGAAAGTATGCTAGAAGCAGCTACTGATCTGCAAAATGATCATGTAGAGCAGAAGGCAAGCCAAATTTCTGGTCGTCTGGAACTAAATCACCCTGTTGTTGATAGCCACCCACATACGCATAGTGCAGGTAGGCCTAAGCTTCGAGTATATCAGTTGAAACGGTTAAGTTGTTTCAAATGACTTCATGTGAAGGAAATAGTATGGGCGATATTTGTTATTACTTTCGATGACGGAAATGGGATAGTACGGATAGTGGACGGGTGAACATCTGGCCTAAGTTTACGAGATCGCGTTTGGGCTTTAGTATTCCAGATGGAATCCTTTGAATTTTTCAGCTGTTGTACACAGATGCAGCCGACCTTTAATGGTTTACACTTTTTGAGAGTGAGCTAAAGATGTAAGACCTAGTTTATTGGTTTGTGGGCTTCCTCATTCTTAATGTCCATTGCTTCATGTATATTCAGTTATTACATCTGACTAACTTACGAAATTGAAATCAGTGCCCTTTTCAGTCATTTGCAAAGAATAATTTTATCCGATCAAGTTTTTGTTATTGCTTTGTGGATTATAGGTTTCATTGTCATACCTTTACCTGTGTATAGATTCTCTCTCTCTTATTTTCTGTGTATTCAATATGAAAACTTTTCGCAGAAGGTCATGCAGTACCTCCACAATGACGTCTAGGAAATTTTGTGTCGGAATTTTTAAGTTCCAATTACATTTTGTTGGATTATTTTGAAATACAGTTTAGAATTTTTTAATGTAATGCAGTCAGTGAGCTGCATCCCATTTGCAATGACCTTTTGAGTTTACTACATTTTTCCAACCAAGTTCAAATCTTATTGATGTACGAAAGAAGCCTATCTGCCTATACATTCCATGCTTCTCAATAAATGCTTGCACTTCCCATTAGCTATCCATGGTTGCACAAATATTCCATCATTCAGATTTAGTTTGTTTTACTGGGTGACTGATTGGCCTCTTAGCTCCATCACTGTTACATTTCTTGGGAGTTTTTGTCAGATATTTTGTCTGTTGAAGCAGATAATGTAATAATAGTCAGGTTGTCTCTTGTATGTGTGTCAATTAATATTGTGCAATATAGAGACTCATCAGGTGTGCTATATTTGTCTCCTCTGGCTCTCTAAAGTTTGGCTGACAGGCATATTTTTAATAGTCATGCCTGCTTCTATTTTATTTTGGTACAATCTGTATTGTGAAATATAACACAGGCTCTCAGATTTGCATTTTTGCTGTCTTGACATGTTTTCATTAAACTTAAAACTCACTTGACAATAACTTGATAGGCTACTGTATCAAATTGTTTTACATCTGCCAGTATTATATAATATTTGTAACTTTTTCTTCAGCAAGTCTGCCCAACTGAATGCAATTTGTGAAGTTGCAAGCAGTTTGAATAGGAAATGTATTTCTTCTGTCCTGTTCCATACTCAGGTTTTGACTTTTGGAACTTTAATGATACTTCACAGTTTTTGCAGTTGCTGATTTCATACCTTTATGGCAACATTTATTGGAGTAGGTATAAGTATTTGTTTATTTGATTTGTGCATTGGATATTGAAGTGTTGTATCTGTTGTAGGTTCATCCTCATTGGTGCCTCAAAATCAAGCTGGACAGTACATTCAGACTCCATCAGGTGGCTATGGCTATTCAAAGTCACCAGGAGATGGAAGCAGTGGACAGATTCTTGTCAGAGCTGATACATCTGCAAAAGTTGAAGCATTGAAGAAGTGGACTATATCGGCTTACAAATGTACAAAACAGCTTGTTTCAGAAAGACTTGGGAGAAGGACAAAAACTGTTGATGAAGAACTGGAGAAGCAGATTGCATCATTGAGAGACACCCAGAGGAGATATGCAAATCTTCTAAAACTTGCAAGGAACCTAACACAGCACTTCCATTCTATAATACAAACTCAGAAATTGTTGTCTGAAGGATTCATGGACCTGAGCATGAAGGCCCCAGAACTTCAAGAGGAATTCACTCAGAATGGGGAGCTTCAGAAGGTGTTAACAAAAAATGGCGAGACGCTTCTGAATGCACTTGGCTTCTTTACAACTAACCTCGCAACATTGTGTAACAAGACAATTGAAGATACAATTCAAACAGTGAAAGCATATGAATCCTGTAGAGTTGAGTACGATGCATACAGGACAGACTTAGAAGCATATCAAGCATCAGGGGCTGCCCCACGTGTAGATGAAGCAAAGAAGGAATTCTCTTCACAGAAAGAAAAATATGATAAGATAAGACAAGATTTGCAAGTAAAACTGAAGTTTCTTGAAGAGAACAAGGTATGTCAGTTAGATACCTAATTTTTAATCAAATCTATAAATATATATATATATATATTTGCTTCTTAACTAGCAATGTGCTGGTTGAGTTTATGGGTAGTGTCTCAGCTGTAGCAGGTGCTTTTGTTGTAACAGTTTGTCTTAACTCCCATTTGAAATCTTTCCTTTAGCATA
The DNA here is from genome assembly GCA_964019165.1 of Mastigias papua. Lineage (NCBI taxonomy): Eukaryota > Metazoa > Cnidaria > Scyphozoa > Rhizostomeae > Mastigiidae > Mastigias > Mastigias papua. The sequence continues at coordinate 21,590,707 of OZ025267.1, forward strand.
CTGTTGTCTTTTAAAGCAAGAGAAGCAATTATGATATTTTAGATAAACCTTTCTGTATGCAAGTGTTATAAAGAATTGTTGCTATTTTGATTATTATTTTTTGTATGTTCCTTTAACTTTTGTTTCATAAGTTTGTCATTTATTGTACTTGTATTTAGTTACATTCATACTGTATATGAAACAGAGTGGTGAAAAATGAAAAGTAAAATAAACTAAATGAAAATGATTATTAATTGACTGGTATATGAAGATGATGATGAAGAAGGATGACTCAGGGAAGGACAACTCGTATATTTATTAAATCAGTTGTAATGAACTCATGAGCAAGCAACTGAATACACATGGAGAGAAGAAGAGACAACATTTACAATGTAACAGGACATTAGCAGTAACTGAGACAATGACAGTGACATAACAGGACATTAACAGTTCTGATTAGAATTCATAGTCCAGTTCCAACAGATGATCATCAAATATTTCATCTTTTACCTCATTGTTCAGCAAGTAAGAAGTTAGTGCACAACATTTGTAGCAGAACACAAGTTCTTTCAAACCATGTTTGATTAGGTACAATATTTCAATCTTGTTCACTGAGTTCAAATGAATCCTTCAGGTGAAAGTAATGAGAAAGCAGTTGCTGCTGTTTCATAATGCTATTGCTGCCTACTTTGCTGGCAACAAGAAGGAACTTGAAGCCACAATGAAAGAATTTCACATTAAAGTTCAAAGCAAAGGTGAATTATCATCCTTTCTAGAACAACACTAAGCAAAAATCTAATCTATTATTTATCTTAATATAAGACAATCTGAAGCTCAATTCTAAATTCCAACCTACTTTGCTAGCAATATGGGAGAGTGTCATGTCCAAACAAGCCAACAATACTAGACAGAGATATCTTCATTATTGCCTAGATGTGGTATATATATATATATATATATATATATATATATATATATATATATATATATATATATATATATATATATATATATATATATATATATATATATATATATATATATATATATATATATTCAAGGTATATGTTAGGTCCAATAATTCTTGTCTCCGCCATTTTTTAATATCAGTTTAGTATGATTAGTGATAGTGGATAATCAGATATTATTAGGTGAGGTACATAGTCAATCAGATAGACTGGGCACTCTATCAACTGCAATATAGAAATTTAAAGATTAATTTAGAAGTCATTTTCAAGCTATTAGTATGGTCTTATGTCTAGCTTGAATTAGTGTGAGGTCACAGTCACTCAACTTTGGATAAATATAAACAATGGTGTATATAGCATTTGATGTTTCAAGTATACTTAAGTGATTCTACATCAGAGAAACATTGATTGCAGATGTAGTTGTGACTTGGCGTGCTCTCCGTATTTGTTGAATTTAGTACTGTTTTATGTCCAAATGTATTCAAATAGTGAGTGAAAATTTCTGTCCAATAAAGTAAGAGGTTTTAATTATTTGCTGCAATTCCATTCATACAGTCATGAATTTGTTTTCTTTTATTTGTTGAAAATGTCTTATAAATGGATATATTTCAGATGTATATTTCCCATCTTGCTTTGATTATGCTGTTCTGCTGTCTTGTACCAGTACTTCAAAATATGAGCATATTTACAATGCAGAAAAGGTGTCCATGTACTGTAAATCCTCGAATAAGCCCCAGGGGCTTATTTGCAACAATGATTTTTTAGGTGGGGGCTTTCTCTTTTTCTATCAAGGGTAACCATTCTATACAAACAATGTATATCAAAGCAAAAAACTGCAATGCACAGCAAGATAAGATATTATATAACATCTTTCAAACTTTGTGTTCATCATCAGTTGAAACTCACAGCAAGTAGACATGCACTTCTATATACAAAATGCTATAGCATGTTTATCCTGTTTGCTTGTCAACATTTTATAGGTTGTTTGTCTCTTCCTCTCCCAGTCAGCCTGTTTTCACATATCACTATCAGCTCATCTTTTATCATCCATGGATTTTTGCAATTGTTGCCAACTACCTTGAATTTCCATATGCATTTCTTGCCACTATAGAAGTTAGGCCCCAATTGATATTTAATTCCTAGCCTTCTGAGCCATGTTTGTCTGTCCCTATGGAAAATTACATATAGTAGCTACTGTAAATATATTTACTTGCACAATTTACTCATTTCTATCAGTATAATTATTCACGAAGTAGCACTTTTGCAGCTTCATAGTAAGTGCACTTTGTTTTCTCCATCCTTCAGTTGCTGTGTATATGTTATTTTTCAGTTCATTTCATAATAATATTCAAAATTCCATTAGCAAAATACATTATGCTATACAAAATGACAATTATCAACCTGCAATACATAATATGTAACATTGTCTAATCTGCATGAATAATGGAATTTCATAAAGGAGGACTATGCCAGTAGTCCAAAAACTAATGAGAGGAGAGCCCCCCTCAATTATAAGTAATGATTTGCTCACTAGCAGTGCACTTGCCTACCTAGCATATGTTTTCCAGAATTATAAAGAACTTAGAATGTGTTTTTAAGATGCTTTTTATATGAATATTTAGAAGTTGGATTTCTTAACTCTTCTGGAAGATCATTCCAAATCTTTGCTCCCTTATTATGAAAAGCATCTCCTCAATAAGAATGCCCTGAAAGATATTCATGAATGCTTGAGGTACAAGTAAAGAAATTATGAAAGCACATAGGATTCATTTTATTAATTAATTATAATACAAAACTAAGCATTTTGAATTGAAACATGTCCTTCAGTCTCAGGAGCCTAAGATCTTTAAATATTGTGAGTGTATGAGACCTAGGGTGCTCATATGAAATGGCTCTTAGAGCTTTTTTGCATTTTAAATTTTGGTTCAATATATGAAGCAGATGTTTGGCCCCATACAATAATGCCATATGGAAAAAGGACATAAGTAATGAATTGTAAACATTGGTCAAGGTGTCAGTCGGAAGCAAGTCACTAATTTTGAAGAGAATGCCACAGGTTCTTGCCAGTTTCTTAGACAGTTCATATAGAGGGAATTTCCAGTTTAGATTTTCATCAAGAAGCAGTCCCAACAATTTTGCGTAATTAGATCTATTGATGTGTTCTCTGCCGATTTTAATAACGATATCACATGGAATGGATATGACAGGAGAATGAAAAATGATACAATTAGTTTTAGTTATATTAAGTGATGACTAGTTTTAATTCTTTGTTCACAATCTGCACAAGATCGCTAATAGTTTCACTTTCTACGTGAATATTAGTATCAGCATCAAAAGATAGATCTTGATCTTATTTGATACATTAGGTAAATTATTGATGAAGATTAGGAATAAAAGGGACCTAAGCACTGATCCCTGTGGAACACCACAAGAGATTTCCATTCGGGTAGAATCATGGCCATTTATTGAAACAAACTGGCTTCTATCTGAACAAGCATACTTCATCTGAGTATCGACTTAGTTGAGCTTTGCAGGAGTTTTCTGAGAGGACGTTACTTGCCATCAAAAGGGCATTATCAGTGTTAAGCAATATCAAGCAGCTCTACCTTTCTGGATGATTATAATCGATCCGTTTTGGTGCGACGACATTGCAATAGGTGTCGTACAACGTTGGGTCGAGAGTTCTTTCATATTCATCCCCAATGCTTTTCCGTTAATGTCATTGCGAATGTAAGTAGAACAGTTGTGTACGTGTATGTTAACTTTGCTGTATGATAGCAAGGCTAGTTGATAGCTTGCTTGCCTATGAGTAATTTGATGAGTCCACGATTTACTGTCGAATGTGCAAGAAAATACGGTTGTTGCATGAGAGTCTACAGAGTTTTAGTGTTTCATGCGAAGCTCTAAATATGCCAGAGCTCATGGCTGGCAGATTTTCCTTCCGTTCAGTCAACTTGGCTGTCAATAGCCATAGAAGTTTTCCCTCTATATGCGCTATCAGTCAGTGCCTCATATAGGCGTTTAAGATACACCAATTATTAATAGTTTTGAGCATAAAAAAAGATGAGAAAAGCATAGATTTTGATTGCTGTATGGATAAGGAATTTCTGCAAGCAGGATATAAGAATTTAATTATGAACAATACAGCGGATACAAATTAACAACGATCTGCAAGGAGACAAGAATTTTCATGACAAATCATGGATGATTTGTTTGCCTTGTTTTCTTTTTGTGTGCTTTTTTGTCGACATTCAATACTTAATCTTAAAATATTGATGGCAATCCAAGCAGATACTTGTCGATTTGATAGACCCATTATTTGGTTGTCGTACAAGAGTCTCTTCCGATGCACGTCATAACTAAAGGCAAGTCTGGTTTGGTTTTTTGGAATGTCCAATGCTTATATATACCATTATCCTACAAAAATCTGACTTCAACCTCCCTTCTATTCACGAAATCCTTTCTAACTTTCCTACAGCTATAATTAGCAGAAATATGTATGAAAAGGAATGTCAACATAATCAATTAGTTTCATATATTCTCGATTGCTCGTATGTTTCTTTTTTATAGTTTGTTTATAGTTTATAGCTTTTTTATTAAGTTGTCTTTGTTTACGAAATAAGCTTCACTTTCTTGTAGCCTTTTATGTCATTTGTTTTCCGTGTGTCCTTTTCATTCTACTTCCTACTGCCTACTGAAAATATTTTTTTTGAACTGCAGAGCATGTTTGTTGTATTCTAGATTCAAATTCTCTTTCTTCCAACCAGGTGTTAAGTAATCCTGTCCTTCGTCTTAATGATGCTCACATTTCTGACTACTTATAAGCAACACTCAATGGTTAGAATGTAAGGTTGGGCTAAAACACAAGTGAATGAGATCATTCTTGCTTTGAAGCGTTCTGTACTTGGATATTTGCTATTCATTGATCAATCGCCAGAGTTTGGTCCTTCCTCGTTTTTATGCAAATGGCAGACATTCGTTTGCTTTCTCAAGAAGACTATCCCTTTCACCCATTGACATATATATATATATATATATATATATATATATATATATATATATATATATATATATATATATATATATATATATATATATATATATATATTTCAAAGGTGTACTCAAGCTTCGGAGAGGTAAAATTGAAGGCCACCATTTTAACTATGGTATTTTCTTTGTGAAGTCGGTTGTTCTGGAATTGACCTGATTTCGGTTGTCTGATTTGCATGATATTCGCCGTTGATTGATTTGTAGAATAATTAACACAGTGTCTGATTGGTTGTACGTATTTGTGCAGCAGTCGTATCATCATGCCGAGTGGACTATTGCGAATTTCGAATGGACTATTGCTCCTGCCAGAATGAATAGTTGTTGCTGGAAATGAGAGTTTTTGAGATTCAGAGACGAGAGATTTTTGCGAAGCATTTTGGAAGGACCACCAGACGACTGTTGCATTGCAGCTCTAGTCAGAGTTTTAATTTTCTTGTGTCCATCTGAATATTTTTATATTTGAATAGTAAAGTTGAATCCCATGTACGATTCCGTACGTTGGGGGAGTGCCCGTTAGAGGGGCACCTATCCTGAGCCGTCGGCATAGTGAGGTAGGGTGGTCAGTTCCTTTCCTCGCCGCCTTTAACTTCTCCAGTGTTGCCACCAGGTACCATTTGCTGCTGGGTGGACAGTGGGCGAACATCCCAACTGTGATCCGAGGGTTCGGCTCGAACCATGGATGTTTTGCTCAGCAGTCAAGCGCTCTAACCACTTGGCCACTCGCCCGTATATTTGAATGATATATTTATTTTCTCAGAGGAAAGTTTTCTCCTAGCACTGAAACTATCTTACCTTTTTCATAATTTCAGTAGCTATTAAAACTCTCTTAAGACTTTCCTAACAAGAATACTGGAGTTTATGTAACACTACAGTGTTACGTAGGCGGAAAAGCACTTCGCAAACATAACACTGATGTACGTGGACGTGGATCATCCAATGGGCTTGTGTGAAACTTAGATTTTCAAATGGTGTCAACTGATCAACTTTCTTACCTCTCAGAAATCCAATAGTGAACCTTCTTAACTATTTGAACAGTCGAGTACTTCTTTTTTATAAACTAATTTATGGTACAATAAAAGTATAATGTAGATACTGTAATCAATAGAATATCTAGGCTATACGCTTTTTGTGCTATTAGAGTCTAATGGTATTGAAAAACCTCCGATTTCCATGTTAGCTTTACGTAGCAATGACCGCCTCTTGAACTGTCATCTCCCAATATTTACTGAAAATGTTTTATTCAGATATTTGCCGTTTCTATACTTATGTATTGATAATTGTGATCAGATCAACCGTATTGATCTATAGTTATTAGTTAGAAGATGAAGAACATGTAAAGGATTATTACAGACTTAACACAAATAGGATTACTTGCATAGACGAATGATCTTTAGAATCATTGCTGGAACCAATTGCAGATAAGTAAAATGTCATTTATGATGCTGTATTTTCCATATGTCAACAAAAATAATACATATACAGCTGTTGACTGTTCATATGTAAGTAAATACTTAGATGCCATTATACCCCATTAAATTAGCCATTACTGATCGTTTTGGCTAATAAGAAGACAAGTAGACCAATAGGATCTTGTTTAGCTGGTGAACTGTTTTAAAGTGCTATTGCTTTGTCTTCCTTATCGCTCAATTTATGGGATCTATGTGAGAAGCCTGAGCTCTTCTTACAATAACCTGGTGTTGGTAAGTAGATGACAGTGCTGTGAAGAAAGTACTTGATTTTAAAGAAAAACTATTTAACCTTTTCAGCAGACAAACGTGGCCAGCAGACTTGTTGTTCGGAAGCTACCAGTGTTGCCTCTTCTTCAGAATGCATACTTTTGTCGATTCTGTAGGTATTTGGTGGCCAGATCTATGTGGAGGAAAATTTTTTTGTGACATTTTATTACGCATCTCTATGACGTGAGGGACTCTGTATTCGTTGGTTTCGCCACAGTTTGTCTCGCCGTGTATATCAACCGCTTGTCGTTATATCGACCTGTATAGTCTTTGGCAATGTGTCTTCGTATAAGTGCAATTGCTATTTCGTTCGGATTAGCTGAAACAATCACATGGTCTGTAATCAGCGTGATTACAGTGGTTGGGACTATATTTGGCATTTGTAAACTTGTGAAAGATATTCGCAGACTTCCAGATCATAACGTGTACGTGCTTTCATTGCTTGCTTCGGACTTTTGTATTGGTGTGGTTGGACACACGACACTTGCTTTTGCAGCATACTCTGTGACAATCCCTTGCATAATGGCGAGAGCTGTTGAGTCTGTGACATTTTTTAGTATTATTGTGTCGTTCTCCTCTTCACTGGTAGTTGCAATAAACAGAAATAGAGCCTTAGATGTTAGACGTTCACGTGCACTGAACAGACTCCAGCGAAACTCGTCGAATGTACTGAATTCGCCATTATTTGTTGTCTCTTTGATTTGGCTATTTTCGATGCTTTTTACCCTTGCAGTGGCTCTGACAAAGCTTAGTTTCTCTAAGTTTAGAACACTTATCGGCTTGCTATGCTTTTTAATCATAGGGGCAAACTGTCGGCTTTTGTATAAGCTACGTAGACTTAATGCAAGTATTCATGCCAACCCGGATTCCAACATCATACCGAATAGAGGACAACAGCTGGCAATTCGGGTCATCAATGCAGTAACAATAACACTTTTATTAACCTGCCTGCCTATTGTGGTTGTGTCCAGCCTTATACGAGCCGGTGTGTTCGTTGGTGATGTAGTTTTTGCTTTTACCTACAAGTTTGTGTTGTTTGGACCAGCGATTGACCCAATAACTTATGTTATCATCTATCATGTTCTCAAGTGAGATTATACCAGTTTTAAACATGTTTTATGCAACAAGCTAATTAATCACAAATTCCTTTTTGGTTTTACAATTCAGCTTGACTTTTACTTTAGGGATTGCCACCATGTATTTAGTTATAGAAGAGATTGGCGTTCTGCGACAAGTTTACCAGCTCACTCAAGATTGAGCTTTTCATCCAGTTTTGTTATATCACCAGATCTTGTATGGATCATTACTTTTAGGTTAATAGGCGTTGATTGACTCATTAAATACCATTATTGCTTAATTGCACTTGATTATTGTGCATAGATATGAATCGTTAAGCCATAGTCATCCTGAAGTCTCTTTATTATTGGAGCCCGTCTCTCAATTCATACAGAATTAAAAATGATTACAATGTGTTAGCTATTGCTCAGTAGTATGACTTATATGTAGATGACATTGCCATCGGATTACATAGCAGATTGGCTGTTTGTAAGAAACTCTGTAAAATCTACGTTCATGATTTTATTAAATTTTGTCCAATTTCTGCACATAACGTTTCTAGGCCAATCCCCAATGCTTCCTTCGTAGTTAAATCTGTTTTTCAGAAGGCTCTGTTCAATAGGAGTGCTTTGTAAGCATAATACTGTGAAATTGACCTTGAAATGGTTTGTTTCTGTTTAATTTCATTTTCCTGTTTACAATTTTCCTCCTTTTCTTGTATGAGAATTAACAAATAATTTTGTCGATTTTACCGGACATTGCTATTTATGGACAGAAACTGATTGGCACGAAAGTTTTAGTTTTGAAAAGCAAGTTGAAATTTAAAAGTTTGATAACATAGCAACAAAAGACTCTTTACGTACTCAACTCATAAAAACTACGTTTTAAAGTGACTTACGTTTTCGAAATGTAACTAGGGGTCATCCAGAAAGTACGTATGCCAAAAATCTACACATTTTCACCAAACCACCCACCCTGTACGCATGTGTACGCTTTTGACTTACCCTGCCCATCCACCTTTGTGTATGCGTACATACGGGGTTTTCTTGGATTCATAGTTTATGTTACTAAGGTTCTGATAGTGGTGATGCCCGTTTGATTGCTGTTTATAATGGGGTAAATTTTTACATAGTGGATATTCCATGTTATTATAAGGTTATTTAAATCCGGTGCACAGTTTGAAAGTGCAAGACGATCAAGTTGTTGGATGAGAATCTGCAACAATTTCTAACCTGAATGCATTCACCTTAGGGGGACTGGCAACGAGGGGGGACTGGCAACGAGTGACGTATTGAAAACGATCATCGTTAAATCAGGAGGAGTTTACCCTACATTTTGGCTATTGGGTTTTTTCCCGATATAGTTTGGTGGTTTCAAATGACACATAGATTAGCCGTAGTTCATGGCTCGCAAGTGTTTTCTCCGTTCAATCATCTGAGCTGTCAGTTCTTCAGGGCTGCAGTTGGATGCAAGTTATGGTTGTGGAACAACTCTCACCGCTGCAATCTGGAATAAAGCCACAAACTGCTAAAGTCCTAGTCTGATGCAGTTTGTACTATATCCAGCAACCACGCTCACTCCTAAGCTCACTTTTTAGCTTGCTTGTTCGTTTTCTCTTTTGTTTGATCATTCATTCCTTCTTGACTTCCTCTGAATGACTCTTTTCGCACGACTAACGCGGCATGCCAGCACACGATAAATATATTTTTCATATACCAATTATTACTAGCCTACACAAGAATTGAATACTGGAGTAGCGCAGAATGTACAACAGGATGTAGCAATCAGATTATAACTGATAAGACAAATCATAAACAAATGGAAATAAATTGAGGACAATTAGCATGGCGACGATAATTGTGATAACAAATAACAGATTATTACAAAATCAATTAGTAAGGCAAATTGATTTGATTAGAAATGAAGAGACAAGTGCACCACTCTACCACAGCTTTTATCGGCATTGTAGAGAGATCGAAATAGCAAGATAAGACTTCAGATAATCGCTTGAGAGCACGGTAGAAGGTATTTGGAGGAAAAATTTGGAAATTTTTGGGTATTTGAGAGCTTAGTATCATTTTATTACGCTTTACCAAGGTACGAATTTATTTTTTATTATACTTTTCATTTTGTTGTTTTCTTCTTATGTAGGCTTTGCTTATATACCTGGCACTTTATCTTGCATTATTGATGGCAATCCAGACAGTTAATTGTCTATTTGATAGGCCTATCGTGTTGTGCCACGTTAAGTTTGAGCCCGGAGTAGAAAGTTTAGTCCCTAACTGCTTGTTTTATTAACGATTTGAATGAGAGAAATGCGTCGAGAGATCCCCATTATCTAATTTTTGCACAAGAGTATGTTGCTGTGCACACTATATTGGAAAAAGACTCCGGGCTTAGTTTGTCTGGAATACATAGTACTTATATATGCCAGTATGCTAGTCAAAATCTGGCTTCAATCTCTCTTCTGTTCATAAAACCTCCTCTATCTTCTCTACATTAGTGCTTAGAAGGAGTGTGTATGAAAAGGCTTGTTGAAATAATCAGTTCGTTTTATATACAGTTGTTTGTTGAGAGATGTATGAGACTTTTCTGTTCAAGGCCTCGTTTCATGTAGCACTTGAGTTGTGAGATCTTGATCACACTTTGATTTCTAATCTTAAGTTCATTTGTCTTTGACAGCTCACCCACGTTACAACGAAGTAGTTTAAGTACTTTTACGAAACTGATTAAGATAATAAAAGTCTGTTTGCCTAATATGGCCCCATGTCCATGGGCTTACTTTGAGCGTTCTTTTATTTTGCAGTTTCTTCAACATGCTGATAAAATTTTGTTTCCCATCATTCCTCATGTTGTCTCTTTTACATTATTTCGTACTTCTGTTTATATTTTCGTTGTCATATGAATTTCTTTCAAATTTACTTTGGCTCTTGTTTCTTCAGTTCTTCTCCTTATGTACCCTTGAATTCATGTCGTTACCTTATCTTTTAACTGCAGTACATGGTTATTTTTTCTCTAGATTAGACTGTTACTTTTTTCTAGCATTTAATTTACAGCACATATTTGTACATCTTGTTTTGTGTTATGATCCATACGTAGCGAGATCCTCATTTTCATTTGATTCATTGTTCATCTGAAAATTCTTTATACGGGGTAAAGTGTACAGTTGCTATGAAACTGATTTACTTACTGCCCTGTTAAAATCTAAACACTGATTATATGGAATCTAAACACTGATTACATGGAATCTAAACACTGATTAGCTACATGAAACCTCTAAATAAAAATAAAAACTTTCACAATGTAAAGAAAATATACAAAAAACTATGAAAAATGAAAACTAAAGCTCTCGCCTGTTAAGTCTATAATCTTGTGAAAACGACCTTGTTCTTCTCTTGTTGTTTTATTCTTTTGTTGTTGTATTCCTCTCCAGCAGTCCTTCACCACAAAACAGGACTTAATTTTTATCATTACAATCATAATTTTGATTTGGTGTCTTGTTTATAAATCAATTGTCCGATTTTTTGAGCTTTTCAACTCTCTCTTATTTCATCTTCTGATAATTGAAGTAAAATATTCGATTGAAAATCGTCGTTGTTAGACATAAAAATTTTAAGAATTTTAAGAATTGTTTGGAATAGCAGAAACATTGTCATATTATAGCAGTACACTAAAGAGTGTTACTGCTTTTACGAGAAATAGAAAAGTTGCTTTCATTTCGAAATAGGCTGAATGAACAGAAGCTTGGAAAGGTTTTCAGAGTTTTTTATCTGCGTTGGAATCTTGTTGTAATACCCATTTGCTTCATGATGAAAGGTTCCTTTGATGAGTGGCATTTGTAGTTTTAGTTCGGTGCTACTTCACACTGTTGATCTGATGTCTAGTGTATTTATATCAGAACAATTTTTATCGTGATTTGCCTTATAGAACAGTTTCAGATATACGGAAAGACATATAGCGAGACAGTTCAAAATGTAATCTGGACAGTTAGCAGACGTAACAAAGAGCATGCTATTTTTCCAGCTGCTCTCTCGACATTTTTTATAACAGCTAATGATACATGTTAACCATTGAAAGGTGGAATTTATGTGAATATGCAGAAGTCGTTCAGTTCCGTTGAATCAGCCATTACTGATCGTGCTATCACAATTACAAAGCTCATAAACCAATAGTACCCGGTTTAATTGGTGAAGAATTTTATAATGGTATTGATTGATCTCACTTTTCTCCCATTTCATGGGGTCTACGTGAGAAGCAAGCATACTTTGTGCTATAATCTAGTGCTGGATACTAAGGAGAGAATATCTTGATAAAGTAACAGATTTGGAAAAAAGACAACTGAGTTCGTGCAACGGATTATACTTTAGATATATTGAATGCGCAACTCCTTGTGGCCAGATATGCGTTGAGGAAAGTATTTGTCTTCTGTTTTGTTCTGCACCTGTACAGCGTGAGCATTCTGTCCTCCCGTTGTGTTTTTCGCCAGCTTGCCTGGTTGTGTAGTATATAAAATGGCTGTAAACAACACATCCTACAACCAATCTATGGGAATGTGTCTTAATGGAAGTGCAATTGGTATCTCTTTTGGATTCGCTGAAACGATCATATGGTCTGTAATCAGCGTGATTACAGTGGTTGGGACTTTATTTAGCATTGGTAGACTTTTGAAAGATATTCACAGACTTCCAGATCATAACGTGTATGTGCTTTCATTGCTTGCTTCGGACTTCTGTATTGGTGTGGTTGGACACACGACAATTGCTTATGCGGCGTACACAACGAGAGTCCCTTGCATAATGGCGAGAGTTATTGAATCTGTGATATTTTTTAGTATTATTGTGTCGCTCTCCTCTTCACTGGTAGTTGCAATAAACAGAAGCAGAGCATTGGATATCAAGCATTCACGTGTACTGAACAGAATCCAGAGAGACACAAGATTTGTACTGAGAAAATCGTTATTCATTGTCTGTTCGATTTGGCTGTGCTCTGTAGGGCTCACTCTTTTGATCGCACTGGCAAAGCTGGATGTCTCTTTTTCAAGAGCAGTTGGTGGCTTGTTATGCTTCTTGGTCCTAACAGCGAACTGTCGACTTTTGTGCAATATATGTCGATATAAATCGCACATTCATGCCAGTTCAAACAGTCACATTATATCGAACAGAATGCAGAAGCTGGCAGTTCGGGCCATCAATGCAATGATTATAACCCTACTGTTGACATGTCTTCCATCTATGGTTGTGACTCTTCTTATACGAAATGGTGTATTTGTTCTTGATGTAGTGGTCGTTTTTACCCGCAAACTAATACTTTTTGGGCCAGCAATAGATCCAATAACTTACTTTATTATCTATTGTGTTCTTAAGTAAGGATATAGCCTTGAGTCAACACGTTTTATCAACATTACAAATTTCCTGATCCTCTTGCATCCCACCTTAACTTTTACTATGGGAACTTCTAGCATGTATTTTAAAAGAGGCTGGCCTTCTTCAACCAGTTTACCCAATAGTTCAATCTGAGATTTGCAATTGTAGTTTAACTGAAGAAAATCAGCTGTTTTCATTAGAATTATTATTGGCTCTCTTTAGGACAAGATATACACTATATTGTTTAAAAGAAGAATACCCTATACATGGCCATGATACCTCTTCTTTCGCATATGCCTCGCTTTTGAGGAATCTATACTTGGAACGAAGAGGGTACTTGCAAACGAAGTTTGGTAACCAGCTCATAAAATAGCATCCACAGATCATTCTGCATGAGTCCAGACTAAACTGTCCCTAATGTTGTCTCACTCTCACATAGAACCTTCTTCTGCATTTCGTTTGCAGTTCTATTTACAATTTTCTCTTGGAACAGCTTGCCAAGTCCTTTTTTCAATTCTTCAACACCACCTTCACAACAACCAAATGTCGTTCGTATAACTCAGCATAATTGTTAATATTTTTGCATCTTTTTTGTTCGCTTGATCATGCTATTCTAACATGTACTACCTTATCCTTCCTTGTGATTCAATCGACGGTAATTATGAAATTAATCTAAATATAAGAACTACACGTATTTTCCTACACTTTAGGAAATTCAACCGTTCGATGATGCCCCTTTCTGCTAACTTTTACCTAAGTACCAGGCCTCTCTAGCATTCTTGCAGGTATGAAAGAATGTGAGCAATTAAATATGTCTATAGTAGAGATCTGGAGCGAATGGAAATGATTGGCACTTGCGTTTAGAGAGATAAATGTAACTTTAGTTTTTAGAGAGAGTTGATGGAGGATACAGTTGAGAAGTGAGTTTATTTTGTGATTGTATATATAGTATGGATAAAGGAAGAATTGTGTATTGGTTTGCTTGAAAATGGGTATACAATCAAACTCGTATGAGTTGGATTTCTTTGGGCCAGACAGAAGAGTCCGTCTTATGCGAAGTCCGAGTTACATGAAGTACGTTCAGGCGCCGAGCATTTGTATGGAGGCATGGGACAAATGGAAAAAGGGTTGCCCCTGATGATGTCACTATAAGATTTATCATTTGGCTTAGTAACACTTGTTATATTAGGGTATAGAACAGATAATTCTGTGGGTAAGGGAAGGGGCAGAAAAGCCATTTCGAAGTGCACGTTCTCACAGCTTGGAAGACTCTCGACCACCATTGCTGATATGTTTGTTAGATTCAAACTGCCTTCTACGAATTCTGATTGGCTGCCACGCCATCTGAGAGTATGAAACTCATTGGCTGTAACACATAGCATTTCTAAGAATTTTTCACTGGTTGGTCATTTGAGAAGAGGGCACTTTAGATCAATGGGAATCATTTATAGAAGCAGCAGTTCCAGGAAAAGTGGATTGAGATTTTAAACCTGTTCAATGAAGACTAAGCATGTTTCATCCACAAATATAAACAATCACTGAATCATAGGGTCATGTTAAGTGGTAGGGCAAACATGTTCCATTGGTGGGCAATGAAAGGGGCTGGTGGGGAATATCCCCACCACTTCATATGTTAAATATGCCCTGCTGTAACATTTTTCAACTTTGCTATTGAATTCAAGATCAAAATCCGACTTATATCGTGCGTTTTAAACCGGATTTCAAAAACGCTCCCTCTTACGCGAAAACCCGACTTATAAATTCCGATATAAGTACAGGAATAGTGCTGCGCTTATAACAATCGGACCGGAACGGCGTATTTTTGTTCAACTTTTGAAATATCCGACTCAGACGAATCCGACTGACGCAAGTTTGACTGCATCATATATCCCATTTTACAAACTGATCTATCGTATTCTATCATCTTGTAAAGCACATGTCGTAATGCTCCTTTCATGTCTATTATATATCCCTATTAAGAGAAGAAATAACTTTAACTAACCTTCGATGACTTTATTAACTCTAGTTTCCTGGCTAATTCAGGTTTTGCTACTCATTAGGTATTGGGTATACTCAAACCATAAAATCCAACAAGCAGGGAAGAAAAGCCAAAATATAACCTTCAGATTTGAATTCATTAACACTGTCGTGTTATAGGCCTGATAATGGGTCAATCGCATTCATCTACTGTTGTTGTGTGACGTTCAGATGTAGTAAACACTTGAGTAGAAATAAAGCGACTGTGTGGTAAAGATAAAGTGAACATAGAGCGAATGCGCAGTCGCTCTATTTTTTCTGCGCAGTCATTTTGTCTTTACCGTGCAGTCGCTTTATTTTTACTGCGCTGTCACCTAAAGCCTAAGTTCCACGACCAATTTCCTATGACAATTTTCTATGACAAATTGCGTTGTTCATGTAAATGGCAAACCAGTTACATTTGACAATTTTTCATTGATAAGGAGATTTGCCCGTGTAAATTAGCAACAAGTGTCTTTGACAAGTTTTTACTGTCCTAACAGTTAGCGGTACAGTAATAGCCCGCGTATATGAACCTGAATTTTTCAATTTAGCTTAAATGGGTTCTTATGTAAATGGTACTTAAAGCAAATTTAAGCTGCCATGGTTCTTAAAATAGGTTCTCTTATTTTTATACCAATTCTATCTGAATATTCTACATATAGCAGCCTATACATTAAACTTGAAAGTTAAAAAGTCATATTAAGTTATTTTCAAATAGCTGATTGTCTTAATCAAGCAGTTTCTACCAATACACTTTTACAGAAACCCCACCGATTAGAAATTAGCATAAATTTTAGTGTAAATAGGTTCTTATGTGCAGGAGACTTGAAATGAAAAGTTTAGCCTAGCAGCTTCCTAAAACCCTGGTTCTTATACGCGGGCTATTACTGTGTTTGAAAGCTAGCCTTACTTTTAACGTCTCTGATTTTGAGCTCCGCTGACTTTCGCGACTTTGAAGAGCTTCTAAAACTATTGATGTGACTTGGCTACTCTCAATCATCCTACTGTCAGCCATCAAGATAAACAACAATTGGCGTGAAGAGCCTGGCCATTCTAGATGTGAGGATTCTGAGGTCTGGGACTTAGTAAAACTTTTCAAATTTATTTGCCAAGCCGTTTACACGAGCAATTTTGCATATGACAATTTTTATTATGACAAGTACGCTTGTCCAAAAGCTGGTATGCCAATTTTGAACAAGTACACTTATCATATGAAAAATTGTCATATGGCTCCACCTACGTCAGCAAATAAAACTTCTCATAGAAAATTGCTCGTGGAACTTAGGCTTATTTTGTAACGAATAAAATACACATTTTTCTATAAGACAAACTCTCTCCCTTCACCTTGGATGTTTCTTGATATTTTGCACAAGTCAACTATTAAATATTTCTTAGGTGTTTCTTCAAATCCTTGAAATTTCCTATAGCAACTAGGCAACCGTGAGACGAGAAATAGAATTTTTATTAAAAACCCTTTGAGAGACAGATGTTGTTTGCATTTTATTTCCAGTTTAATAAAAGTTCTCTCGCATAAACAGATTTTTCAAGTTTACTTTTGAACTCAGTCTTCCTGTGTTTCTGAAGTGTTTCTTAATTTTTGTCTGATTTGAGCTTCGTGTTTCTTATATATTTGTTTCTTATAAAAAACCAAGTATGCATTTTCATATCAGATTTACGTAAGTCACGTTATGTGCAGTAAGATAACTGCTATTGTGTAATCACAGATTCATCTTCATTTTAAAGAGCAAGGTGAATTATTGTGTTGGCAAACTGCACGCTCACAGAGCAATACCTCAAAGCTTTTGGTGAAAAGAAATTTGACAGGAAGCAGACATTTGATCCCGTCTTGTAGAATAACCTATTGACCAAAATCTTTTTGTTACCCTCTGTTTCTTCCAATCTATTCCAGGCGTGTCGTGGAGGGAGCTCAGCCCCTCTTCTTAAAATTTTTGATATTCTAGGGGTGGCTCAGCCCCCTTCAAAGATATCGCATGACAAGATATGACTACAAAAGGAGCACTCTCAGTCATAACATCTTTTTCACAGTATGTCAAGTATTAACATATTTCCTACCTATCAAAATACTTATTAATTTACTCACCTCTACGATTTTAAGATTGGCATGCCACTTTTTCAAACGGTGCTGGCCAGCAGCATCCATATTCGCCTAAGGACTGGGAACTATGAAGAGGGTGTAGTCAAGAATAGCTGCATTTATTAAGGGTGTGGCCCAATATTTCTTCACGAACAGCCCCCCTTCTTACGATTTTAGGACGACACCACTGTTTCATGCCATTTCATAGTTTAATACTTTACCATAACAACATCATAATTCGAAGAGTGGTTTACAAGGAATCTACAAATCTATAGCGGAAATGGTTACTTTTTATTTCAAAAATATCATCATGATGTTCCAGATTCTTGTTACCATGCTGAAAACAACAGTGAAGACTGACTTTCCCACCTTTCTCCATACAGGAGAGCCTACTCGGATTCTTTCAGCGATCTTGTGTTTTTATGATTTCAAAGTTTACCTTACAATGCTAAAAATAGCAGCGCTTAAATAAACTCCATAATCACTGTCTTTTGTTTGGCACATTTCCATTACGTTTGGTGTGTGTTCAATGGTGTTCATCCATGGGATACATCCTTGTGGTTGATGATTCGTTTCCACGGAAATATTTTGACCATTAGTGGCCTTCTAGTCGTTCATATTTAATTATTG
Source organism: Mastigias papua (assembly GCA_964019165.1). Lineage (NCBI taxonomy): Eukaryota > Metazoa > Cnidaria > Scyphozoa > Rhizostomeae > Mastigiidae > Mastigias > Mastigias papua. Next base: position 21,608,603 of record OZ025267.1, read on the forward strand.
GTAACCTCTGAGTCTTTCATATTAGATCATAAGCTGCCTCCTAGCCTTATACATTTAATAATTAGTGGCCTCTCAGTCTTTGCTATTGACTATTAATGGTCTTCGAACTTCTCAAGTTTTCGTTTTCCTTTCAATTACGGAAAATTTTTTACAAATGTGCGGCAGGCTCTACAGCTACCTCCTTCAGATAATGAGTTAAGAAATGAAACGACTTTATATGCATTTAGCGACTGTATTTAGCGATTCTTTTCGTAGTGAGTTCAATTACATACTTATTGTGAAAGATGTATTCAGCAGATCGTATAACGATAGCGACTGTAAATTGTTACTTTTAAAGCCACCGCACACGGCAGATTTTTATATCGTTGAAAGACCAAAAACAGAAATCTTCGTCTTTGAAAGACAAGAATCTGCCGTGTGCGGTAGGCTTTGATAGCGACTTTCCTTTACGGCAACATGAGCAAAACATAACTTCCAAGCACTTACAGTGCATATATTACATGGACACCACACCCATCCCTTAATACACTGAAATGATAGCTAACATAGCCAAAGGAGGGGATATCAGCAACTTTGAAAATGACGTAATGCAATATTATGAAGTGCGGATGGCAAGGCGACAAAAAATGGTACCAAAAAGACCACATAACGTGTTGCTTACGTTAACACAACCAAAAATATAGACAGTTTATAATGCTATTCATTCTTTAAAAACCCAAACTTAAAAAAATTGCTTGCTTCAAACAACCTCAATACCGACGTTACAGATGCCAAAGGGGCCCAGATCTATTCATAATAAAAGCCCTTATGCTTCTCAGGGACGTTAGCCTCTAAAATCTTATAAGTTCCTTGCATATTTCCATGGTATATTTCTTGCAATTAAGGGGGCCCGTCCAGTTTATAGAACGGGGACTCGTGAATCTATCACTCTGGCCCTGCATGTTTGTCCTTAGCTACCCTAATTTCTTATCTACTCTTCCATAGCCACTGGCGATGTAATCATGCCAACTCTATACTTTTAACTTTAATACCCATTCAGAATCTATCAGACAACCAGGGATGCTATGGCAGCTTTTTTCCAGGGACGCTGTTTGTTGAATTTGGCTCATGTTGGGTATGGTTATTTATTTTCTTTAATCGTGAAGTACACGTTTATTTTAAAAGACAGTTGTTTCGTCCAGTATGGAAGCTTTTTTAGCTTTTTCTCCGTGATTTCGGATTTCGTCTTTTTGGCTTTCTTACGACTTTCTTGGCAAGAATAATCAAGTCTGTGTAGCACTAAATTGTTGCATAAACAAACAGGCACTAACACAAATATAAAATCCTGCTACATAGAGCTTAGCCACCAAATGTTTTCGAGCTTCATCAGGCCAATTTTCTCCCGACCTAATTAACCAATCATCATGCAAGATTCTGACCACACATCCTAAGACTAGGCCCATTCTGCATGATGATTGGTCAGTTAGGTTGGGAGAAAATAGGCCTGACTGGGCACGAATACATTTGGCAGCTACGAATGTATATGACTGATCAAGTTTCTTAGGTGTCAAAAATCTATTACTGACCTTTGTGTTACTTTTTGAGCAATCGAGCGCTATTTTCTGAACAAAACCTTTAGTAGGACAAGGGTTAACCAAGTCGCTGAGGATAAAAGCACCCCCGAGGAAACCAGGCAGTGTGGTCCGGGGCTCATTCGCGATTCAGACCCTTTGCCAGTCCAGCTCTGCCGATGACCACCCTATCTCTAGACCATTTGAATTAAAACCCCTAGCTGTTTACAGTTAGCGTTCAGAGCACTGTGGAATTTTTATCATACATTATGTGATAGAGGCCTTACTGTTTCATTTTTGTGTTACCACTTTCTTTGACTATGGGTGTGAAAAACTCGAATAATGTTAGTTTTCATATGCCTTCAATAAAACCACAGAAACTGTAGCGAAACTGGCTCCTTTTCTTCAAGGATCCGTGCCAGTGCAATCCTTCTTCCGTCGTGAAAAATCAGAAGTACTTGAGGAGCTTGTTGTTAAGTGAAAGAGATAAAGAAAGTGAAAGTCATACATAGCAACAGAAGCTATGGTATTTGCAAAAATGATGCTTCAGTTGTGTTTTTCGTTTTAAAGCAAATCGAAAGCTATCTAGTTTTGCAAAAAGTAGTTATTTTTCAAACCAATGGCCGAACATAACAACAAATCGAGTTTCTAGTGGATTTTGAGATGGAAATTTGAGAAAAAGTAGATTTATCATCTTATTTGTAAACATCATTAGTGACCTTCGTAGAAATTAAAAACACAAGTCCCATAAGTACATTGCACTTTCCATTAAAGTATACTTCTTATAAACGATTATTCTATTATGAGTGCACCATATTGACAATATTTATACTTATAGCTTAATTTAGCTCATGAATTAATCTATATTAGCAGCTGAAGGGCCTCTCTAGAACGGAAAATAATTACTTAGGACTATTTATACCCAAAGCATACTTTTGTCGATTTATGCAGAGTGTGATCATTTGAGTTTAATGCATAAGCTAAATTCCACATGGATTTCATTTATATATCTGTTGTTGCTCTCACCTGGTTCCCCTACTCATGAAGTGAGATAAGTATTCCATAGATTATCTGCCTTTTTGGCAACAAAACTGCTCACAAAAATGGATTTATGTTGTTTATGGTAGAAGAATTTGTGTGACTTGATGTACCTTTTAGAAAAAAGTTCTCTCACGACCCCATCACTTCAAGTAGCTGAAGTGGTACTGTTTGTCTGCTGTGAATAAACGAATAAAATTATCTTCAAAACAAAGAGACTGTCAACTTGAGCCAAAAAATCAGAGGTCATCAACTTGAAGAATGTTATCATTGGTGGCAGCGTAAATGACCTTATCATAGCTGCAGGGATCTCTCTGTAGCCGAAAGTCACTTGACGGTCAGTCATTCAATGATAAGAATAGCAAGATCGATTGTAACGATTGATAACAGTGGATGACAAGTGATAATGATTAGTGATGTGGTGATTGTTCGTGACAAATGATGACGGTTGGCGATGATTAAAAGCGATCAATAACGATTGAAGGCGATTAGTGACGATGGATGATGATGATCATGCTCCTGATGAATAATTATGACTGATGTGAATGATGATGATTGGGAATGATTGGTGATCGCTATTGATGAATGATAATTGACAGTAACTGAGAACGAAAGATGACGATTGGTGGCAATTATTGATGATTGACTACGATTGCTGATGGTTAAGGATGAATGATTACGACTGATTTGATTGATGATGATAGGTAACGATTAATGGCTAATGGTGAATGATTACGATTGATGTGTTAGACAATAACTGATAATGACTGATAGTGATCATGACTGGCTGATGATGGTTAATGATTGATAATGATGGAGGTGATCCATCAGGTTAGATAGATGCTAAAACCTCTGGAAGAGCTCCAGAAAAATCATCATCATCATCATCATCATCATCTTCATCATCATCATCATCATTTCCAGCTTCATCAAAGTCTAGACTTGAAGTTTAAAAGAAAAGAAAGACATATTTACATAGATAATAAGTACAGGATTAAAAGATATAGAAAGATTATTTTGTGAAATACACTGCTTCTGGGATATACGTTCTACGGGGCCTACAACTGAGTGTACCAGGCACGCAACTAACATGATTTTAAAGGGGGTATAGTTTTGGAATAATCCTTTTCAAAACAAAATTACAGGAATTTTCTTAATTTCGTTACTTTTAAGTTTAATGATCATTAAAGATAAACCTACTTAGCAAAAGGCCACTTCTAAGCAAGATACGAGTTTTCCTTGTCAAAATTGTTGGGAGTCTTAATATTGTTTGTTTCCTAATGTTTCTAGGCCTGTCGAAGTCGTGCTGGATAACAACTGTGTTATCGAATATCTTTATCAAAAGAAAATAGTTGATAATATTACGATATAGTATGGTTCTCAACAAACAAAAACAAAAGTATATTAAGCAAGATTAATGACGAGAAGCAGTAATGACAAAAGTGTTACATGTATGGCATTTTGTTCCTTTTAATACGATAATTTTATGTCCATAGAGTTGTCTATGTTGTCGAACCACTTATCCAATGAGTTATCTCTGTTGTAAATCCTCAAATTAGCAAATTAGCCTCATGGGGGCGTACTTATTTTTAATATTTTTGGGTAGGGGATTGCTCGAGGAGAGGGCTTGGTCGAAGGGGCTTATGGAGTATACGACACAAGGTACATAAAAAACTCTCTTCTCCACATCACAAGAAGTGAAATGTAACTATGAGAATAATGTTATTGAAAGGCCTTGATCATCTTCTTTAATGGAGGCTTATCAAAGGGGGGCACGTATTGATAATTTGAAATACAGCCATGTGACCTAATGCGAGGGGGCTTCTTCCAAATGGATCATTTTGAGGACTTTCTCAACTGCATAGTTAAACGTAAACACATTAGATAACAGTTTGACTTTTGATGGAATGGAGTACGCTCATGTTTTTATAGGAAACTTTTTCTTATTTTTGTCCAATTTGAATGCAAAGGGACCTTGGCGTGTTTCTTAGCTTGAAAACCTAATTTCTTTAGTATTACCAACCCTTAGGCACCATTCCCCCTTCCCACAACAAAATCTCTGTTAAACTTAGCTCGGGTCATCAGGAATGTTTTGCAAGTACTATAAATTGAAATCGTACCTCAAAAGAAAAACTTTTTTGAATTTATTTGTTGTTATGACAGTCTTTCCATTTCATGCGCAAAACTTTATAAACAATGTTGTCTATTTTTGCTATTTCTGGATCGAAATTGAACGACATGTAAGTTACAGTTTTAAAAACTAAATTAAAGTTTTACAGTTTGAAGTCATATTTTTAACTTTGAATCTGACCTGGTAAATTTGCTTAGCGTTGTTTAAGAAATTGTTTTAAGCATTAGAGACTGGGGCTACAATAATCAAACTGTTAGGAAACTGGTGGGTTATATTGCCCCAACTCTAAGAGATTCGTCAGTCGCATTTATAAGAAATAAAAGTTTTGAAATGAATCATTTTCATGTAACCCTATCCCCTAAAGGCATAAACTCCATGTCTACTTTCTGCCTTGCCATTGTGTTTTATATATAGGCGATGAGCAAGATTGAGGATTATTATCTTCTGCCACCCATGCTTTGAATTATCAAACAGTTAGGAAGCTTTTTGACGTTAAATGTAGACTTACTAGTATTTAGTCATTGTAGACTCAAATGAGCATGTTTGTAGCGAATATTGTTTTCTTTCTTATTTTGCTATTATTGTTTATTTTATTGCTTGCCAATGCTGGAACATTCAATTTCACACTGCCTGTTATTACAGAGAATATAATTGCAGTTTAACTGTTTTAATAAAATGAGAAATTTAAAAAAATGCTAAATATTGGTTATAGGTAAGTAAATTGTTGCATGGCCTTTTTAGTGGTACAGTTGATTAACGGACTAAACTTCAACAACCAGAGGCTTTTTCATGATATTCCATTTAGAGTCAGGCACGCTCTGACGTTATTCGTATGTAGTGATAGCAATAAGAATAGTAATAATAATAATAAAGGAATCAAGACGAGTATTTCTACAAAGAGTGGCTCTTCATCTGGATGCTAAAATGCTACATTTTTATAAAGAAAATAATTGATTTCTCATTAACAATTTTGGGCTAATTTAGAAAGAAAATCCATATCCCTAGGTTGTAACTAAAATGCGTTGCTTTGCTTCAATGCATAAAGTGTTGTTGCTGGCACTGCAATCCGTTGTTCTCACAAACTGTGGGTGTGTCAATCTATAATGAGAGAGGATATGTTGCCTACCTTAGAAAACAAGAAAATACTGCAAAAATCCACTTGAAACGCTCTCTTGGTACACCATACTGCTGCAATTTAACTTTTTATAAGGGCTTAAAATAAGTAATTTCTACAGGTCCACATTTTTATTAAAGGTAGGGATCGTCTTTCTTTGGAATTGCACGGTGGGTGTGACGGAAATGAAAGCTAGTAAGCTAAATAAAATGATAACCTTTAATGTTGTTTAAAAGTTTGTAAATCTTAATATATGTCAAGAGCACAACTACTAGTTCATGTTAGTTTTGGTGACTATCTATTTTGATAAGTGGATATGCCATATTTACAAGTCCACACTTTCCCCATAATTACGGATGCACAGTTTTGATTTACAACTCCACAAAGCGATTCAGAAATACGCATGTTTTAGGTCTTTCTTTTTATTGAACTTACTCAGTGCACTTTTCTTTTTTAAAGGGAACCAAGCTCAAGGGGTAGTTCTGAAAGGTCCGTATTTGCTGGCCTCTATTTTTATCACATTTTGGTACCAAAAGTTCCTTAGTATTTCCTTAATTTCAATTGCTCATTTGGTGACAAAGACATTTTAAATTTCCAGTCACAGAACATGGAGAAGATCAGATCTGTTCCTTATTCTATTGTCCAGCATTAGGATAGAACACTCTGTTCGTTGTAAGTTTCAATGAAGGCCCTCGTATCGGAATACTTGCTACAAGGATTTGCCTAAGTTTGTATGAGTTTGGCTTTTTCGTTTCTCCACTCTTTGCAACTAGCTTCTTTGGCTTCTGCACTTAGGTTCATAATAAAGCGCTTCCTTATAACAGAACGGCCCGAGAAAGAGCCATGATGATTTGATGCATCTTTATAATGAAAAAATTACAACACATCCATTAGTACACTAACCGTTATGGTAACTTTTTATTATATATATTTCATCAGTATGAAAATTATTTCTAAGTGGCAAACTAACTTATATGCTAAGGGAGGAAAAAGAGCAAATGGAAAACAAGTGAAAGTCAAGCCTAAGCAAATTTGTTAATTCTCTAATCATATCAACTTGGCATATAATATAATCAGTAGAAGACTTTCGTTCTATTCCTACATGTTATTATCTTTACTTTCGTTTATAACTGCTATGTTAGTCCTTGTTTATATGTATATTCTTTGTTTTAATGATTTGTGAATCATGAAATTTTCTTTCCAATAATTCTACAAAGCCCTGTGGGAATGGGGAATCCCAATCAGGAATTTCTCCACCACAACCACCAATATTCTGCTCCCCTTTCTTTCACCTCTTCTTACTTCCCGAGTATGGGCATTATGATGATATGAACACTCACTAATGTCCTAGCTAGCTGGTCAGTATTGTTTATGTGGTTTCGCTGGGATATGGCGAGGATAAATATTTTGTTTTACCTTTTATCTTTTGTTCCCTTTCGTATATAGTCCTTTTTCTAAGCTTTTATGCCGTTTAGTCATGTATTCAAGACAAAGCATGTTGCCAAGGCAACATGCCGAGCCCGTGTTCGCTAGCTGCGATTGAGAAACGGCAGCCCATTGACCATTGACAAATCAAATTTCGCGCGGGAAAAGTCGACTACGATGACTAGAGGAAATGTACATTTGCTGACAACTTCATTAACGATCCAATAAACAGAGTGCATTAGCACTAACGTACAGTCGCATGATTTGACGAGGTGTGAACAGATCTCCTGCCCGGGGAATCTACTACTTATATCCCATTGTAACATGACTAGCGTAACTGTCTATGTGTGAAGTCAAACGGGATATGAACTCGCTTTGTGTACAACTACGATCTAACTGCGTCGCGAAATAGCTGTTGAGTGTATCACAATCTACGTTTTGTCTGCATTTGTTACACCCGTATCTGTATATATATACAAGTTTGCGAAGTACGCGTTCCCAAACACGCGTTTTCAGGCCTCAATACATTCTGTGAATGCATCTTGACGTTTGTGTTGGCAGATTGGAGACGGATGATGAGCCATAAATAACACCATGGGGACCTCTGAACCAGTTGAAGTTTAAATTGGCGCACGAACGACACTGGCACACACCAGGAGCGATGTGAAGCGAGATCGAAGCGAAAGAGGAAACATGTTGCTACATTTCATGCTTTTTTTAGCACAGCTCGGAACTTTACAAAGTGAGAGAAAGTTTCTGAATCCATGTAACGCAGGTGAGTTGGTTTTCCACCATTTTACTGAGCGAAATTTATTGGACTTTCTCGATTTTCATTAACACATTGACATTACTGGATGAGAAGTCGGAGGGAAATATTCAACAGATTGATCAGTTCTAAGCCTGAACAATTGATGTCAGGATAGTGCTTGTGGGTTTTCTATTTTGTTCTTTCTTTAGTAGGATTTCAGCAAAGTAAATCTCGGTGAATGGAAAGTGCGTAATTTTATCATCACTGCCTTACCACAACAGCATGACACACGCATTTGCTATTCGTTAATATTTCAACGCCGTAGGAATTTCGAAACTGTTTGAGTGTGCGAGATATGGCTTGTGTATAAGAAAATACGGGGAAATAGATAGATCGATTTGCATTTAAGTCAGAAATGCAGTCAAATCTGCAGTACAACATTTGAAGTGTCTGGTTTAACAACAGTTTTGTATTTCTGAAGTATTTCATTGTACGGTTAGGATGTTGTTTGTGTCAGGTATACACATGACAATAGAAGGACATCTGTAGAGCCTTTGGAGTATACAAAAACACAAACGAGCACATGCATTGCTAGAAAGAGCTTTTATTCGCCCGATGAAGTGGGCGTCTTTTCAGAAGTTTATCCTTTAGTTCTTGGGAGTAGTATGTATAATTCTGTGTTTCACATTGACTTGAATGGCACATAGTATGTCTTTCCATTCATGACTCAGTTGTTCTAACTTTAAGGAGGTTACCAAGGGGATGTCGCATTATCAGATGAGGACTTGAGACACCTTACATCTCGCAGGTATGCAAGGGCTGTCTCGAACGAGATCGAGCGGAAGTGGCCACATGGAATTATTCCGTATGAAATTTCCAATGATTTCAACGGTGAGTACTTTAGTTCTGTCTGTTTATTTATCTCGTGGAATTGGATGCCTTCGACGTTGGCGAGCGAAACTTCGCATGCAGGCTTCCGGAATTTATCCAAAAGGGGCTGTGCCAAGCTACTTAATCAAATTGATTTTCCTTGTGATGACTGTTATCTGATCTGAAACAAAACTCTGCCTTGTCCTTTATCAAGGGGCATCATCACCGAGGCAATGAACACGAGGGACTTCTTGGTTCCTTGTCTATATTCCCCAGAATGAAACGTTCTCTGAGCCCTTTGATTTCTCGGACCGGTTGATATTCGAATTTAAGTAGAACCTTCCCAAGGGCTCGATGTTTAACAGCTCTTTCTTTCCCTCCACTTCAAGCTGACATTTGAAAGGTTTGTTGGGTAGCACGCGACAGGAAATATTGAAAAACCCGCATGCCCTGGCGTTATTTATTTGTTAGTTGCGGTTAAACGTATCTACAACGAGAAAGGCCACATCAGGATGTGTTTCTAATTGCCAATCATCTTTCTAACATTAATTATATATTATCATTCGTTAAGGATACTGATAAAGTCATTTACATTACGTATAAAGCCTTCGTGGAAAAAGCCACAGAACACTAATGCGTTCTTACTATATGATTATGTGAGAGAAAATTTTCAGACTAGTCCATTACATTTATTAGTGTGTCCGTAAAGTGTCCGTAAAATATAGAGAAATGTGTACGAGAAAGCACCAGCCCTTGAAGAGGGACGTTAGAGTTTTATGGCTGACTTCAGCATTGTTACTGTTTGAGATTGCTGTTGGACAGGAAGCAAGGCGTAAGCGCAACACGTGGGCAACATTGCCTCAACACGTGAGGGGCATTGCCCCCACGAACTGCGTATGCGATTTTGATCTGGACAATCTTCCATGATTGGTGTCTGACCAAATTGCAACCATTGTACCTATCCGAAAGGATCCCAGTACACGTTTTGTATATGAAAGCCAGGGACGCCTGCCCGAACCGAAGGCAGGGGGACGAGGTTCCTATTGAGGGCGCATCATAAGCATCTTTGCACTAAAATCCTTGAACAAGGGCAGGAGGGGCAGCTGCCCCCTGCCCCCCCCAGCGTAGGCGTCCGTGATGAAAGCGGTCTAGAAGCAAGTAGTAGTGGACTGCTCAAAAAGTTAAAAAAGTTCGATTGTGGATGTTTGCGATTTAAGCACATTGACAAGCAGATATGCATTCGAAATCCCAATTTATATGCAATCTCATCATCCCTTGTATTTGTATAAATTTCTTATGTTATTCTGTGTACTCCAATGCTATGTTTGGACAATGCCTGTTTGTCTGTTGAACACTAGTGTTAAACAGATTCGAATATTTTGCAAAGTTCTGACTGTTTTAGTATTCAGATCATGAAAAAACTATGAAAGTTTCAAAACTGAGCCAACGGATTTTCTTGTAAATAAGCAAAAACATGTATTCGTCTTTTCTATGATGCTAACTAATGCCAGTGGCCAAATTGGCAGTGTATACATGGATTTAGATTTCAGAACAGTGGTTGTCACGTTTGGCTGTGCGAGTTTAGTTTATGTTCGATTTTATTCACGGTTGTCCAAGGATGTTAGTCATGCTAGTGTACACTCAGGTTTTTGTATAGTGAACCACTCTACAGGGAGTCAACAAGCAGAAAGCCTCAAAAGTTAATACTTGTAGTACCAATGACAAAATCAAGTTCATGAATTATTTTATCACTGCAAAAAACAGAAAATTAGGAAGTGAGTCGATTAGCTGCAATGAAACTCACATGGATAGTGCTTAGTCCACGTGACAGTGCGTTGTCATAGAGCGGCTTTCCTTGCAACTGGCAGTTTCTGTAGTATCATGTCATTACGCTGCAATATTTCGAGAGCAATACATGTGTAGTAGTAAGTAAGGAGGTTTTGTGAAACTTTTGATAATTCAGTGTGGCCAATTGAGGCCCAGAAATAAGGAAATTCAAGAGCTAGACCTAAGCTAGGTTCGTTATAATAGGCTTGTGTCTTTTATCGTTTTGCCGTTGTTTTTGGCAGGTATAAGCATGAATTTCCACATTATGTTTTTATATCCAATTGTCATATGTTATAAGGTATTTAAGACGTTTATTTCTCTACGACATAAACAAGCCCAGTTCACAAGCTAGTATCTTATGGATACACTGCCAGTTCTTCACGTCAGGTTCACAATTTTGCATATGGCCTTGAGTGTCATGGAACAGACGGCCCCTTTCAGGGATGTATTGGGGATTGTGTCAAAATTTGCCTGAAAACTTTAAATATAAGAGATTCGTTCGTGGGCCTCTGTTCGAATAGCAACCCGATGAAACGGTGCTTACTATATCAGAGTATTTATTTATCCAAAATTAATTTAGTCATAAATATTTCAGTTATCTATATTTACTTTTAAGTGTTGTACTTAGCGATAAATAGAGCTCTACCAATGCCACAAATTTAACATAGATGCAATCTAATAGCTATTTGGAGGTATTGGGGATGACACCCCGTAGTAGATACCCCTTTATGTCCAGTTAAGCAGGTTTCCTTTGGCTTAACTTGTGTCTGGTACCATCTCTTGTTGAAAAATACCTTGAAATAAAGTCAAGAGTTGTATGAAGTTAGATTTCCGATGTAGTCTTGTTTCCGACGAAGTCACGTTCCCGATTGATTCAAGTTTAATTAACGTTGATCTGCACCACTAAACTGCCTTTATATACATCACCATCTGTTGAGAAGGCCGTAGCCATCCCAGCCTGTTTATAGAAAGGTGAGCTGGCTTATCTGCTTTGCTTCTTAACATCTACCATGTATGCTTCACCTACAGAAACGAAGGCCGGAACATGCTGTGTTTTAAAGTAATTTTTATGTCCCATAAACATTGGTAAATTGTCTTCTTGAAAAGATTTCTTATACTAAGATGTATGCAGTTATTTCACTGGTAGTTTTTTACTCCTTTGAAGCTTGTTTTGCCTGCTCCTTTTTGTTTGGGGGGAGGGTGTATACAATTTTTCACGTAATCTTGAAGTTGAACTGAAGTCCAAAAGAGCTCTTCACACTAACTAGTCCTGTTCTGCACTAATTACACGGAGGAGTTAGTTTCATAAGCAATCTTTGATTAACTTACCTATTGAGTTTTGGCTTTGTGTGATATTGATAAGCCCCAACACTGTGTTATGGAGATGCCATAAATGACATTACACTAACGATGTTAAGAAACTTCATCAAAAGAAGTTTCATAGAATGTGATATTGTTCGTAGAATGAATCAAGGTGATATTCACTTCGAAGGATTTGAACTCAATTTCTTCCCTCCAGTTTGTCTGTGACTTGGGTGCATGCTGGAGTTCCATTTTACGTCAATAATACGTCATACAATGACCTTGTAGTTCTGGAATGATAGTTCCTTGTCCAATGTGCTATTAAACCGCAGGCTTATTACTTATTGCAATTTGTGCTGAATGTGGAAGTGGTCCAGTCTGGCTCTTCTTCTTGTTTCTAGGACTCCATTAAGGGCAGTTGAAAATCTGGTTAAGATATTGTGAAAGCACTTTACTCCTTCATAGATGTTCTTGTTTTTCCAATTAGATTTTGCTTTGGTTGTTGTATGGTCACTCTCTTTCATCTTCATTTATTAACGTGTATCAGCAAACTCGGACAACACAGGCTTTCAGGAATGAATTGCTGTTGGAAATCGTTTCAATAAAAATTTTGTTCTTTAATCCCATATTTGCATCCATTTTCGTTAATTTCATAGTTGTTTCATTAATTCTCTATACGCTCATTCACTGACATATCTCCCTGGGTTTCTCTTAATCCTCTGATTTCCTTTCAACTCCAGATAATGCCATTCTTATCGAATTGACGAGGCTTAGCATTGAGCAGGCCTTAAACCAATGAAACTTAGAGATTGTAGATCATCCATGGCAGCCACCTAGAGAAAAAAACACAGATTTTGTTTGTTAAGCATATTGCCTTAAGTATCTACCGCGGAATTAGTTACGAATTAGAGTGTTATAAGATTGTCAACCGTAGACTGAATGGTAGTTAGCTTGTAAAGGTTTCGTGTAATTGCCAACACGAGGCCAATGACAGTAAGATGAAAACTCTATGAACAGCACCACACAGACTCGTTCAGCATAGACAAAAGCATTAACTTTGATCTATAGAAAATAATGGCCAGGTTATTTCTTGGCTGCTGTGTTTTGCTTTGGACTGATTTCATTGGTATTTTGTCCTTCTATCTGTATAGCAAGTTGTTCCTTTAAAACTCTACTATGAATGAGCTAGAATATCTATGTGGTACAAGGTCTGTAGATGAAGTCTCCCCTGGAGATTACGATAAATATACATACATATACATCTACAAAAGTACATATACATATACATACAAGCATATATATATATATATATATATATATATATATATATATATATATATATATATATATATATATATATATATATATATATATATATATATATATATATATATATTTATATGTTTCTTATATTTCTTTATTTATTTATTTATTTATATCAAGAAAAATGCCAACAACAACTTTTTACAACGTTTCGACTTGCATCTTCATATGTTTAGACATTCAAGTTACATTTAGTGCATTATGCGTTGCAAGTTACAATGTTCTAATTTAACTTGAATGTTAGTACATGAAGACGCAAGTCAAAACGTTGTAAAAAGTTGAATTTTCGTCATAATTTTTTTTTAAAATGTCTCGTTTTTGTAGTTTTTGAGTGTTAATATATACATACATCTATTTATGTATGTATGTATTAATAATTCTTGCACAATGGAAGAAGATGAACAACATAATTAGACAGCTGGCATCAATTTGACCTTTTGCACATCTTTTCTTGTATTCTCAGTATGTATGCTGTTGCTATTGTTAATCTGCGTCCATTGTGCAAGAATTAGTATTACTCCATGATTTATTTAAATGATTGTTGATAAATGTAGAGAAAGAAAAGCTGTGTACAATCTGCATTTCACGGTTCTTATTTATTTTCGTTGATGAATAATTCAGTTATACGGAACATGCACCAAAAATTTACACGACTTTTTTGCTCTGTTTCTTCACTTTTGCATGTATCCCATTGATTGGTTGGTTGGCTGGTAAAGTGGTTGGTTAGTTAGGTGGTTTGTCGGTTAAGTGGTAAACTGGTATTATTCATCGGTACATTCAGATATGAAGCACCTTCTTGTGTTCAATTTCGGTGTTAAGCTGAATGCCAAAGGTGCTAAATCTTGGCTCTCATCTGCTGAAGGTATCACGTTCCCAGAAGATATGTGGTAGAATGTTCGGCTTCATCAATGAGTTGTCTATTCGATATCATCTTGTCATACTGAGTTGAGTCCATTTAAGCCGTTGTAATCTCTGCAGAGTTTTCTAGAAAGACTCGCTTTATGCTAAGCCTGTCCTATAAATAATTATTTCAAATTTGCGTCAAAGTTAAATTTCATCCTTTGCTCCTAATTCGTAAAAATTATGTAGACGGACATTACCTTTGCCGGTTTCCGCTAAAGGATTTCACCGTTCTCGGTGAGAAACATGCGCCATTATGTCTTACAACAGTGCTTTCTCATTGTACCTTAATTTTCTTGAACGTACGTCATCCTGTGTGAGAAGTGAGAATTGTACGTCAGCTTTAACTTACTTTTGGCTATGCCTGTCAATGGTATGGTATCATTGCAACCGTTAGGGCATACTGTGATGAATGGATAGCGTCGCAAGACTATAGCCTGCATCAACTAGTTGACTCGGGCGATCAAGAGCAGTTTTCGCTCATACCGCATCATAGTGTTACCCAAGCTACAGACAAGTTTTCGGTTGTTTCCTTGGTCGATGTTTCAGCTCAGAAATAGAAAACCTAGCACATCATGGAAGATTTTATCATTCATTGAGCGATAAACTCGGGTAACTTTCAAAATTGACTTCTTAATCCATAGATCATAAGAACGTTACTGTCAACAGTTTGTGAGGGCACGCATATAGAGAGACGATTGCGTACACGATACTTGAAGAGAGGGTGATGAATGAGGGTATTGTTGTTTATCCTTTCGTATGTCCACCGCAGAGAAGAGTTTTAGCTACGAGCCCAGTTAATATCGTATATCCAACTGAATGTTTGTAAGATGGTGTCGCTTCGTTGATGGTTAGAGATCCGAAGGAAGATTAATGACTAAGGTCATCAGAGATTAAGATCAATTAAGCGTATTATTACAGTATTTTCTCTCTATAAATACCTTCTCTGTTACTCAATGTCCCTTTCGACTCCTAAAGTATTTTTAGACAAAGAAAGCTTTTTTGACGTTTCTTGAAACTTTGTTTTTGAAATGCTATCAATAATGCGAAACTTTATGAGGATTGTTTACATGGCAGAAATATTGTATTATTCTGTAATTTAGAAACAAGGCAATGTTTCTTCAGCCATTTGTTTGGAAATAATGTCTTATGATGAAAAGCGTGTGTTCGCTGTTGAATGACCCAGCCAAAGAACGACTGCTTTGTTGTGATCAATATTATGCAAGTTTTTGGAAATAGTTATCTCTGGTTATGCTGCACCTTAAGCTGATTTGCGATAAACAACCAGCCATATTTTAAAACAAACCAGTTACTAGAAAGTTGAGCTAAGTCATTTTGACTTAGAAGTACTGATAATGGATGAGATCCGTGATGCCTTTTAGATTACACGTTTTTTTTATAAGAAACAGGTTTATAAGAAACGTAGTGCTAGACAGCCTACAATTTAGAAAACTTTTAGAACTACAAGGAAAGAGTCAAGAACTGTAGAATTTTCTGTGACGTCCTTCACAGTTTTGAAAACCCCTTTTTTCCTTCAAGGATTTAACAAGTTTCCACAGCAGTATATGTTATGCCTTATGGAGACTACAAATGACCATGTTTTCTGTTTTGCATTCGTTGTCACTGCAATTTTTTCATTGACTTAAGAAACTTTTAAGAAACTTTTAAGAAACTTTTAGAACTAAAATGTGACCAACAATTAAGAAACTTTTACTACTAGGCGTTTAACCTTGTTTCTTATGAAAAGGTGTATACCACTATTTCTGCCCAGAGAAGGGACTTGCGTACTGGAGAGATATCTAACTCTGTGCTGACTATCTCTTACTGCAGAAAGCAGAAGATTAATTTTGTCAACTACTGCTGCTGCTCTAAGCACTTTTGAGATGTGAAGGGTATCGTGTTAGCTTAGTCCCCGGTGTTATAAATTTACCTGCAGGATTCCCTGCCTCACTTTGGCTCACGTATCTTATTTGCAGTTTCGTCCCTCCTCCACCACCATAGGGCTTTGTCATATTGAACTATGAGGTGGGGGCATGGGGGTATCTACTTCTTTCGTGATCTGATCCCCAGGTAAAAATAATAGTCTTTTGAGCATGTAGCTGACGAGCCTTATGTAGAACACGGCTTTAATTTGCGACACGCCTCTGAGAAATGGCCGACGGGCAATGGATATGTAAGGATCTGTTTTTCACTTGAGTTGAAAGCCTTTATGATTAGTTTACTTGACATTCCATTATTATTTGGCAACTTTGTTGCACTAGAAGAACCTCGCTTTGGAGTAGCAGATTGAAAACATGTATGAAACATTCAATCTTCCGCTCACTGACACTTTTGATTTCTCCTCGTGCTTCTCAGCCTTCTCAAGTTTCAGAACTTGAACTAAAAATGGCCTATTATTGGAAAGAGGCCATGGATTGGTGAAACACACATATTTCATACAGTTTCTGCGCATTTAGGGATGATCTTCCTGGAACTATCAAGTTGCAGGGTCTCTCCGTTGCCCGAAGTCCATGTTTTGAAACACTTTCTGATATGTGGAACATCCATGTGGTTGCATGGAACAATGTATGACATTAAGAAGAAGACGAGTGTTATAATATTACTTGTTTTTGTCTTTGGCACCTGGAGAAGGGGTCATCAACCTAGAATATAAGCGTAGGTATCAAACACAGCTCCCAATTGCAGAACAGGTTACAGAAAAAATTTCTTCCCCCCCCCCCCCCATCACGAAACTGCACTGTTGTATACTATCTACCGTGCCACTATCACCCAACCCGACTTTCACCGTGACCTTAACATTCCCCATAAACTTCTCCCTAGCTTTCAGCCTAGGGCTAGTCATTTTCTGTTGTATGTTTTACACGATTTCATATGTTGAATATTGAAACAGGAAAACTTTGAATTCTATACAATTTTTTTAAAACTTCCCATGTGTATATTCAAATTACTATTACAAATACAAATCTATCTAATAATAGGTAATTTGTATGTGGCAGACAAGATTACGTATGTAGTCAGCAAAACCATAACAAAGAAGAATAGTAGAAACCATAATAAGAACTATAATAAGAATGATACGTCAAGAAAATATTTTTATCTTTTTCTTGGTGTACTACTTTTATCCCAGTGTTACTTTTAGATGGGGACCTATTTGAAGGGAGGACCTATTTGAAACGAGAGCTTATTTGAGAGGGGTTTTTCAGATAATCTGAAAACATGTCACATAAAAAAACTGATTTTCAAAAGTCCGTTTTCCATAAAGGATAAAAAGAAACATTTAGATATGTAGGCTTTTTGAGGGGAGAAGGGGATGGCTTATTAGCAGTTTGAAGTTTTAGCACGGTGGCTTTTTCGAGGGGGCTTTTCCCATTGGGGGGCCACTCCAGGATTTGCGGTAGAGCTAGTTTTATTCTGACTCACCGTATTTTGAGATTTCCTTTGAAATGTCTAGCAATATATTTAAATGCTGATGGGTCGGCGTGCCGAGAGACGATGCAAGATGCCGTGTGGCCATGATTATTGTTTCATATCACACTGTTGTGAAAAAATGGGCTGTAGCAACCATAGTTTAGGAGACTTGATACGTAAACCAATAATAATCTGGTTTGATAATATCTGGTTTGATAATATCTGGTTTGATAATATCTGGTTTGATAATATCTGGTTTGATAATATCTGGTTTGATAATATCTGGTTTGATAATATCTGGTTTGATAATATCTGGTTTGATAATATCTGGTTTGATAATATCTGGTTTGATAATATCTGGTTTGATAATATCTGGTTTGATAATATCTGGTTTGATAATATCTGGTTTGATAATATCTGGTTTGATTATATCTGGTTTGATTATATCTGGTTTGATTATATCTGGTTTGATAATATCTGGTTTGATAATATCTGGTTTGATAATATCTGGTTTGATAATATCTGGTTTGATAATATCTGGTTTGATAATATCTGGTTTGATTATATCTGGTTTGATTATATCTGGTTTGATAATATCTGGTTTGATAATATCTGGTTTGATAATATCTGGTTTGATAATATCTGGTTTGATAATATCTGGTTTGATAATATCTGGTTTGATAATATCTGGTTTGATAATATCTGGTTTGATAATATCTGGTTTGATAATATCTGGTTTGATAATATCTGGTTTGATAATATCTGGTTTGATTATATCTGGTTTGATTATATCTGGTTTGATTATATCTGGTTTGATAATATCTGGTTTGATAATATCTGGTTTGATAATATCTGGTTTGATTATATCTGGTTTGATTATATCTGGTTTGATTATATCTGGTTTGATAATATCTGGTTTGATAATATCTGGTTTGATAATATCTGGTTTGATAATATCTGGTTTGATAATATCTGGTTTGATTATATCTGGTTTGATAATATCTGGTTTGATAATATCTGGTTTGATAATATCTGGTTTGATAATATCTGGTTTGATTATATCTGGTTTGATAATATCTGGTGTGCTACTGCGCGTGCACGCGTGCATTGGTTGGAGCATAAGCCAGAGATGAAGATACGATTTGCAGGTGTATATTTGGATTAGCATTACTACAATTAGTAGTAGAGAGTCATTTCTTGGATCACGAGACCAATACGTAAGTTTCTATAGTAGGCATTTATTGTGTACAAAGTTGTGCATGTGATATACGGAAAAAAGAACACTTTTTGGGAATATATAGCAGATTTCGACCGAGCTGTGCTTGGAATAAAGAAAGGGAGAGAGGCAGGTAAAATTTTGGCTGTGAGGACGGTGTGAAGAGAGATGTGAAAGGTCTATTTGAAGAATGAAAACTTGGAGAAATTTAAATTGAAGCTAATATGTGCTTTTCTTAAATGTAAACGTTACGATAAACATCTTCATCAGTGCTCATGAAGATGTTTGTATTTATGTATATTTTTTATTATTTTACTCGAAGTTGTTTGCAATTCCATTCCTTTTTTCCATGATAAACAACAATGGCTCGGCTGTTTGCACCAAAATCGATTTCTAGAAGTCGTCGCCCATTTATAGGGATCGGCGTCTTTTGCACAAGCTAACCAGTGTGTTTTTCATGCTATTTAGGTTAAAAGTAGATAGCAAGTCGTCTGCAGTTTTTGTTGTCAATGCTCTTTTTATCAACTGACCCAGACAATGGACCGCAAGATATTCAGCTTTTGTAGAAGTTCCTACGCGAGAACGTAGTTAATCTTAAATGATATCAATAAAATGGCAAATTTACGAATAAAACTGTTGGTTTTGTTCTTCGTCAGATAAGAAAAGAACTATGATAGTCACTTGTGTTGCATGACACCCAGTTTAGAAACCTCTGCAGCCTCTAATTTTTCAGTCAATCAAGTCCTTGTCATTGGACTAAATTCAATAGAGCTTTGTTTGTATTTGTGACATGCTTCTGTTGAGAAGACTGTTTTGAAGACGAATTCATTTTTTGCATAAATTTTTCCCTTCGTTCTTCACTTTGATGAGTTTTGATTATTTATGGTTTATACGTAAGTCTTTGGAATGAACTAAATACTGATACGAAAAGAGCGCATAATTTAGATACTCTTTGAGAAGCATGGGAATACCATAAGCCGTTTAATATTTTCGTTAGTCGAATTTAGCAGAAACAGTGGCCCAGAGTTAGCGTAACTTTAATTTAGTGAATGGCGGCTGTTTAGCATAATAGTGGGGGGGGGGGGGAGGGGATGAATCAGTGAATCAGCAAAAATTAATTTTAGCGTAATGTTAGTTTTGTGACAATATACTTTCGTTAAAATTGATAGAATAACAGGAGCAGAAATTGAACGGTGTAATGTATCAACTATTAGTCTTTTAATTTAACTCTGTTCTGTGCTTTGATCGTATTAATGTAACAGTAAGATAATAAGCTAAGCCACCAATATAGATTCAAAATATTACGAATTACATTACAAAGTTGATGGTTAATATTTCTATCCTTCTGAGAACCCGTCCGAATAGTTTTGGTAAATTCTGATAAAATTGTTTCATTTCAAAAATATTCAATTTCGTTGAGCATATCAACTGCTTTTTAACCTTAGAACCTAGGATTCTTTCTTATCCATTATAGGCTTCAAAGTAAGCAGCCATTATGGGAATGGTTGAAAACACTTTAATAAAACATTCAACAAAACATTGAATAAAACAGTACCATAGTATGCATATCATGCAAAATGGGCCTAAATTTAGCTGCGGAACACATGTGTAATCAGAATCCCGGATGATGATTGGTCAATTAGGTTTTGGGGAAAATAGACCTATTAGAGCTCTCAGCCAATCAAACATTTGGTGGCTATGCTCGAGACGGTGCCTTGTTCTATGGGACTTACGGTTGCAATTTTAAAACTTGATTTTCCATAGGGCTAGAAGTGCAACAGTTTTATGGTGATTTTAGATCTGGATTATACCCAGAAATATTGATCTGTAGACTGAATGTTGTACAGTTTTAGAATAGTATCGACATTGCCTCTTGTGAAGTTTAAAAATATAGTGTTTATTGGTTCTATAATTAGTATCATCAAAATTTTATTTCATTGTAGAGATTTTTTTCGTTTCTTTTCTGTTTCTTACAACAAACAATCCTATGACAACTTATCTACTGGTAGTTGGCTACTCCTCAACATTGGAAGCTCCTCTGATAATCAACTAGATATATCCTGTGGCATATTCCTAAAGAGATTAATGCCATTCATTGACGTCCAGATATTTAAATCTATTTTACCATGAGAGAGGACGAGAGAGCAACGTACTTAGTTTCCAGGAATGAGCACTATTTATTTATTTTTAGCTGTGTTTTCAATCCCTTCAAGCTATTTTCTGATGTCATTACGTCATCATGCCTGCAGTTCCCAGCACG
Source organism: Mastigias papua (assembly GCA_964019165.1). Classification (NCBI taxonomy): domain Eukaryota; kingdom Metazoa; phylum Cnidaria; class Scyphozoa; order Rhizostomeae; family Mastigiidae; genus Mastigias; species Mastigias papua. Next base: position 21,629,715 of record OZ025267.1, read on the forward strand.
GCTAGGTTTACCCTCTGTATTTCGCAGTTTTGATGATGAAGTTTATTAATATAAACGAAACTCGTGATTATTCCAGGCTTTCCTAAGGGCCGCAGTATTTTAAGGCTTTTTGGGGGAGAGGGGCTAGAAGCAGAATGTTTACGAAGGTTTTCCTTACGTACAATCTCTCAACAGTAGAACAATGAATATTTGCTGGGTTTTTGAGTTTCTAGAAACATTGTTCAAAATCCAAGTAAAATGAATGCTCCAGGCTTAGCTATTCATTCAATTTAAGTAAAGCCAAGTGATTCAATCTTCTACCTTGGGATTTACATCTTTTGATACATTGTGCAACCACAAGAGGTTCGACCACAAGGCAGACATTCTGGAGACCCGGCCGTATACAGTATTATGTTTGTGGAAAAGCTATCAAATCATAAAAAGATCATAATAGTATTTATGTGGAAACATGCCTTCTTTTGTGCAGATCTCTCTCCAAATCCGAAATCAAACAGATTGACAGAACGAAAGCCCAACGGCATCACTTTGGATTACTTTGCAGACAGAACCTATAAGATTTAATGGCCCTTAGAAGATTCATAATTAACTTGAGAGAGGACAAATCTCAGATAAATCTTCGTCAAATATAGACAAGAAGCATTGGAAGTGGCATGCCATTCTGAGGAATATGATGGGCTTTTGTCATTTTAATAATCCACCTACTTACATCCCAAGAATAAATCCGAGGCATGGGTGAAGCTTCAATCTATTGGCATGCATCCGTGTGAGAAATAATGGTTTACATATATGTGAGCGGATTTGTGGAATGATGACACATTTTTGTCAGCAATTTTTTTCGCCCGATACTGAAACGTTTAAACTTTCTTTTCAAGAATAGTCAAGTTTGCATAACTCGACGTACAGAGACACTGTGAAAATTGAGGAATGTGACTCGAGTCAACGACTGGCGTTGCTCAAAATAGTCACTTATGAAAAAATTTGAGATTCTCAGATCCATTTGCCCGAACTAACGGTACGAGTGGAACAGCTCTCCGAAATGGCTACACGGTTTTTTATAAGGAGCCACTTTAAAAGGAACCTACTGAGAGAATGCCAAAATACACGTTTTTATTTTTTATTTTTTTTGAGAAAGTTTTTTTTAGTCCAGTACTGAAACTGTCTTAGGTTTTTTTTGTGATTTCTGCACTGAAACTTTCTGAAGATTTTCTTAGCAAGAATAGTTAAGTTTGAGTAGCATTACAGTTTTACACGATAGTATGCTTACACAGATAGACAGGCACTACACAAACATGACACTGAATTAGATAGATTTTAATAAGAAATCTATATAATTTATGCAAGAGGGATCTTGGGCTCGCGTAAAAATTGTGATTTCAAGTGTGTGTCAACTTATCAACTTTCTTAGGTCTCAGAAATCCAGTACTGAACTTCCTTAATTTTTTGAGCAGTCGAGTACTGCTCTCTTATAAATCACTTTCTTATAAAAAAACGTGTAGTTCATAAAGTTCCTTATCTTTTATTTCTCATGATCATATGCTAGTAACAAAAGTCCCTCCATAGTCTTTAATCGTATCTGCACATTGAGCACAATTAACTGTTATGTTTGATTTTGTCAAAACATAATACTAATGTACACGCTTTTTCTTTTATAAGGAACCTACACGTTGAATGCTAAAGTATATAAAGAACTTATACCCCTAAAGGAACTTTTCAATTTGAAAAATTTTTATAACAGCAAACAGTCAAGAATTAGGAGCTGGCTCCATTCACTCGCAGCCAAAATCCTCATAGATTGCTTGCTATGCTTGTGTCGAAGTGTGTCAATCGAATATGCTTATGCTTTGCATTTTGAGATTAAGCTTTAACATGTATACAACTTCTTTCCTACCTTCTTTGTGTGTTCCGTCTTTAAGTTATAGCCACATTCAGAATTTCAATTTTTTACGTGTGTCTGTACCATTTTTATGGCAGTAAAAGTGCCGTGAAAATTAAAGAACTATTAGGGAAGTTTTTCTACTACAATTTGATTATTGGAGGTCCAAAACTAAGGAACTTTTGGAACTAGGCCTTGAGCTAGGTTCCTTACAAAAAGGCGTGTGTGGTATAAAGCTAAGGTTTAAATTAAAGTATAGCTTAGTGCAGATTAGGGTATCGACTCCTTCAAATCGGGATCTAAAATACACTGCTCAAACTTGACTTTTGTGGATTGAACAGGTTGAATTGTACTAGATATAAACAGAATTGGACGTAGAATAAAAGAATTAGAAGAGGAACTTCGAAAAGGAGGGCAAAGTTTTTGCTGCCTGACAAGGACATTCAGCTGTCAGAAAGTTTACTTTTCTGATTGGAAGCAGCATTTTACTCTTTACCGATTCTACGTTGTTGTACTCACAAACAACTTTTAACCAGATTACTTACTAGGAAGTTTTGCCATTCCTGGTAAGCTCCATGCTTTGAGATCGCGTCGACAATGCGGTATAAAAATGTTTCTTATGACGCCTGATGAAAGAGGGATGTAAGACTGAGAAATTTAATCTCCTCGTGGTACCATCAGAGACGTCTTGCAAATCATAGTCAATGGAGCACTGGCTATAAAAGTCTGAAGAATTGATCTGTTTGGATCTGTCTGTAATGTCACCTTCATAAGCTAGTACTTCTCTCAAGTGTACCTGTATCCGCAACACGTATCTTTTTGAGGTGCTATCAAATTACGTTTTATCCATGAAATTTAATTTGCGCCACTGGGCTATAGGACCATTCAGGTTACCTCCGAAAAACAGGCTACGTCATTTGAGTAACTTCTATATACTATTTGGGATTATGAAATGTTTCGTTTTACCAGATTGTTCGCCAAACCATACAATTGAATCCTGCTTTATCGATATAATTATCTCATCAAATCTATCAATGGAAGTTAATCCAAGGCCCGGATTCTGCGTAAGACAGCTTATCTTTTAGGGGGAATTTCGAGGATTCAAGTCAGAATAGATTATATGATAATTACAACCCAGTTATAGCTAGTTTGTGGGTGTGTGTATAGAACAGGATGTCCTCGTGTTCGTAGAGCATCAAAATATAATCGATATTCGTCTGTTACGTATCACATATTTTTCGTTAGCATTTCATTATTTTGTAGTCTAGTCTTCACCGAGGATCCAAACTTGCAACATGAGGTCCTTGTAGTTCTGTTTCATAGACTGGTAGTATTCAGTGTTCTGTCAGGAATGAGTCACGGTCACCACATTACTTTCTAGCCCACAAACCCGGCTTGTGGAAGCCCTGAAAGCCTTGAAAGGCTGTGAGAATCTTCTGAAAATTTTCCTTGCAATCCATTCCTTTTCAAGCTTGTTCAAAAATCCGCAAGAATTTTAACTTAAAAATCATTAGACAAACTCAGCAGATATGCATGAGACATGTTATAACCCCTTTTGCTGTTGAGGGTCGAAGTATTAACCCACTTTCGTCTTATCCCATAATCGGATTGAGGCATACAAAGATGTTTCTCCGTAAATTACAGCTGACAGAGAAGGGAATGAGGAAAGTCAACATTCGGACTTTATCATATGACTTTTTAATACAGTTGAAAGCAGACTTTCCACGTTTTGTATGAACTACAATCCTAAATCGCATGCTTTTATTTCTTATCATTTTGAGGTTAATAGTGTCTAATTTTTTATTGTGTTTCTAAATTGTTTGTCTGGAGCAACGACCGTACATCTGAATCAATGCATTCTTCTGTTAATCCATGCTACATTGCATGAAATTCCCCCCTTGGATATTCGATTAAGAAGCTAGGAGTAAATATTTCAGCGACTAATTGTGTTATTGATTTTGACATATCAGTTTACCAAAGCGTTGTTTAAGATAGTAGCTTAAAAGAGTCAACTAGTTGAAGCCAATTCTTGTATAACAGCAAACCACATACCAACTAAATTGGTCGAATAGGCAGTCACGATCAATACACTTTTTGTTACAAGGAATCGATTTGTTAAGAATCTAAATGTTGAAGACAAAAAATCAAAGGAACGTGTACAACTTAAACAGAATCCCTAAGGAACTTTCCAATTTCGAGTATTTTATAACTGCGAACAAAAGAGAATTACAAAGCCTAGTTCATATAGATTGTTTGTAATCCTTGTAGCAAGTGCTTCCTAGATGAGTTTCTAGATGGAAAAATCTAAATGGTTTTGTTACTAAGAGATCTTTCTTCTACAAGTATTGTCACTAGATTCCTTGATTAAAGTTCATCACTTTGCAATTTCCTCGCTTACTTTAGGTCACTATTCCATTCCCAATACTGTATATCATACGCCTAGTAGCCTTTGCATAGCTGGTCATAGCGACTGAATTGCAACATCTATATCATAAAGTTACTTTTCTTTGCAAAGCTTGTCATAGCGACTAACTTGCAACATCTATGACATACAGTTAGTTTTCTTTGCAAAGCTGGTCATAACGACTGAATTGCAACATCTATATCATAAAGTTACTTTTCTTTGCAAAGCTTGTCATAGCGACTAACTTGCAACATCTATAACATACAGTTAGTTTTCTTTGCAAAGCTGGTCATAACGACTGAATTGCAACATCTATATCATAAAGTTACTTTTCTTTGCACTGCTTGTCATAGCGACTAACTTGCAACATCTATAACATACAGTTAGTTTTCTTTGCAAAGCTGGTCATAACAACCGACTTGCAATATCTATATCATGCAGTTACTCTTCTTTGCAAAGCTGGTCATAACGACTGAATTGCGACATCTATATCAATCAATTACTTTTCTTTGCATAGCTGGTCATATTGACTGAATTGCAACATCTATATCAATCAATTACTTTTCTTTGCATAGCTAGTCATATTGACTGAATTGCCACATCTATAACATACAGTTACTTTTCTTTGCAAAGCTTGTAATAACGACTGACTTCCAATAGCTCTAACATACATTTACTTTTCTTTGCAAAGCTGATCATAACGACTGAATTGCAACATCTATAAAATACAGTTACTTTTCTTTGCAAAGCTTGTCATAACGACTAACTTGCAGCATCGATATCATAAAGTTACTTTTCTTTGCATAGCTGGTCATATTGACTGAATTGCCACATCTATAACACACAGTTACTTTTCTTTGCAAAGCTTGTAATAACGACTGACTTCCAATAGCTATAACATACATTACCGCGTAGTAGTCAAGTGAATTAAAAGTATCACCTCTCTATCTGAGTTTGTGGGAGATCTGTTGATTAGGCCACAACAACCGCCTTTTGGTGGTATGGGCTTGCAAGTCCCCTCCTGTTATCTAAGATTGTCATTTTCTCTTCAATTGTGGTTGCAGTGCATGACTGTTGTGGATTGTTGACTCTAAAGTAAACGGTTCGATTTAATGCGGAACATTCTCGGTGCAGATCTAGACCAAAGCTTTTCATATATAGTTGATATTTTATAACTTCAATTCTAATAATGGGAAGTCGACGTTTTGTAGGAGTTATCGGGGCAGTATTCCTATTGGAAGCCTAAACGAAGGAGATTAAGAATCCTTTCGATGCAGATAATGTTCGAGTTTTTGAGTCGTATAAAGCCCCTTCACTTTAACCATATTATCAGCATTTAGGGAAATCAATACATTCGATCTCAATTTTTATTCAAGTCTCATTTTCATAGTTCCTGGCCGTCAGGCGAACGTGATATACCTGAATGTTGGAGTGTCAAAACAAAAGAACGCTCCATCTGTCCTAGGCCCCCCCCCCCCCATCGACGCAGCTACAAGAATCACACCCATCGTTTCACGTTTGTTAGTATTGGTATAGATGAATTGGATGCGTCTACGCAGTTTTCTCCTGCTTTAGCAAGCATGCGACATCTCCATTACAAATACATGATTTTTGTGTTGGTGTGTACTTGGTTTTTTTATGTGCTTATTTGTTTCTTTGAGAAACAGGCAAATGGTGATCAAAGATTTGTTGGTGGTTCTTTTTCTGACGCTAGGGTTTGTTGCTAGAGATGAAAGTGTTACGAGAGTGCACCTTGTGCATCTTTTAACGAAGAAAGATTATGACCCCTCACAACAAGGTTACCTAAGTTGTTGGAACGCTGGAAAATTCTATAAATCTTAAGTGAATTTTGATATACTGACTTTTCTTCGAAACGTGGATAGAAAGTACTTCGTGCATCTTCCCGACAACAATTGTTTCGACAAAATTCCCAGTAAAGCAGCTCACTTGTGCAAGGAACGGAGTTTTATGTTCAGTCTATACCCACCTGATAATTCTCATACTCTCGGTATTTCCCTCACCATATTGATCATGCCTATTGCACGTTTCTTGACGTTTTTTGCGAAATCATTACTCTGCTGCTCATAAAGTTAAGAAATTTCAGTAATTGATTTTTGAGGCCTAGGGAAGATCATAAGTTGATACAAATTTGAAATTCCAATTTTCAAGCAAGCCCGTCTGCTCTTTTGTTTAATTTGCGTAGATTTCTTTTGATAGTCTAAGTTTCATATTTGCGTACTGCCTGTATGTATGTGTAACTCTGCAGTGCTACTCAAACTGGAATATTAAATCATGAAAAAGCTGAAAAAGTTTAAGTACCAAGCGAAAAGGCTTTCGTATAAAAAATGTGTAGCAATTTTCCATCAAAATCTAGGACACCAATCTCTTGTTTTCATCCATTTTTTCTCATGTTAGAAATTTGCAAGTACTTTTCCAGATTTATTCTCTCATCTCGTCTGTATGTCCTCCCGCATGACGTAGCTGTCTGATTTCAAATCAAATGGTTTACCTCTCAAGTGACATTTGGTTATGATTGGTTTCCTTCAGCTCAGCTGGCTAACTTATTTATTACCATCTAATTGATCTTAGTCATATTAGAGCACCACTGTTTGTTTCCCGGGTTGTAGGAAAACTTGCCTGGTTTTCAATTAATGACGAATGTTGAACTTTTTGCAGAATGTGGCTGGATTGGACTTCTCAGGAAAGATAAGCTCGTATGATACCCATTCCGCGAACATCAGGTGATTCGTAGGGTCAAGTAGTTTAGTTAGAGAGCAATTTTTGTCTCAATGTTATGGATGCGTGTCCTTGAAAACTAAATGTAGTCACGTGCTTTCAAAATTGAAACAGTATCTTACGTATGGATTTTTCCTAAATTACAATCTAGGCTGTTCGTGAGTGAGTTGAACAAAATCATGTGAATTCTTACAGATCTTTGGTAACTGATTTAACAAGTAGTTTAAAGCTGAAGTTTGTACGTGGGGTGGATCTTTCAGTCTGAAATGCCTATGAAACCATGCCCATCATAGCTTTCCAAGCTTGCAAAGCACCAATAGCTTATTGCAACTTTTCATGGGCGATAATGTTAACTAAAGTAAATTGCTTGCGAAAGATATAAGAAAGATCCTTTGGTTGAGAGAAAGATATGCGCATTTTATGACAAATGGCACATTGGAACCATTACCTGGTTCAACGCAAAACTGAACCAATACCGTATCCTTTTCGAGAACCAAAGTGAAGATTGTATGAAGTTTACCGACAGTAATGAAATGGACATGAGGTTGATTTAGATTTAGAACTGCACTAACTTCTTTTGTTTGCCATCATGCTAATAGTTTGCTATATCTATGTGTTTTATATCTTAGAAAAGTAGAAGGTGGCTGAGTCCTCTCCCCTCTTCCGAGTGTCTTCCTTTCCCCTCCGGAGTGTCTTCCTTCTACAACGCTGACCTCACCCAAAGGTGCCTATTTAGTTTGGTTTTTTGACGTTTGTGGTCTTAAGAGTGCAGTGTGAGGAATAAGGAAGGCATAATATATTAACTAATGGCTATTCCAAAGATTCCAGTACCCTGTTTGGCGCGGGTACCCCGATCATTTGATACATTTCATAAAATGGATGTCATCATTAAGTTTTGGAATATGTGGTCTTTGCATTTGTGCATAGCAACGAAGGAAGAACCTACCAACTGTGCTCGTTTATATTATCAAGATTTGATTTGCAGAATGAGTCTCTATGGTTTGGTATTCCACGACTGTATTTCCTTTCCAACACCACTATCTGAGATTAGAAGACCACTGTTTGTGTCCAAGACCACGCAGAATAAGGCACTGAATTGAAACTTGTGATATGTCATATCCCTAGTCTACCTATACGATTAAGGACTGGTTTGATGCTTGCGTGGGATTTAGTCGTAAGAGGAAAACCAGATACCTGAGCAGGTTTTGATTTTTGTCTTTACATTCGATCCCAAACTTTAGGAATTATCCCTTAGAGTGTACTCTGAAGGAAAACATAAGTACTTAATTATAAACAAAAGTTATCACCGCACATTTTTCTGAAAATATGGGTTATTGAGCGGAGGATTATTGAGTAGAACCCCATAAGAAATGTTTCTAACCACGCCCTTGTGGGACGCCAGATTTCTGGAAAGCTGATAGAATGAACATTGAATTCTGATTGTTTGTTGATATTATAGTTCATACCTCAGTCAAAGCAACTAGAGATACGAAAGATCATGTGAGTACATTTTTGAGGAGTTAAGTGGTTTTATCACTATGCACTTTTGCTGTTTACCACTACACAAAACCACTTTATAATTGCGCAAAGTTGTTGTCATTACACGCTAAGGTTCGGTATTAGAGGATGTTTATTTGCAGCTAAGACGTTTTTCACTTTTAGTCTTTCTTCTTCCAGTTTATTGTCACATTTCTAGCCAAATGGATTTTTATCTATTTATTAGGCTCTCCTGATCATAGATTCTACAGATCAGCATTACAATATGCATGCGAATCGTTTTGACTGAAATTAGAAGTCTTTCCGTACAGATAAGTTTCCATATTTTAGAGTGGTCTTGGCCACGTTGGCCATACTTTTTGGCCGCGGAAAATCAGAGTGTTGTACAGGAAATTTAGAAGGACTGTTATCTTTTGATAATTTTAATTTCTAAAGTATTTTTGTCTGATCTGACCATCTTTTCTACGGATCAATATTTGGTAACACTTGATGGTATGCCTGAAAGATCCTTTGGCCATATACCCTTGCAGTTTTGGGATAGTCTCAGTCACGTGATCGTAGGAAGTTCTGACAGTGCGTGGCAAAACTGTATCATAGCATAGTCTGGTCTTGTAATTTCTTTAAAATAGGTACTGGTGCAGATGCGAACACTGTGCTGGTAGAGAAAATAGTTGATAAAGTTGTGCTCTCTTCGCGTCTTTGTTTTTTAATTAATGAATCGAAAATCTATGGAAGTCACGACGTCCACCGTACAGGCAGTATGGTGATAACAAAACTGTTCACTCGTTTCTTCAATCATCTTGTTTGTTTCCTACAGTCTTACGCTGCTATAAAGCTCAAAATTTTTTTGATAATTATTTAATGATAATATGGTTGTGATTTGCATTTCTCTGTAAATTTCCCTTATTTAGAGATCTTATCGCAATGGGCTTAATGTTTCTGATACGTGAAGATTTCCTGCTTTTTCATTATCAAATGACAAACCATTGCGCGTTTTACTAGTTTACCTCACAGCATATGAACTTTTGCAGATACCATCTTTCAATCTTATTTGCATCCTTGAATGAGATTTAATAGACAGGGAAGATCCGGTCGTAGTATATATATTGCCCTGAAGCATTATGTCGTGAGATATCAGATAACAAGCAAACTGGAAGTTTATATATTCTTATGGCTCCTGCCACCTTAGCCTCATTTCTGACAGCCTTAGCCTCACTTCTGACAAACCTCATTTAAATTTATAAAACTTATGCTTGAGTTTTGAAGCTAGTTGAGAAAAAAATCTATGACTTATATAGATCAAGTGTGCTTCATTGTATACTGGAGAATTTCATCTGGCATGTCTCAGTCATTTTATTTTGATTTGAGCATTAACTTTTGGGGCACCTAATAGGAGGAACCTTTTCAGACGCTCACGCACAGAAACCTTATGTTCAGTAATGTGCATTTTATTTCCTTCAAGGCTTCCTCTTCACTACTTTAATTCTCGAATGTTTTCGACTTCAAGTTTGTCCCTGAGGCTGTGCACATTGAATAGTTGTTTCAATGCAGATTTTTTGCAGGAAAGTGATTTAAAGAAATTAGTGCTCGACTGCTCAGAAAGTTGAGAAAGTTCAGTGCTGAATTTTTGAGACCTAAGAATGTCGGTAGGTCATAAACCCCTGAAATTCCAATATTTACAGAAGACAGTTATCTGTCTTACGTAGTTTGTATATACTTCTTGTTTTACGCAAATTGGAATATTCTTCTGAAGACAATCTTAGGATAGTTTTAGTATTGAAATCATGAGAAATAACGGGTAGCGTTGTAGCACTGGGTGAAAATATTTTTAGAAAAACGACTATTTTTCTTTTGAAATTTGCAGCCTGGCATATTTTGCTATTTGAGATGCGGTGCTGACAAGACCGGTATGACCAATCCATTAGGCCTATACTTTTCGATCCAAATTGGAATCACCATCTCTATGTAAACATATGTATATGGAAATGTATGGGTAAATGGGAATCAGAAATCACACGATAAAATCGATACGTGGAAGGAAACACACGTAGACGGACGTATTAGAAAGGTTAGAAAAACCGCTCTAGGTCCTTGTTTATCACGTGTTTTTTTGCCTTGCAGATCACCGTTATATTTCCGTCGTTTGCTATCTGCTTCGTACTGATGATGATTCGGGTTTTAGTCGAAAACTCTAAATTTGATGGATTTTTCTTACCGGTGTTGTGTCAGATTTTCTTTGATAAGTCAAATAATATTATAAGTATAAATGCAGAATTTTTATGGTGCTTTTGTTATCTTCAAATGTATACAGAAGCTGTATTTCCGACGTGTCATCGATTGCAAATCTTTGCGTTCAGATTGTGCAACGTTGTAAGTGAGTTGTTCGTGAAATATAGTTTTCTTGGGCATCAGGTTTATCCACCATATACCCGCAAACTGTGGTATGGAAGGTTTCCAAATATTTTCTATGTCGATCAGATAGATGAACGAATCAGATCTGATCATGGCATTTTAGTTAATTGACCATGTTTCCATTTAATGCAATTGAATAAGATCTGTTTGAGCAGCCGTATTCAGGTCGTATGACTCAACTTAGCCTTAAGGCAATCAAATGCCTGTTCTCTACCTTAGTGGGTGCGATAGACAAGCGTATATAGATAAGTATCTTCCAGTTCGAAGATCTGGTATGAATAGCATTCTCGTAGTTCTTAATATCCTTCATATTTTATGGCGCGAATTTGATATTCTGTCAAACAAGTGTTGGGTATGAATATGGTTCATGAGACCAATTGAGAATTTTGAGGCTAAGCGTAAATTAGAATGTGAGTAGTTGTTTGGCATACTTGAAATTGATCTGAAAATCTAGCAAAAAGATCTTGTAACGTTAATTTTATTATAGAAGGCCGAGTTGACATTCAGGGACGCCTGGGTAGGAAAAGGGCAAGGGGTAAACCCTGCATATGGGGTACCAAGCATGTTGGTTTTAAGTGTCTTATCATACACAGTTTGATTTATTTGCTAGATTTGATACTTAGGGTCTTGTTTTCGTTACTCAAATGGGCATTTCTCTTCCCCTTTTGCCCCCTAGCGCTTTGGACAGGCAAGGTGATCACCCCCATTGCCTCCATGCTGTTGGTGTCCTTGTGAACATTGCAGGAATTTATAAAGTAAAGTAGTTAGCTTTGTGAGGTAAAAATGGCGTTCCACATAGCACTGTGAAGTATTTTTACAAAGAAGACATCAGGAAGTTGTGTATTAGTCAGAAGAAAGTAGATCATAGGAACATTACTGAGTTTCAGTTCCGTCTGATGATAAAAGTTGTGCAAAGCATATTTGTTGAAAACATCTGTAAGTGCCGCTCGATTATCTAGTGACGTCTCGTCAGATATCGTTAGAGAGTTGAAATCTAAAATATTCAACATTTTGCTGGGCTCTGATAGAAAGCCAATGCCGATGACGCTCTGTTTGTGGGTGACCTTTGTTGTCTTGTAGCTGAACTCGTTTGTCAGTTGTTTCTCCAATCATTCAGTATCTGAAGAAAATTTTGAGTAGTGGTTACCAAATGAATTAAAATTGGTTGAAAGAACTCTACCAGAGCAATAGAACAGGTTCTGTTTGTGTTGACGCGTTTGAGAGAATGAATAACCAGTTTAGTTCAACTCATTTTTCAGGGCCTAAATTATAGGCAATTTACAACACGACTGCTAAACAGCAGACAGTAAGAGTTTTCAAGTGGAGCCTAAACCATTAAGAGTTGTCCAGGACCGCACCCATCTCCTACCAGAAACGCTTTTGTAGTGTAGCATACTTTCATGCTCTTGTTCTTTTTGCAAGAAAATTCCATTGCTGCTATTCACTTTTTTTTATAAAAAACGTAGATAAAGCGTTTTAATGTTAAAGGTTCCTTGCCATTATGTCATTAATTTGAACAGTACCTTTAGAGCCCTGAAAAATGGTGTATAAGTAGTAAGACACTGTATGTGGGCAGGGTCCTAGAGTCTCAGAGGAAACCCTTCGATGAATAACTTGTTACAGTGATTGCCCCCACGATTCATGTGAATTTGACTGCAGTAAATGTAACCAGTTTCCAAACTCTGAATTCTTTGCAGTGACAGAAGCATTCAAATTGAAAACTCCTTATTAATCTTGTCTTTAGTGGCACAGCCCTTAGGTCCCCCTCCCACGTGTAGATTCCTTAAAAACAGGTCCCTTATAAGCTCTTACATCACTAAACTGAATTTTTTTCAAGACTACTATTTGTTGTAAAGATCAGTGTTTTTAGGACCTGCGATGGGTTGATTGTACTATACCACTCTGTCCGCAATAAAACCATTACTTGAAAGGTTATGCTGAAAGTTTCTTACTACCAACCGGTCGTATGCAAATTAGGCAAGGGAAAAAGAACGTTTCTTACTCCAAGTGGACTGACAAAATTCACCAACTTTTTACATCGGTTTGGGTAGCTACCCTTCTTTTTTCTTTCTTGTTTTTGCTTGTTTTTCTATGTTAAATGGAAACATTTTCACTTTTATCTGTATCAGGAATTTTGCGGAGGATTTCTTGCCTTTCAAATATACTTTTACAGGAAAATCACCGGACTTAGTAATGGGTGGATATGAATCCAGACAATTGTAGATATAAATCCAAGAAACGACGGCAAAAATCCATTTAAGTAAGGAACTGTCCTTGAATTGGTGTCAGATTTGAAATCAGTCTAAGTTTCCGGTGTTTAGCAGTGGTTCGTAGTGGCTGTGCTCACCTCTCGTCTTAGGACGCTTTAGACAAATTTTTGTTGGTGGTTTCATCGTAATCAAGGGGATATGGAATATTTACACGTGAGGTGCAACTTATAACAGTGGCCAAGCAGTTCATTTTGCTTCCAATCGGTAACATTCTTCAAAGTGCTGAGATTAGTATGCCACGCCTTTAGAAATTCAAACAGTCACTAAACGTAGGTCATCACTTGCGATATACAGTGTGCGAGGTCCTTGACTAAATGACGATCCTGGTTGTAAGGTCGAGTTACTCTCTACAGTTTGACTTCAGAAATTGCATATGTGCTACTCTATATCGAAAGCAAATATGGTGGAACTCTTGTCAGAAGGTCATCTTACGAAGAATTGATTACATTCACTGCCAAATAGAAACCCTTTTGCAGGAGATTTTGACTGAAGGAATGGCACAGTCAGAGACCCCATTAGTAAACGTACGAGCATGTTTGTAAAATCACACTTACGAGTCTCCCTTTTCCTACACTGGAAGCTCTCGACTTCCTTTATTGGTAAAACGTCCACCTTAAGTCACGCCTCAGCGATTTCTTTTGTTCTGTATAACTGTTGATACACTATTGAACAACTCTCTTATAGCAGAATATACAGCTAGTTCCAGAATTGAACCTCAGGATATCAATGCAGCGAACCAGAGCACGTTGTTGAAACCTCTTGAGACGATAGATACTCTCTCGTGGCTTAGGAGATTCTTCGCCTAGGAAAACACGTGGTCAACTCGTCATTAGGAAGTAATTGTAGAAACAGCTAAATGTCTTTACGTGGTCAGTCAGTTCCCTAATGAATGATTTCCTGTTGTCAATAGCTGATAATGTGTTAAGTAGTAGTATAGCTATATCTTACATGTATAACTTTCCGTCATCGAAAGGAATATGGTCGTCTGTGGACGAGCATCGAATAGGAATGTGTGTTGAGAATGATTTTTATTTGAATATGGATGTAACCACGCTATTCCGTACTGTCATGTTCAGTAAGGAGATTTCTCCATTTTCCTGTGGTGTCTGCCTCTTTACTTATAAACTGTATTGTGTCTTCGCTTATAAACTGTACTGTGTCTTCGCTTATAAACTGTGCTGTGTATGAAAGATAAATAACTATCTAATTTGAACCAGTATACCCTTTGTGGTCTGCAGATTCTTGGTATTTGATTGCCTCTCTTCTGGTGTGACCTTTCATTTACCCAAAGCTGTTATGTTTCCTCTTAACTTCATATCTTCTTTTGCCAAGAGTTCTCAAATGATTCAATGTACAATGTTGATATGCCCCCTTTTCTTTTGTTCAACATTTTGAGGTCCTGTGAGGAAATTGTGGAAGGAGGACTAACTAATTTTCAATAAGTCTGAAGTATTGAATAAATTTTTCTTTATCGCCAAGAATCTTTTCACAGCACTAACCATCTCATACTCATATTGAAATATTCCAGCATTTTTTACATTTTCTGTTTTACCCTTACCGTGCATATTGTCTGGGTTTTACCTACAGGATATATGATGCGATTGTCAAATAGCTGTTTGTTCCATTCTAGGAAACCAGAAGGCGGTGATTCAATCAGCTATTCGACACTGGGAAGTAAATACCTGTCTAAGTTTTGTCAGCCGACAGAAGGAAGAAGAATATGTTGTATTCCAAAATGAGGGTGACTGCGGGTACGATTTCTTTCCATATAGTTTCATTGATAATTACACACTTTTTGCGGATTAAAATCAAAATTAAAGTTTAATTAGGATGTTGTTTTCCTTGATATGAGATAGCAAAAGCAGAGATTAAATTGCGTATTGGTCTACTGCACACTTTTTTATAAGAATATATGACCTATAAGAGTATCAAGGCTCAAATTCTCTGAAAATTAAGAATAATTTAAGCATAATTTAAGAATAGTGAAAGGCTCAAGTTTCATCAATGTTTAGACTTTTTGCTGATTTAAGTTTTTTAGAAAACAAAACAGATTATGCTTCACTTATCCTGTCTAGAACTCGTTGCACTATGATGTGACTCAGTAACTCTTCAGAGAGTGTCAGTTACACTCTTCTCACTATAAGACTATAGTCTTTACGAGAATTAATTCTCAGAATCGCTAAAATTTCAGAATCATTAAAGAATATTCTTAGGCTTAAAATCAAAAGATTTAAAGAATATTGAGGCTCGGGAAACAATTAGGTATTCTTATAAAAATAGTGTGTAGAATTTCACATATAATTATTTTTTTCAACTCTAAAAGGTCATGCCAACAGAAAGTGCTTACTCTCCTTCATGGCAACAGAAGATATGTTCTAGAACTATGTGATACACGGTTTGCTTTAGACTGAAGATGCTAAAGAGTGTAGTCACTGACATCCATACTCAGTTTTTTTCTACATTAGAAAGGTGCGTCGTTTGGAGAGCATCTTGTGTGGAAATCAGTGCTTCAGATTTGTTAAAAATTAAATCATACCAGTTAATGTCCGCTGGCATGATAGCTAGTGCTCCTTTTCAGTGCTAGAGTTCTACCCATTTGCCCTCCTGCACGAGGTCTTATGTGATCTCACACATAGTGAATAAGCCATGTTACCACGAGGAAGTCTCTCATAAAGAGGATGGCAACAGAAGGGAAAGATAGCTGAATGACGCTAAGTTTTCTTGCATCTACGTGTAGGATTCATTTGAGTTGCTCGTCTAATTACTGGATTGAACTTGGAAGTAATTTCGCGTCATTTGACCTATTACGAAGTTCGCTTATATCACAGTCTCCACCTACAAGGTTAACCAATCTTTTGAAGTTGCCACAAGAAGCTTCAATATAGGATTATTGGCAAATGAAGGGACCACCTTTGAAAGTCCATTTACAACTAAATTTTGTCCGGATTGAATTCCCTCAATTCTTATATCTTTCAAATTCAAAATCTGATGATGAGCTATTTTTCAATGTTTAATTCAGGCGTGTATCGGTGGTTAGTGTCACTGTTGCTGTAATCCCGCTCGTTATTTGGTACTTTCTGACTGTCAGAATGTCACATCATCTAGTTCCAAAACCGCCCAATATTCAAATGATGATGGTATCTGGACCGGATCTTAATAGCTCTCGTGTTTGAGTCGATGCCGTTATGTTCAACTTTAGAAGAAATACCTGATCGACAATGCTCGTTTTTGCAAGAATGTTTTTGTCGCCCAATACTACAACTTTTTAGCTTTTTCATGACTTCAGCATCCACTTCAACTTGCAACATGCTTTGCAGTTTGGATCTCCCTACAGACTGTTCAGCTGGCACTGACGTTTGTAATAATGATAGTAGTAGTTATGGGCTAATATACCAAATAGTAATATTGAAAGATCATCAATCGAAGACCTACTATATGATAAATATCTCAACTCCATCTGAAAGAAATATAGCACTGAAAGATGTTGAGAAGTACAAATACCTTGGAATAGAGATAAATCGAATGTGGAATATAATATTGGCGATTTAGGAATGATCAGAAGGACTTGTGAAAGTGGATTAAACAACTACCTGGTACAGAAAATCACCTTACTTGGAACAGTGCGCGTAGTGATAACGGTGGTTTCGATGAAAACAGTGTATCTCTCTACATCCTACGTGTCAACACCTAAGGTGTATGGATTACACCGAGTGTTATTAGAAGATACGTCAGTATGCGAAGGGGAAAGTTAGAAGATAATAAAATAATAAATATAATAATAAAAAGATAACAAATAGTGTTTGTACAGGTTAAATTTGTATAGCAATAAGGTGCTTTTATCAACCAAGGAACTGTAGAACTTTAATAGAACTATGATAAAACGTGGAAATTAAATAAGTATTGCAAAAGTTTGGTTAACATTAAAAGTTGAAGTTAGACTGCTTGCATAAGGTCTTGAATTTCAATATCGATTTTTCGGATCTCTTTTCATCTAAAAGTTAGTTGAAAATCTGTACCATTTGGAATGCAAATGATTTCTTCCCTGCTCAAGATATTATTTTTTGTATTGGTTTGACCAGACTTAGCATATGCCCTTTTCCATTGCGAATTGAATTGCGACCCTTTTGTTCTAAATGTGAACTGTTTCTTATTTAATTTCTATTTAGACTGGTAGTCGAACAATTTACATTATAAAACGACTACTTCCCAAGTGCTTCCTCAGTTTTGTTAAGGTACACGTACTGAAAAGTGAATTTACACGGCAATTATAAGTTTTCTCATGTTCCCATCTGTCATAAGGTGCTTTAAGTTTTTCAAAAATTTTTACGGAATGTAGCTCTGAAAGCTGGCATCATCAGTGTATGCAGGCACTGGCATCCCAGATGTGCCTACTGTGCGCAAAGCAACTCTAATGTTAGGGGAAAGCGACTGGTTTTGATACCTTTATGGTAAAAATGAAACGAGCCTTATGTTAGTCAATAAAGAAGTAATATAATCGTATACACTGGTTGTTCCTGAATGGATTAATGTTTTCTGTTGCTATTAATGTTTCTGCTCTGTGATCTTATTTAGCACTGAAAGAGCTTACCTGAGTCATCGCCTTCAACTAATGCATTAGAATTATACGTCACATCGGGCATGATTTGTCTCATTGTGGAACTCAACTTGATATTTTGCAGCGATACCTGATGTCTTATCCCTTAACTCTATCATGCCCCTCTTGATATTATGCTATGCTTAATGCTCTCGTGATATATTGCCATTGCACTTGTGAACATCTAGTAGATTTTATGCATACATGAGGCTACATAATTTATGTGGTATAATGACTTCGTAAGTATCATTAATTTTACCTGTTCACTCTCACAGCTGTTGCTCGTATGTCGGTCGCATGGGGGATGGCCTAGGTCAAGGTGTAAACCTTGCCGAAAGTTGTGTGCGAAATGGTACGATAGCGCACGAAGTTGGCCATCTTATTGGATTCTGGCATGAGCACACACGACCTGATCGTGATCGTTATGTTCAAATACATAAGAGCAATGTCTTAACAGGTCAGATTATATGATACATAGTTTTTAAGTGTTATTTGTAATGCTGCGTCTGGAAGCTAAAAATCTACCTTCAATGTGCCTTGTTTTAATCGTGTATTTCATTGTTGTTATGCGTTATTGTTTCACGAGTTGCCTGTCCAGAATATTGCTCACTAGTTCCCTTGCAAGAAATCTGAAAATCAGAATTTTTTTAGAGATATTTTCCTTATTCATACATCCAGTAGTCTAGCAAACCATTCTTTGGTTCATTCCATCGTAATTCATTCATTTACTCGTTCATTAATTAATCACTTAATTAATTAATTAATTAATTAATTAATTAATTAATTAATTCATTAGTCTTGTAAATAGAATTTTGGCAGAGAATTTTACTGTATGTAAGGTACTACTTAGGTTTTAGACCTTATAGGACGTATTTTTGTATTTAGATGTCCCTTTGTAAAGCAGCTATGGCTGAAGGGCTACCCTCCTTAAATATTTTTAGTAATAATAATCATACTACTGCTAATTCATTCCTTCATTCATTCATTCATTCATTCATTCATTCATTCATTCATTCATGTATGCATGCCTGTAGAACGCTTTCTTCATCGATATGTGCAGCTTTATGCCATGTATAGTTTGGAGAGCCATTCCTATTATTGATTTTGCTGATCATAGAATTTTGTGCTGTATACATATCAAAAACATGAAATGTATTGTATGTATGTGTGTATGTACTCTTAAGCCTCGAATGGATGGGGGGGGGGTTGGAATGTTAGGCGGGCTGGAAATTTCTTAGAAACCTTATAAATGGTTGGAATAACTGGTGAGGGTGGAAATTTCTCGAATTATTGTAGCTATGGATGAATTTCACAGCTCATTCCAACTGTAAGCAATGTGAAAAGCACGATTTTTCACGTTACTTAGAACTCGATCGAATTAGAGACACAGAAGTAATAAAAGGGGGGACTTGAATGAGGGTGTCCTTGGGTGGATTTTTTTCAAAAAAATTATTAAACCGCAGGACGTTTATTCGGAACTCAAGAGTATGTATGCGTGTATACAAATAAATGCCCAACCATTTAACGGCACTCCTTCATCAGTGCAATTCCTAATATTTGTGTCAAAACATCTCAGCTGTACTATAAATTTAGCTTCACTTCAAAGCCGAGGAAACGAAGAATATTTTTCCATCATTAAACATGGTGAGTGGACGTAATGAACCGCCAGAATCATGTTATTAGCACTTCTCCACTGCTAGCCGTTCTTTCTGGCAGGGTGGTGCAATACTTTTCGAACGTAAGTCTATATGTTCGTATAGGTGGTGTATGTGTGTGCATGTATGATTTTCGTTCGATATAAGATTGACAATTATAGTTGACATTTATTTTACTTGCAAACTTGCTACGATTATGTTTGAACCATCTTTTCATCAGGTGAACTGAAGAATTTTCGAAAGCTAAGTCGACTTGAAGTGAATTCATTTAACGTACCTTATGATTTTGGAAGCATTATGCACTATGCAAAAACCACGTTTTCAAAAAATGGTTATGACATCACAATCAGGCCAATACCAGGACTGTATGGAAAGGAAATTGGCCAACGCGTGAGGCTCAGTCCCCTAGATATTCTTCAAGCCAACAGGCTTTACGAATGCCCAAGTAAGTTGATAATTTGTATTCTGTACTGTGGTCAGCCAAGGATCCTTTTCAGCATTATTAGGGATATAGAATGTTTGAAAGGTAGAGTCGTTGGGGCCATTAACATGGAAAGTTGATCGCTATTTGAATATAGAATGCCATCAAATTAGCCAATTCAGGTTTGAAATTGTGAAGATCGTTCAACCATTCTTTTTGTGCCACTTTCTATAGTTGTTGAAGATGCATCTGATATCCTGATATTATGTATGGTCTTCTCCTTCCAAGGATACAGAGCTACAGAACAAGGCTTACTAACAGAGATAGGGGATAACCCTATAGATAATGTCGACAGTTCTATTGGTAATCGGGAAAAATGCCAAAGGATAATATTACATTTTACGATAAGAAGTGGTTTTGTACCCACTACATTTAGGGTTACGTAAACACTTTCTAATTTCTTTTTTTCAGCTTGCGGCAAAACATTGACAGACTCAAGTGGAAACTTCTCATTTCTAACTTCAAAAATCCCAAACCTCAAGCCAAAAACTTGTGTATGGCGAGTGTTCTGGACAGCAGGAGAGGGGCTCCATCTAAAATTGAAATATGTCAATTTCAAATTTGGTTGCAGAAGGACATACCTGGAGATACGAGATGGAAAGCACTCAAAATCACCTCTAATCGGAAGGTATTGCAAAGAAAATCCTCCACCTAGGTCTATAAATTTGTCCAATTCGAGCCTGTGGTTGAAATTCCACTACGGATATAAGTATTACTTGCCCAAGAGACGCCCAGTGGGATTTATTGCAGAATACACTGGTGAGTGCCTTGCTGTAGCTTTGGTTTTGGTTTTTCTTAGGCCTATTTAACGGCACAATCCATGTAGTTGTTTTTTTTGTTGTTATGGTTTATGATAACCATATACAGAGTTCTTGCAGGGTGAAGATGTAGCTTTTAGAAACGAGTCTGGAAAATTGGGCACGTTGAAGTTATGTCAAGGAAGAAAAGCTTGAAGCCCCTATGAATGCAGGGGAATGGAACAGAATTCAATCTCCCTTTTCCCTTAAAATTTGAGCGATTTTTCCTTGCTCCTTTCTCCCTTCTCCCTTCTTTTCTATTTTAACAGTGCCACTATGACACACTCTGTGAATTCTGGCTGTTTTAGTGCGTGATATATCAGTTTCGAATAAAAGTGCCTATTATGTATATTTCTCTTCTTTTTCAGTGTATGCTTTTAAATTATCCTTATGAGTAGGCACTGTTTCAGTAATTTTCATTTATTTTAATTTCATTTTTAATTATGTATGCATGATAATACATTCAGTAATGGAAATAAATAACTAATTTTACAATATCCCATGTCTAAAAACTACTTACATAGTATAATAAACCCACTTAGCATACAAGAAAAAAAATTAATATGCGATCAAACCTTGGTTAGAACAAAAAGATTGTAGTCGGAATAGAAGTTTTACACCGTGTGGTTTTTCAAAGATTGTTTTAACAAATTCTTGAAATTAACCAGCGAAGGGGCATTTCTCGTTTCCGTACATAGATTATTCCGCACAGTCACGCTTCTGTATGAGAAACTACATTGTGCGGTAGTGGTTGCAACGCGCGGTATTCTACGACCTGTGTCGGTATTACGGAGTGCTAAAGATATGGATTGTTTAGTATTTAATATTTACCTTTATTTTAACTTATTATCTTTTTTTTAAATTTTGCTTCCCATGTGAGATTTCCGTTCATCATTGACAGAATCTGTGTTAAAATGCTTCGAATTCATTTTTGTTGCTATTATTAAACCTTTTAAAAAACATAATCGACACTTCAGCTATTACCACCCTGTCATTTATACTGTGAAATCATATGAGAATGTTAGGATTCTCGAAGGTAAATTTAGCTTCACTGCGTGTGGAGTACATCTTAACAGGAGACTGCAAGCTCCTGCCTCATTCAGCCTTTTGGTCAGTTTTATTATCATCATTATTTGATTTGTGTTATTCACTGGAATTTCGAGACTAACTTCTTCTGACTCGTGCTTTTCAGTGTCATGTGGAGGTAAAATTACTGCTGAAACAGGGGAATTAATGTCCCCTGGTTATCCGGATAATTACAAAGCGAACAAGAAGTGTAAATGGGATATTACCGTTCCCGAGGTAAGGAAGCATAGAAAATCCACTTTTCATTAGATTATTGTAAGGTATGTTAGATACTTTGGATTTGGCTGCAAGATCTGCGATCCTGTTGCTCACACTTATAATTCTTGATGGACCATTTTATTTTTATTCTGGTAGTCCTTGGAGATGCTGTGTGGTACAAAATAGAAGTTTTGATTATTCTTGCCCTTTATATTTTCATTTGACAAGAAGAGGTTTAATGTAGAAAGTTCAGTGGAATGTTTTGCTTATTTTTTGATGTCGATATAAAGCCATCATCAGCATTATGATTTAGGGAGTTTCTGTTAGAAGATCAGTAATTGTATCTCCCGCTTTTTGATTGAAAGAAAAGCATTACAGTGTCGGTATATCAGTATGTTTTGTTAAGCCTTGCGGTACCTCTTTTTTAGACCGATTGTTTTATCGGTGCTTTCCGTTTAGGGTGGAAGGGTGGCCTTCATGTTTCACATGTTGGACCTCGAGAATGGAAAAAACTGTGAATATGACCGTGTAGAAATTATTGACCAAGTGACAGGAAAACGCTTAGCAAAGTTATGTGGCACTAAATTTCCAAAGGATTACATATTGTCAAAAGGTAACAAGATAACTGTGAAGTTTAATACAGACTCCGACGTACACCATAAGGGATTTTCATCAAGTTTTATTACTGGTGAGTTGATTAGTCGATTTTCATCATAATCACTGAAAGGGTTGGATCTTTGAGACGTGGAACCACTATAGAATCTTCTCCAATTGTCCCAGTGTCAATTAGTCCATGTAGCTAGGATTAGTCACAATTCAGACAAGTGTGTTTCTACGTTATCAGTCTGATTTCCTGCTTTTAACAGAGGGAATAGAAAATGAAGTACCTACTTGTCTTTGGTTATGAATTTTTTATTTGGTACGAACTGATATGCAAAGAGTGACGTGTTTTTCCAGTGGTTTAGGCACCAAAGTACAAGGTTTTTATGATTGCTAGAATACCCAAATGTATGGTTTAGAGTTACAATACCAGTCACGATCATGCAAGTACTGCCCTTTGACATTCGTATTGGTTAGTCAGTTCGATGGAATTTCTTCAATTTTTTGTCTTCGAGAGTTCGCTTTCTTATTTGTTATGGGACACATTTATATTTATATTTGAACTGTTTATACATGAAATGAATCATTCAGCTAAGATAAAAAACTACTTTACAATACTAAAATAATTAATCGTAGATAAAAATTTATTCCTACTAGAAGAGGGCGATGATCTTCGAAGGATTCTTTTTTGCATTATTTTGTCTTGAGACACTTGCATTCTCCGTCAATGTCCATTTAAAAGTAAATCAAGTATTTCTTTGGTGACTGTATTTAGTTCTCCTGCGTGTTTTGTGCTTGGAATATTGGCATGTGTTAGAGTACCTAGTATTGCATTGTAGAACCTCTGAAAAGTCCCATTAGTAGACAGTCATAATTTGATTCTTAAATTTGACGATAAGGATTTTCTACTAAATCGAAGATATATATATATATATATATATATATGTAAAAACAGTAGTGTAAGCACATTTTGTTACTCTCCTGATGATGACCATCGGTCGAAACTAGTAGAGAATTATATACATATTACAAGAAACTCCAGATCGTCTTTCTCTTGTTCACTCTATATATATATATATATATATATATATATATATATATATATATATATATATATATATATATATATATACATACATACACACACACACACACACATGTTTAGAATAAGGTTACTTGGTATCCTCAGAAAATTATAAAAAATGGCTATTAATTAGATGCCTTCGTTGTTAGATGATTTTAATGGATTCCAGCATTAGTATTTTTGGTTTCCCATTAGCTCATATCTCAGAACGGTTTGAGAAGAATTAGCTCGTATATTCGTTGTTCTTTCCTTCAGTAGTTTGATTTTATCAATGATATCTGGCATTAGATTAAGTATGCTACGGAGGAGCAGTGCATTTCCTTCGTCTAACTGCTGCGTGAGATTTAGATAGCATGTTCAAAGTCATTGACGACTTTGTTCATGAAATATATCCTGTTTCTAGAAATCAATGAGTGCTCCAGAGGAAAGCACAACTGCTCGCAGATCTGTGAAAATACTGTTGGTAGCTACAAGTGTCGATGTCAAACAGGCCAAGAGCTACACTCCAATGGACGAGACTGTGAAAGTATGCGACAGTTTAAGCCTCTTAATCGCGCTTGATTTCCTATTTGCTCATTTTGTTTGCCTGGTGATCAAGAAAGAGGAAAGATCCGAATAAGGATATCAGATAGATCTTTAAATAATTGGACAGTTATTTTTCTCTCAATGCATTCTTCTGCAAGGCTTTATTGTGGATTTTTTGAAGACCCAACCTACCCAAGCTATGGGAATTTTCCTTTGGCTATGAGTATTTAAGCCTAATTCTATTTGTGACGTGAAAAGTACTTCCCTTGTATTCAAAGAGCACTACCCATTTATAACTATAGAACTCTGTGTTACCAATTTTCCCGTGCTTGAAAAATTTTATTGGTGCTTCTCTGTTCTAGCTCTTTAGATTTTTGCTATTCGTGTTACTTGTTGTTTATTTTTCATATTTTGTTCCTATTCTATTTTCACTCTATGATTTATTTCCACCATTTCTTGGATCTCTTCTCCGCAATCAGTTGAACTTAAGTATATCAGGGTATCACCTTTCTCTGAAATTGAGTCACACCATATTGTTGATATATGAGACAGATTCTTTAGTACCATTGGATATGCTTTATTGATTTATGTGATTAATTTCAGGGGGAATACAGTAGCCCATTGTTCACCCTTCTTGTTGACAAAGGAGAACTATTATTTAGTACCTTCACTCTTTAGGAGCGTGTGGTTGGAGCTACGGTGAGAATGATAGGACTGGGGAGATACTGTCCCCAAGCTATCCACACAATTACCCAATTAACAGAAAATGCACGTGGAGCATTCGGGCTAAATTGGGGTACAAGATAGCCCTAAGAAT
Organism: Mastigias papua; assembly: GCA_964019165.1. Taxonomy (NCBI): domain Eukaryota; kingdom Metazoa; phylum Cnidaria; class Scyphozoa; order Rhizostomeae; family Mastigiidae; genus Mastigias; species Mastigias papua. The sequence continues at coordinate 21,654,744 of OZ025267.1, forward strand.
TGTTGACTTCCATCTCGAAGATAATAAGGTAGGTGACTTGTTTCGGTTGTTCATTGTTTGGTGAATTGGTCATTTTTCAAATTGTATGCAAACCCAAGATAGTGTTTATACTTAAAGATTTGGAAGCGTAAGTGGAGAAAATTTTTCCCTTCTGAGAACCCGATTATCATGCTCGAAATTTCTGCAAAATTTCCATCATGATGGGCCCACGTAATTCCCGTTCGTACTTGTTTTTCTATTATTTATCTATTGCTCTATTTATCTATAGATTAAATGTTATGTTACTAGAGTATACAATTTGAAGTGAAGAGAGTGAAGGTTTTTTTTCTATTTTAGCTTGAATTATGTCATTAGAGTTTCATACGTGTCTCAAAAATTCTAGATTTTTGTGCGAAACCATCTGCAAATATCACTAGCCAAAATATACTGTGAATTAAGTTCCCAGCTCTGTTGATTCTTCCACTTCTGTTGGGAAGGAGCAGTTTTCACAGAATTAGACATATAGTACGGTTTTGAGACGTGGATATTGAGTTTGCATTGATTTCAGGATTGTTTTTATTTTTGAGATTTTAAGGAATTCCATAGGATGTAATATATATGTGAATACGAGGCTTTATGTGTTGGAATACGAGACTATGTGAATACGAGACTATGTGAAGACGAGACTCTGAATACGAGACTATGTGAATACGAGACTCTGTGTGAATACGAGACTGTTGATATTACATGGAATGTTGCAGACAGTAATGCAAACATGCTGTTTTTCCTTTCCAAAATCTTCATTTTCAAATAATGCTAGATGATATATGCTACGTGTAAACGGAATGTAATTTTGTTCCAGGTTTGCAATCCAAGCTACGATTACCTTGATATCAAAGCCGGCACTGTTCACGAGCGACTTTGCGGATCAATAGAGACACCAAGGATAATTGAGTCAGACTCAAATGAAATGATAATTAATTTCAATTCAGACAACACTGTCTCTGGGAAAGGATTCAAGGCTGAATTCATGCATAGTGAGTGAAAGATGAGTCTCATGCAGTTTATTGTAGGCCTGTATATTGATATTTTCAGGGTGCCAGCCCTATGAATCCTAAAGTGGCCAGTACAGATAGATTGTTACTAGCGTATACGAATTATATTTCGTAGGATGGGGCACTTTTTATATTTACTGTTATGGACACCCTTTGACTCATTTACTTAACCTCGTTTTAACATTTTGTTCTTCAGTTGTTATTTGTGCATCAGCTCGAGAGCATGTGACTTTCTATGTGTTCCTTGCTAACTATGAAAATATAATATTTACCTGTAGTATACTGTTACTTATCTAGCCAAGCTAAGAATCATTTTAGAAGTCGATAGACAGCTGCCATTTGTCATGAAGGCATTCATCTTAAAAGCTGAAGTAATAGGACCTATAAAGAATTTCTTAATACATTGCTGTAACTCTCTCTAAATCGTATTTCTTACTCTAATTGTTCCGTACCCTCAGATATTTCTTTTTGTCAGTTTATTATAGCCCTCATTCAAAGCTATCTCAATGCAATATTTTATGCTGTAAGACCCCAAAGGAGTAATCACGTGTGTTAATACCTTTTGCACGTGTAATATGCTGAATTCTAACTGAAGATGATTGTTGAACCGACCGAAACATGTCTTTTAACCTTTAATTGGATATAATTGTTTTCAAGTTTATCTGTAATGTACTATTGCTGAGGAACCTTTGGTAAAATTTATGTTGGATTCCATCTCTTTTAGCCAGGGACCATTGTGCCTTAAGCAATGGTGGCTGCGATCAAATATGTACAAATACATTGGAGAAACCTTTTTGCAGCTGCAGGTATGGATACTTCCTCGCAGAGGACAAGAAGACGTGCAAAGCAGGTGAGTTTACGTTACATCGACCTGTGTTAGCAGACAGTCCTTAGGAATTATCCTGTAAATAGATATCCAGCACATTCCCACTTACTATTTTGCATACTTTTTTGAATACTTTTGTCCCTTATGGCTGTCAAATCATTATTGGCCTCATTCATATCTTTTAGTCTTTCTAGCACTCAATTTTTAGCATTCATAACAAGTAGTCTTCAGATATTTTACACCTTAAATAATGGCCATTTTCGTCATCATTCTTATACATTAAACAGTATTTTCTTTCATTTTTAATATCGGATTAATGCATGGTGCTTTTGCAGGGTAGAAATTGTTATCTGATCGGAAGGGAGAAGTACTGGCTATATAATGAACAGTCTGGCCCTTGAAAGTATAGGATTATCTGGATTTATCTTGCATTTTCTTCAATTCCTTTCTACGTGATACGCTGTTACCAGACTGAAATTTTCTTAATTGGCAATATAGGTTCTTTCTTAAAATTCTTGTTGGGTCACTTTAACATTTCAAACAATTATGCGTTCTTTTTGCTTTCAGGTGCATGTTCAAAAACGGTGAATAGTACAACTGGAATTGGTTCCATCTCCTCACCAAATTATCCGCTATCATATCAATCGAACAAACCATGCCACTGGAAAGTCATGACATTGCCTGGCCAAATCTTCAATATAACCTTTGATGTAAGTTTCCTCCAGTGGCTTGTTTAATATTCCTTTATTCAAATCAGTTCTCCTGAAGTGCCGTCCTCAAATGAAATGAAATTGATTGGTATTGGACCTCTGATTTCATTTCTAAAAGTGAGAAGCTTGTATCATTACATGTTTTTTATAGGGAATAAGTACATGAAACATAACTGGCAAACCAAGCTATACTAAAAAACTGTTAAGAAAAACTGGCTGGTGGAGCTTCACAATTAAACTTGAAAAACTGCTTGTAAGAAAATTTGTTTTAAACTGGAAACAAAATCAAGCAATTTCCGTCTTTCAACTATTTTCAGACAGTCCAGTTTGAAGCTAAATACATACGTTGTTCGCAGAAACGGAACGTCCTGTTTCTCGTCTCTCATTTGCTTCATCTAATCATCGTCGCCATCATTTATTTATTGTAAGTACTAGGCTATTTAAAATAAATGATTGACGATTAATTTAACCCTACTATCTAAAAGTTACAAAGATAGAAAAGAAATATGTTAAAAGAATACAATTCATTGTTACAGGTATATGGAGATGCGCAAGCTAAGTGAATAAAATATAGATAGAAAAAGCATACGCTTGGCCATTCCGTTAATCTTTTATTCGATCAGAACCCGACACCCTGAATGTATATTTTGCATAGTCTTCAGTTGCATAATTTATCACAATTCCAAGATCTGATTTTTTTTAAAACTCTAAGGTTTACTGATTTTTTGCTTTCATAGGGAAGTTGCCATGGTTTGTTCCTGGGGTAGCCTATGGTTTCACCCCAAAGGAAATAGTTCTCGCTTTGGGAAGTCAAGTATCATTGCCATGCCTTAGATTGTTTCCTGACATTTCTTATAATCTAAGGCATTGCAGTGACGCTAGGCTTCTCAAAGTGAAATTTTGGTGTTGTTTGAAATTGAAGACTTTTTGAGAGACATTTAGGAACATTTAAGGCTGGATTTGATAAATATTAGAAAACACCCAATCTGACAGCAGAAAGTTTGTTTCACATAAAAAGAGCTTGTAGGCAGAAGTTTCAAAACTGTTTTGTTTACTAGTTGCATATTATAAGTCAGTTTTGAGTTCATAGTATGGAATTTGATATGATGCTTGTGTGCGAGAACTTCAGTGATGAAGTAGAAATTTTATGATGATATAAACCTGAAAGGCAATATTATATTCTACTACATGCAAATAGCATATATTAAGCAATTGAAAGATGGTTGAAAAGTTTTGATATTTGATTTTTTGCTTTTTGTCTTATTTATCATGAAATTTCAATAAAGGGAAATACTAAGATTTTTCTTCCAATAGGATATCATGTGTAACCAATTTCGCTCAAGTAAACTTATCGTGAGTTGGCAGGTTGGTAAAAGATTGTACACGAGAGCGATGTGTAAGAATTCTGGCAGGACAGGTAGCAGTTTCTTATCTGATGTTAATGTATTCATGGTTGATTTCAAATTGGGACCCGGTGACACTGGAGGATTCAAATTATCCTATAAGTCTTGTAAGTATATCTCTGCTACTCATCCTGCTTTCACCTGCGAATTTTTCACAGTAGCTTATTGTAAATAGTAAACATTCTCCATTGTTCTGTACACCAATCACCTATCATTCGGTCCCTTGATCTCTTGTCTTTCCTGGCCCTTTTGTTTTGCAGGTCTTCTCTCGACCCTTTCTCTCTGTCTATTCTCTTTACTGCTCCTTTCTCTAATTGTTGATATCCACTTCGTTCAGGTTACCTCCCTTAGCAATTTGAATTGTCTTCAGTCAGTGATTTTACTCACACTCACATTGTGTGTAAACCATGGTGACGTCAAATTTACGCCCACAATCGACTAAGATTTGATAATTGAAGCTTTGTAATATCTCTAACTTATCGCATAGAAATTGGTGTATTGATCGCTTTTGCATCGATAAGTAATTCCTGATAAATATCATCACCTGGCGTTTGCATTGACACACCACATTTGACCAAAGACCACCAGAGATGCACGCACGTGCCCTTGTTTTCTAGGTCAGTTGACAGTTATACCAGTTCAAAACTATACGTGTACAGTTGCAATTTATATGTGGAGTTCTTAACTTTTGAGCGGTCTTATTTCTTGCATTTGAGTTTAGGCTGGTTTCTGATTGCATCACGAGTAGAATGTACGGTACTCGTAGATTGTAGCCCATACTGGCTATCCATTACGGGAGAATCTAGCACACACACACACACACACACACACACACACACACACACACACACATACACACACACACACACACACACACACACACACACACTCACACTCACACTCACACTCACACACACTCGCACACTCGCACACTCGCACACTCGCACACTCGCACACTCGCACACTCGCACACTCGCACACTCGCACACTCGCACACACGCACTCAGTATCGAGAGAGTGCAAATTCTATATCTTCTTACTTTACATAGTACTAGACAGTTGAAGAGAACACAGGAATATTATACTATAATCTTCCTTTTTTAGCTTGTGGAGGTACATTTTTTGCTACAAGAAAGACACAGACCTTTTTCTCTCACATTAAGTACGGTTCGCAGAATTATCCACCTTATCAAAACTGTATTTGGCGCATTCGGGCCCGAGGCAAAAGACGTAGGGTCGAATTGCGATTTAAAAAATTTCAACTTGAAGATAAACCTTGCAGTTATGATTTTGTAAAAGTATACGATGGTGATAGACAGCTACGACGAAATCTACTGGGAACCGAGTGCGGTCACTCAGTACAGAGACCAGTTTACCAGTCTACAGGGAGAGGATTGTTGGTGCATTTTAGATCGGACACTAGTGTGAATGCCGCAGGCTTTGAAGCCATTTTTGTCAAACTGGGACGTCGTTCGAAACGGCATCATATTCGATTATATGACCCCTTCAAAGACTGGGTATTCCCCTCAAGAACCAGAGACCTTTACATGTGATGCATTAGTGAAGAGTCAGTGTTCTTAGAATGACAACACTGCAGTACACCATCGAATATCAAGACCAAGTTAGAAAGAAACCGTATAATCACGTTGAACGTAAAAGAATGCTGCTACATCGTTATATTCCGTAGCTAGGCTGTAATGAGTGCTAACGAGGTAATCGCTGTACTTTCAAATGAGTCGTAGAGTATTCCAAATTTCGCGAAAACTCATGAGCGCGTTTAATTATCAAATTTTACCCGTAATGTAATCACTCTGAAGAGGATCTGCATCTTGCAACGAATCTCCTATGAATAAGGACCTTTTTTAGCCATCAAGAACTTAAATTGTGGCTAGATTTGTAGAAACAGAGCTACGACGGAATCCTGCTTGTCATGACAGTCGATCATTCCCTTCCAAAGAATATCGGACGGACGGTATCAATAGCTGTTCACTGGAGAGACTTGGCTTGAGAAATTTTGCAGAGCTGAAGAATTTTGAAGGCTAGCGAAAGATGTGTATTCACCTGGAATTGACCTCTTAGTGCTAGATTTAAAAATATGAATGATATAAACTGTTAAATTCTTAAGATAATACATTCCTTTCTACAAAGGATTAGGTTTAAACTACTCATGATTTCGAGCTAAATAGATGACAAGAGTACTAAGTACCGAAAACAGAAATCACAAGGAATTCATGTGAGTTAATGGGTCATTGTATTCTTCTGGCGTATGGAATACTGTATTTGTTTTGATCTTATTGGCTTCATACTGAACTGACTGGATTTCAGAAGTGGATTGAGTTGTGGTTGTATGATGTGAGTTGGTCCGGTTAGCTTGACTGGCTTGATTTACGTATATAAGGTCACTCCTGTGTTTGTTCAAAGTGAACTAATGTGGTCCACCGAACCGGATACATTTGCTCTTTTCACTATTGTTTGGTATAGTTAATTTACGCGTTCTCAGCAGTCACAATCTATCTAGATCACTTTAGGGGTCCTGTTGCAACTTTACACTACTGTTCCAGCTTTTGCAATTCATCAGACCAAGGCATCAGGTGCTCCAATGTTGACTACTGACTAGCCAGAAAGGAAAGACGCTGCGATTAGAATTGATTGTTAGAGGACCAGTAAGGAGAGAAATGTGGCCAGCCAGCCCAGCTATACTAGCCAGATCACCTCCATAGAATAGCCTACTTTGCCTTAAAAGAAAAAGTAATGTGGAAATTTTAAGATGTAAGCGTTTGCTGCTGTAAGGATGGTGCCGGTTTGATTCAGGACTCAAATGCTGTGTGAATGTTTTTCTATGTTAACCCATCAACAAGATAGAACCGTGGGGAAACACTGAAAAGTGTAGGAATTTCTGGAGACTTTTATTTGTTAGGTATTTATGCTTTCTTCATTGCCAAACGTTTCTTAATGTACATTAGACTTGAACTGAACGTAATAGTGTATTTAAATGTACAGTTGGAAAAGGAGGGAATTTTATAGAGGTCAATTTGTACTCTGGAGAGTGTGATTCTTCCCATATTCTTCGAAATTTTGTATCATTTCGATTGTCCGTTCTGAACGGAATAGGAAAGTCTTTATGATCTTAATGAAAATGAGGTATATTTGAAAAATAATTTGATGACTCCTTACTTATGCCTTGTCAATTTGTTATGATTCATTAAAGGATAGCTGTTTTAAAGAGCAGAGTTACGTAGAACTATCTTCACATAGATGGCCTTTTTAGACGCCCAGAATTCTAATCTGTGATCTGACTTTGCCTTCAGTTGGAAGATACAGAAGCAAACCACGGACATGTAAGTCATGAAGGCATTTAAGGTAGTTCCTTTCTCTTCTAGAAATTTTTAATGTCTCATTGCTCAGTAGTTTTGTATGCTTTTCTTCTCTTGGTATTGTATTATTCTCCAGGACAAGCTTCCTTTACATGTGATATGATTATGACTTATGCTTAAGAGAAATTCTGTCCATCACACCAACTGCTTTAAAGACGAACTAAACTTAACTGTTTATATACTCATCGGTAATATTCTGCTTTGTAGTATGCTCGTTTTCTTACACTGGAATTCTTCTCTTCGTGCATAAAGGACAATTTACTGAAATTCTTTTCTACAGAATAAGCGCCAGCTTTGAATTGGTGTAGTGTGGATTCTAACGCAAGTTACCTGCCACTGTGCTTGTGTGAAAGCAGGAAATAAACAGCCTCAGTTACATTTTTCCTGTCTTAAATTTCCGGTACATTCCCCCCCCCCAGCTCTCTGCATGTTATTGGGGGAGGGGGTGGGCGCAGTTTTTGAATCTGTTGACTATACCTTAATGCTGACACAACTTCCGTCGTATATTAGCTTTTGTATATATTGTATGTAATATGATAGCCTTGAATAAATTATTGATAGACCATCTTAAATTCTTAAATGTCTATTTGGAACCAGTGCTCTTTGTCGTTGATGATGTAATTAAATATTGGGAGACTGTTGAGTATGTGAAGACAGTGTTGAGTATGTGAAGGCAGTGAAGCCTTCTTGCATTATGGAACAATTTAGGGAGGCCAGCAACACTGAAGTTTGAAGACAGTTGAAGCTGTCTCGTTCACATTTTGTGGACATGCTTCTGTTGTTTAATATCAGATTCGCTTACTGTGCTTGAACATTTTTGATACTGGAAATGAGTCTAATGCGTTGTTACTAACGAGTCTAAAGAGTCTGTCTAAAGAGTCTGTGTTTTGCACATGGCAAAATGCCCAGAGGGATGTAGTATTATATAGCTTAGTTTTCCTTGTTCGACTCGTTCTTGCCTCTTGTCTCATAGACATCATTGCCTAAAGTGAATCTTAGCACCAAAGTCTCAGTTATTCTGATGACTTGTGCTCACTAGCCAAAAATTAGTTGGTTGAGCATCGAAACCTCGTTTAATGCATTTGTTTGTGCATAATGTAACTCCAGTGCACAATTCCAAGACCTTATTTAATACTCTTAGAAATTTTTGAATTTGAGCCTAAGAATATTCCTTAATTATTCTTAAATTTTAGCGAGTTTGAGAATCAATACTTGTATAGACTATATATTTATAAAGTAAAATTATGTACCTGACGGAGCTGTCGACATCATAGCATAATGACCCCCTGACCGGATAAATGAAGTTCACATTTCTAAAGAAAATTCAAATCAGCACAGTATCTTACCCTTGCAATATTTTAAATTATTCTTAAGCTATGTTCTTACAAAAGATTGTGTATTGTAGCTATTTGTGTCTTCATCCTCCAAGAAAACGATTGCACGGATAGTTGTCGTCTATTGAGAGTTGAAGTTCGCTCATTTACTATTCTAATAGAGTTTAGAAGAGAAACCAAGAGGGGCTTGCCGTCAGGTTAAGTGCTGTAACCAGATCTAGAAACTCGCTCATTTACTATTCTAATAGAGTTTAGAAGAGAAATCAGGAAGGATTTGCCATCAAGGGTAAGTGCTGTAACCAAAGCAACAAGCTACCTGTCATCCTTGGTGATTCTAACTAGCGTTGACTCAAGACATTGTCTTCACGCCTGAGTGGTTTGGAACAAGGGAAACCTGTTGAGGCAACCGAGATGCAAAGATTTATTTACAAAATCAGCTGCAAACTTTAAGGAAAAATCACAAATAGGAAAGATTGTGGTAAGTTTTTGCTGTTTACAAGATATGATTCTTCTTGGACTGCGATGTATCTATTCCTGAATTTTTAAGTCATTAGATGGGATCAGAACTGTGTTTCGCAATCATCCAAAGACCGAGTATAATCATACTGTGATCGAATACCAATACATGCTTCTTTTTCATTGTAATGAACAAACTTTCTACTCTCAGCTTGGATGTTTCTTAATATTTTGTCAAGTCCAACCTTAAATGGTTCTTAAATGTTTCCTAGAGTTATTGAAATGTCCAATAACAACAACAACCCAGGTGTGGCAACTTTGACTCGAGTAGAATATTCGGGCTGTGTGAAGTATATATGTATATGCGTGTATTTTGCTTCTAGGTTAACAAAGAAATTCCTTGCAAAAACAGTTTTTAAGCTCACTTTTGAAGCTCAGCCTGCCCGTGTGTCTTAAATGTGTCTTTTTTTGCCAGATTTCTGCCCATGTCTGGTAATACTTGTTTCTTATTTTAAAAACCTATAGGACGAGCCAATCATTTGGCAGGACTTACTTAGTTCAACATTAGTGAATGGAATTGAGACAAATCCTTCTATTATCTCATCGAATAGTTACAAGGTGCGTTAGCAAGATGCTCATTTGCGAATAGGAAGCATCAGTGAAATAAATTGAGTAAGCAACGGCAGTTTGTATTCCTGAACTTAAGTCTAATTGTTGGCTGTTCTTTAAAAAGTCAACTATCAACAAAGTCGCCCTACCCACTAGAGCTATGTATAACATTGTTTTAACTTGCCTCTGTGTCATCCATGCCTTCGAGCAGGTTGGTTGCTAACTGGGAGTGAACAGAGACACAGCACGAATACGTAACGGACTTCGATTCGAACTGAGTATACCCAGATTGTACCTCAGAGATACACATCTCTAGGGGCTGCAGAGTGGCTATTTTATTGAGGGGGGGGGGCTGAAAAGCACACACAAACATGCACACATAATTTTGTTTATCAATCTTTAGTAATAAACTACTCTGTATTGTGAATCTAAAGCTCATCCAGCCCCGCTATCGTGGTGTTTGTAGACCCCAGACTATCGCTGGTACTCCAGAATTAGCATAGTGCTAGTTTCCTTGACCTAATACCATTTCACACCCAAGAACAGTCACCTTTTGACTCGCCTCTACTGACCAAAAGTGCAGTCGGTTTGTTATCTCTTATAACTCAACTTGCTGTCAGATACTTTTTTTCTCTGTCGTAGATTGCAATACAGAATGAAGTTTTCAATAAAACTATTTGGAATCATCAGCAGTCTAACCTGTATTCTGTCCTCTCCTATTACAAATCCACTGCCATCAGAACCATGTAAGTTATACTGTTGTCTTGTTTGCAATGAAAGGACTCGCTATGGACGGGAAACACAATCATAAGGAATAGTCAGTAAAATACTAGTCAATGTCCACTCGTCAGAGCCACGAAATCTCCTTCTCAACATCTTCTCAAATAGTGTAAATGTAATTAATTTGTTCGTCTCTCCATATTCTTATCGCCTTCTGACACTTGTATTGTGACCTGCTAATAAATAGAAAAATTATAATACATTTTAACACCGATGCAATCTGCATCAAGAACTTTAGCCTATCCATACCAAAGAGTTGTCTACCATTATGAAATAGACAGCCGGCTCGGCCCAGGCCTTTCAAGTAAAGGTGACCCAGATGCTCAATTAGATTTATTATTGCAGTTTTATCTTATTGTCAAGTTTCACGTGAATTTTTTCTAGAGCTCAATAATTTTGTAGGTCATTGCACATGACGCCCACATGTAGGTGTAACAGCTTGGATCAGTGGCGGAATTTTTTTAAATCTTTGGGAAGGGGGTGATGGTGGTAGATTTGCTGACTTTCCATATTTTAGTCCTAGCTATATGCCAAAATGGTGATGAATCTAATTTGGGGTACTCACACCTGATTCTCCTAGAACTACCACTCACTTAGAGAAGGCATAACATTTTCAATACAGAGCCTTCCTTTTCATGGCGGCAGATCTGTCAACCTAGAATCATCATCATCATCAAATTATATTTTTACACGAAACCCTATCAGCTACGTAATTATAAAGAAAATACGTTATATATAAAAAAAATAAAATTACAAGTAAATTTAAATGGTATTGCTGGTCTTCCCAGGGATCGTGCTTAGGGAAAGGATGCTAATTTTGCAGGTATTCCTTTAATTTCTTTTTGAACGTGGTAGTCGTGGAACTCATTCTTATTTGTAATGGGATTTCGTTCCACGCCTTAGCACCATAATAGAAAAAGCTCTTTTTAGAGAATTCTAAGTTTTGCCTTGGAATGTCTAGGTCAAGGTAATTCCTTGTTGAATAAGTAGATATTTGGGACCTAGTGACAAGTCTTCCTTGCAAACTGTCGGGGCAGAGACCATTTATTATTTTGTAGATCATAACTGCCCTGTCAAATTTTATCAAATTTGAGACAGAGAGCCAATTACACCTCCACCCGTCCTTTAATCTTGAGCCTTCTATTAGTGTGCGGGCTCTATTTTGTAGGCGTTGAAGGTGATCCAGTTTTGTGTTTGATAAATTTCCCCATAGTTCATCACTGTATCTCAAATGACTCTCTAGCAGTGCCTTATAGACCTGATCTAGTTTAGATTGCGGGAGTATGTTATTTAGTCTCCGCAGGGACGAGAGAGCATTTTTTATTTTACCTTTAAGGTTTTTATATTGCTCATTCCATGTCAGGTTCTCATCAACCATAATTCCGAGGTATTTAACTTGTTGAGCTCGTTTGATTGGCTCTCCATTTACGTTTACCTCTAGTAGACCGGGAATCTGGTTGGTTTGTCGTTTGTGACCAACAACCATATATTCTGTTTTAGCAGTGTTCAAGCTGAGCTTGTTCTGGCGTAGCCATTCTGTAATATTCTCTATCTCAGCCTTTAGGTCATTACAGAGATCGTAAATATCTTCGCCAGAACAAGTGACACTAGTATCATCCGCATACATGTTTGGGGTGCATTTTTTGAGGCACTGCTCAAAGTCATTGACATACAGGATGAAGAGGAGCGGCCCCAAGCATGATCCCTGGGGGATACCACAGTGAACTGTTTTCAAACTAGATTTATGGCCATTTAAGACACAGTATTGTTTTCTACTGGTTAAATACGATGTGAACCACCGAAGAGATGTCCCTGCAACTCCGTATTTGGTTAGTTTAGCTAGAAGAATCCCGTGGTCCACCGTATCAAACGCCTTTTTAAGATCTAGAAATACGCTGATATTAATTCTATGCTTGTCAACATTAGAGAACCATGAATCTGTTATGTTAAGTAGTGAGGTTAGGGTGTTATGCATCTTTAAAAATGCATGTTGACATGTAGCGAATTTCTTTTGCTCTTTCATGTAACTCGAAACTTGATCATGCCCTAGTTTTTCCAGTAACCTCGAGAAAACAGATAGTACGGATATAGGCCTATAATTGCTCATGTCACTTTTTGAACCTGACTTGAAAATAGAGGTTACCCTTGCTATTTTCCATATATCCGGAAAAACACCTGTTTTGAATGAAGAGTTGAATATAGCAGCGAGTGGTTTGCATAAAATTTCTGCTGCATCTTTTACAAACTGTACTGAAATCTTATCATAACCCGAAGATTTGTTGCATTTCAATTTTTTGATTTCATTTTTTATAAGGTCAGAAGTAATGGGTTGAAATTCAAAATTAGGGGCTGCGAGTGCATCTTTATCATTAAAGTATTTTAGTGGGTTATCTGATTCTTTAATTTCGATTTTTTCAGCAAGTTTAGAGCCTATCATTGTGAAATGGTTATTAAATGCTTCCGCAATTCCTTTCTGCTTTTCAATTGGTTGACCCTCATACATGACGGATCTAGGAGTCGTGGAACATTGACTTTTGTTCAATACTCTGTTAATCGTTTTCCACATCTCCTTCGGGTTATTTGAATTTTCGTCAATCAAATTGCAGAAGTAGCATTCAACAGCTCTTCGGAGTTCACTAGTTACTTTATTTCTTAGGCGTTTATACTTAGGCCATAACGAACGATCTTTTTCAGCTTGTTTCTTAGTCCGATCTCTCTCATGTATCATATTTCTGATACGGGGAGTTATCCAGGGTGAGGGTGCATGTTTCACTGTATTTTTTCTTATTTTTAGCGGTGCATGCATATCTAAGATCGAGTGAAAAATATCGCAGAATTTGTTTGCCATGGCATTAGGCTCATCCCCGGCGGTGGATATGATCATTTCCCAATCAATAGTTTGGAGGTCAAGAAGAAAGGCTTCCCTGTTATAGTTTTTCATGTTGCGGGATTCAGTCTTAATTTCTTTCCGAATGAAAGAGAGATTGGCATTAAGTTTTCTAATGCCAAAAACCATGTAATGATCTGTCATGCCAATTTTTATTACACCAGAGGAGGAAATAAGATTGGGTCTATTGGTCGAGAAGTGATCAATAACCGTTTTAGTTGTACTTGTTTCTCCATTAGAACTCGTTTTGGTAGCTACCCTAGTGAAATCTGTGATGAGCTGTTCGAACTGAAATTCAGAGTAAAGAGCTTTCAGCTTTCTTGTGTTACAGTCTTTTGGTTTTTTGTAATCACTTTTTCAGAGCTTTTTGTAAGAACTTTTTCAAAACCTGGAGATTTGGATTTTTCCGTAAGAAAAGAAGGGGAAATTTGGCCAAAAACCAGGAGACAGTCGAAGTCGCTAAAAGCTTAAATATAACTGAAAAATTTTGCTCGGCAAATAGATTACAACAAAAGTAATTATGGACAGTAGAGGGAAAGTACCTTCATAATGATTCTAAGCGTCAGAACATTCATTGAGTTGTCTTTCGCACGTGCGTAAAATCGAATGTAAACTAGAAAATTGTAAGGAAAGCTCCGAAAAATAAGACCTGATTTTGCAGAAATCAAACGGGAGAAAATATATAGCGCCCGGGAGACCGGGAGAAAGCAGTCAAAACCGCGAATCTCCCGGTGATACTGGGAGAGTTGACAGGTCTGAGGTGGATAATACATACAATAACCCGAGTGACTAAGAAAGGAAACTGGGCCAGTCACACACCTGAAAGTAAGGCAGACTTATGCATATTTTACAGCGCTCATCAAATCTAAAGACATCACATGTCCAAATGGAAAGCCGTTTAAGTGGTCCAAAGCAGATCCCAACGGAAAAGACATCACGGTTGAGTATAAGTGTGGAGATGCGGGTGAGAATTTAACCTTGTTTGTAGGCTAAACATTGATATGCAATATCATTTCAATATTTCTTTTTGAATAGGCTCATGAATTAGATTAATGGCTTAGCTAAACTAACTTAGGTGGCTCGTGGAATTTCCTTGATTCTTGGCGACTTGCCTTTCCGTTCTGCGCCTTCCTAGCGGTGGGTCTACGATTGCCGTGGCAAACCAGGAGGGTCTCCGATTGCCGTGGTGAAAAGGAATAACCACTCAAATATATATTGCAGTATTAGATTGAATGTCTTCCTGGATGCGATGTGATACAATATGTATATATACAGAATAAGACTCAGAGTCTTGGTTCGGCTGAGAAGACGAGCAAATTTCACGTGAAATTCACGTGTGTTTATCAAGCAAGCAGTTGCTAGGGGTATATAGCATTTACAAAGCGTGGCTAAAAGTTCAATCAATGATTAGAGTGGCGTCGGCGAACAAAAGCGTTGACTTTCGTCAAAAAAGAGTTAGTTTGGGTTCATACGCAGGCTTACATTTACCCAAAAGAGGCTGAGAGATTTTAGGGCCTGCTTGTAAACCCCCTCGTAGGCCCATTTGTAAACCACTCAGATTATCAACAAAAGTAATGTTTCTACCGTTGGTATTCAGGCGAGCCAAGATTATATTTGCAAAACAGTGCAGTGTATGGTTGCATAATTATAATTGCAAGGAATTTTTGGAAAGGGGAAGGTCAATAAGCTCTAATTTGTTTTAGGAGACAATCAACAAAAGCACGGTTCATCATTGTTATGGCAATGTCATTGTGCTTATTGATTTGTACTCTTAGACGTGTAATATAAAGCTAATGGTTTTACCCTTGTATATATTAGGTTTGTCACTATTGCCTCATTTCCAATCATAGTGTCTATCTGGAAAACACCAATAAGAGTCTATTATGGATCCATAGAGTTCTATCAGATTCCATATAGATTGCTGAATTGCCATTTAAAAACTGTCCCCTACATTAGAGGCATTCAGAAAATCGTAGAAAGTTGCATGAACTAATGCATAGAGCTCTCTCTCTCTTTGTCATTTACACATTTATGGCTGTGAATTATTTCGCTTTCGACATTGTTAATTTTGTAAATAACTTTGCATTTTGTAATAAATTTATATTCCGTCGTCGTTCTTAAACTTTTTTTTATTCATTTGGAAACAGGGTACGTTGTAAACCAGTATAGACTAAATGTTTGTACCGTGTATCAATATTATAAAATGAACTGAATTGGAATGAAAGGTCTGTTTGTGTAGAGTACTATTTTGCGTATCGAAATTAGTGTAGCAGTTGATTTATGATACTTTTTACCTTCTATTAAAGGACTGCTAGGAGAATCTGAACACAAATGATTACCTCTTTTCGTAGGTGCATCAAAAGTATTGAAACTTGAATGCATGAAAGGATACAAGGCAACATATCGTAAAGATCTGATTCCAAACAATATGGACTATAAACTTCTTGAAGAAACCGCTAAAAGAGCGAGCGTTGCCGACACCCAGGAACCTAATTTCGGCCTTTTTGCCTCAGGAAAAAGCCTCGAAGTCCTTGATAAAGCAAATCTGGTATATGCTTGTATCAAAGCGAATTGAAACATGTTCACTTTCCCATTTTTGGGGCAATTATGCCCTTTCACGGGTTACCATGAAGTAATTGGATTTGAGCCCTGATGGACGAATACGTATAATTCTTATGCAAGGCAGTTGCAAATAACTTTGTTTAGCAAACTGCTGATTTATTTCCTTTATTGTCAGCTAGGACTAATGACGAGTTATTTTTGCTAATTTCAGTTTACATCCAGGATAACTATTTCATAAACACTAGTGCCGACATTCTGTTGAAAACATGGAGAGCTTCGGAATGTTTGTCTGTAACAAATAGTCAAACGGAGGACAATGCCCAAGGGTCATGGAGAGAACGAAGAAAGGGATCACTTTTCTGTTCAAATAAGTTTATTTCACGGGAGACCTGTTAAATCAAAACACATAGGTAGAATGAATGAGTCCTGCTGCTATTTCTCGGGTCATTTTTTGTAATCTGGGCAAAAGCGAAGATTGCGTGAAGATATGGCCCTACCTAAATCGCTGTATTTCCACTATTCGAGCGTGGGAGGGCTCTCTTTTGAAAGGTTATCGATTTCATGTTAGGTGGTAAAAATTGCCTCCTCCCGACAAGCGTTTCCATACTAACCTATTCTCAATATGAGGATTGCAAAAGATAAGATTTTCATCAAGATAAGAGTTTGTTGTATTTGAAAGCATAAAAGGTCCTTTGCATACGAAGGTATTAGTTGAGAAAACACCACTGATGCCTAACTTGGTGTGCGAACTGGGAAGAAGGTAATAACATATTATTTCAACGACTTACTTTTTTGCTAGAGAGAGTATTTCTTTTAGTATATTGATATATATTGTTTCTTAAACAGAGTTAAATCTATAGTTTGCGATTCTTGTCAGTTACAGCTGAGCGAATAGGATTATTTTTCTAGTGAAAATCATGAAAGAAATAGTACACTTTAAGCTTAGAAAGCTCCTGTGATGCAGATATACTCACTTAGATGACGACATCTGCATCATCTTTAGTTTATCTTCAGCCATGCATTTTGGCTCGTGTTTTTATGGAAATGTTTTGTACGCACTTTAAGAGCACAATATGTCAATTTTTCGACCCTTTTCATCTACGAACAGAAGATTCTGAGAGTTATTCAGTAGTAGACATCGGACAGATCGCCAATTTGCAGAAATCAATGTGAGATTCAGGGCAGAGTAATTCCATGAGTTATTTTATAGAAGTATGCGTAATTTTTGTAACATGTTTTTTCAGTAATGCGTGCTATCCTAAACCATGTCCTTGACACACTTTGTTTGTCCCATGCCTCTTTTCTCGGCTGTTGTGCCAAAGTCTGCCACGTGTTGCATCAGAGGAGAATCCTAACATTACGAAAGCACCGAACCATCAGACCGGAATATCGTCCGACAGTCATATTCAAAGTAATATCAGAATAGACAAGGAATGCATCAATGACATAGAGGTGCTCCTAGCATACCTACTCAGGCGGTCCATATAACCGACACAATTTACAAAACTATTGGAAGTTCCTCGATGATTAAATAAAGTACACTAATAGCGTAAATATATGGATACATACGAGTTTTTCACATATGTATTGGTCACAATACTGATATTTTCTTAGCTCTTTTTGTATTTCAGTACTAAAACTTTCTTAGACTTACTTTTGCCTCAAAAATTCAGTATTGAATTTTCTTGACTTTACGAGCAGTTGAGTACTACTTTCCGATAAATCACTTTCTTACAAAAACATACAAATACATACATACATCATACATACATACATACATACATACATACATACATACATACATATATATATATATATATATATATATATATATATATATATATATATATATATATATATATATATATATATATGTATATATATATATATATATATATATATATGTATGTATATATATATATATATATATATATATATATATATATATATATATATATATATATATATATATATATATATATATATATATATGTATGTATGTATGTATAATTTGACAATTCAAATCCTCAAGTAAGCACTTAAAGTTGTGTGTTTCCACTCATCAGGCTACTAGCATGAAGTTACTCTATACTCTATCACATTTTTACTTTATATAAAATATATATGAATTGCATACTCTATCACATCGCTCTACGCTAGTATTGAGCACTCTTTACAAACCTTGGAACGTAACTATACTCAACGCAAGTTGAGCAATGTTACAGTTGCAAGCCGGATGCGCAAGAGAGAGAAGGAGAGAGAAATAGAATAGTTATTAATGTACAAATATATATATATATATATATATATATATATATATATATATATATATATATATATATATATATATATATATATATATATATATATATATATATATATATATATATATATATATATATATATATATATAACTATCCTATTTCCCTCTCCCTCTCTCTCTTGCGCATCCGGCTTGCAACTGTAACATTGCTCAACTTGTGCGACTACTATCCCATCATAGTGTTCTTACTTGTCCACCGAAGTGAAACAAAGCTTGTTTTGTGAAATGCTATCGTTGTCTGCTGCTACGTATATACAGGGATGGCCTTCAGGAAACACACATGATCTTTGAGCTCTTATCGTGCAATACATAAAGCGTCTCTTCAATATCAACTTGAGCCCACCGTATAATCATAATATCATTTACCTATTAAGTATAATTATAGCAATTCACATAATGCACAGAAACGCTTTTCATGGTTTTGAAAGAACTATGACATAACCATTCTTCTCTTCCTTTGCCTGACGTTGCTTACTTTGTTGCGGCATTCTGTGGTAATAGTATGCAATTTTCGCGAGAGCCCCTTTCCAACTTTTCTAGAAATCATTCCTGGTTCTGTTTGCTTCTCAAGTGTCGTATTGTACTGTGCTGCTGTATTTGGCTGTTTTGTCTGTACTCGTTAATTTCCAAAAGCGATAGAACGAGATTACTGGCAAGAGAGCGCTTCTTAATTCCTACCTGTTTGTGGAAGGTAAAGATTAGACAGAATTCCGGATTTTATCTGCTTTTCACAGTTATCTAAAGAGCTGAGATTGGTGTCACAGAAAGCAATATAGCGAGCGACAGCCAAAAGCAATTGTAGTTTACCATAAGGCAATTCTTATTGAGGTGCAAGCAACGGCCTTCACTTGCCTATCTTTTAGAGCGGTGTATACTAACCTGAGATTTACACAAATCTACCTTAAAAGTCATCTGGCAAACCTTTACAAGAGGTATGTATGATTAGTTTTTTATTCGAAAATGGTATAGTTTTATCATACGCTGGAGTCTAGATACCAACTAAAGTTGTTTATTCTGTTCGTCACTTCTCAGTACGTATTATAGTTTTAGTGCCAAGCAAAGGTTCTTTGACGTAGCATTCTCTAACGTAAATTGCTCTCGTAGACGTAAGTAGGTAGAAATTTCATTTCACAACAATGAAGCAGGAAAATAAGAAAGCTGTGATTATGCAAAGAGCCCGCTGCAAAGTGGGACACTCTGATAATCAGTATCATATCACGATATTCAACAGAAGGACGAGATAACAAGCCATCTTACTAAGTAGTAGGTAAACTTGGGGGACTCTTCCTTTGATGACCATTCACCCTCGAAAATAACGACATGATTAGACGCATTTTCTATTTCCTTTCCAAGATCAGAAGTAATAAATCTATAACGATGTCATCTGTATTCTCGTCGGTATCATAAAGCAAGCCATTTAATTATAAGATCGAGTTATCTAATAGTGAGCATAAACTATGCTGCACGTAGATAGGTCTTATTTTCATAAGTTGCATTGTAATTTATTTACATTTCAAAATTAGATAAACACACATCGTTGATAATGACGAAATTCTAGCAGCGTCCATTACTGAGTTGAGGCTCTATCTTAAAAGGCGATTGGAGGATTTACCCAGATGTCTACTTACCAGGTCATACGCATCAAGAAGCTTAGTCATTATATGTATGAAGCGGAATGGAAATTTTAGACAAACGTTCGCAGATTCTCATCTAAATGTGTTTGGAGTATTTCTCATGGCAGCTGAGTTACTAACGTGACCTTGTCCTCTTTTTATAATAAGGGACTTTGAGTGAAAAAGGTTTCAATAATCTTAATTCTGTGATGCTGCACTTGAGACACAATGTTTACGTACTCATAAGAAGGCTCTTTGCGCCTAATATCACGAAAGGAGGTTCCATTTGATGACCTCGTTTCCACATCTAATGTTTACTGTGCTGAATACAATATTGAATGCAGTCGTCATGAAACGAGGAATATGGAAAGAGGAGTAGGATTGAATTTGCGACATTGCGTTGTTTGAATAAATTGGCCTCGATCAGCTTTGAAGCAAACTATCAGTCGACCCGACGAGTCATATAACTTAAGCTTTCCTGTGTGTGTCAAGCACTTGATGATGGGCGTTGGTCGGTTGCAAACTTCCTATATTGAAAAGGGAATCATTTTTATGCACTGAAAAGTTGTAGTTTGTTTTACCAATTTCAAAAAGAACATAGTTGACAGGACAACAGACATTTTCTATAAATAAGAGAATATGAATTGGCATCAAGTACTTTTTATTTAGAAGGAGAATTTATACATTGGTTCGATATTGTTAACAATATATTTCGTATTTAACCTTTTAACTGTAAAACCAATGAAATCTTTCAAGTATAAGAGAGCTCACTTAGCTGACGATATCAAACAGGCTAATATCAAAAAGTGACGGTAAAAAGTGATTACCTTCTCAGTAACATCCTTAATTTACTCGTAATCATTTCATGAAGTTCTACAAACTCTTTTCTCCAGTCTGCAAAACATACTGCAAAAAGCTTCCAAGATGTTTTAATAAGTCTGAATTGAAATCTCGATACATAGTTTTCAACGATCCTTTAAGATTTAAAGCTCTTTTCAAGAGTCTAGACTGATTCTAGGGAGAAGTTCAATAGATTAGATTTAGAGATGCACCCCACTCTACAACATAGACAAAATTGGCCCCCAAGAAACAGCCTTAAAGCAGCCAAATGTAAGCATGACTATTAATGATCCCCTTGTCTTCTAGGCACGTGAAGCTGAAATCGCTGTGTGGGCGCAATTGACAGACGGGAATTTGCTTTCGACATTCATCAATTAAGAATGGTGTTAACAAAACTTACAATCTCCCTTTTATTTATTGTGCTTATTTTGCCACATTGCTTTGGGATTCCAAAATGGTAAGCTATGATAATTATGGCTTTTTTGCTTGTTTTATCTAATATAGTCAGGCTCTTTAGTCGGATATATGATGCTATGTTTTTTCACCAAATTAAAAGACAATCGAATAAAATTAAGGTCACTTATCTCGAATCGATACTATGGTTTCTTTTTGATTTTCATGATAGGACAGTACAATTATTCCTTGATTTCCTTTTGTACCTTCTGGACAGAATTTCTATGGTAAATCATATGTATAAGCTGAGTATCAAGTCATATCAATATTAAAATATTAATATTAGTATCAATATTAGCAATATTAACTCTTTACTTATGAAAACTAAAGCTCAGCAAAGGTGCATAAAAAACTGAATGCAGCTAATAGCAGAGTTATCCCGGAATAAAGCTATGTTTTTGCATTTTAGGGTATCAAAAAGACTATCAAAGAACAAGCAGGTAACATTAGTTTTAATATTGCAACTATATCGTTTACTTGAGTTGCTTATGTTTGTGCCAACATATTCTTCATGACAATCCTCAGAAAGGATTAAGAAATTTAATTTCCCTCATATCATTTTGCGTGCTCGGTTAAGCGAGATGACTAATGTTCATATCTTTCATCATCATAATTTTTCATGCGCAATAGTTTTTCGATTCTATTGACCTCGTGCTATTGCTGGTAGCCAAGTTTGGTTTTGGTATTATTGTAAATGGTGCTATTTTGCAAAACGAAATGGGAAGTAAGATATAATATAGCTGTAGATTCGAGCAATAAAGCCTCACAGTGATTAAATCTGATGTGATGCATGCACTGATTCCCAACAGGAGAAAGAGCACCTGATTCGATTGGCAAAGATAGGGATGAAGAAGGGTCTCAGCGAATGTAGAAGGCAGTTCCGGTGGGAAAGGTGGAACTGTCATTTCCCGAAAAAAGTTACATCAAAAATACTGAAAAGGAAATTCATCCCAAAAGGTTAGTTTGTCATACCTCGTCATTATTTACAGTTTTCGTTAGAAAGCCTATGTAAACAGCTGTTAATGTTTTTCCATTACCTGATACCTGCTCTGTCTGTATCTTCTGTTCTCTGTAGTATCTCCTCTATTCTAGCTAGCTTTCTAGCATTATCAAGCGTTCTTAGATTTTCAACTGTGACAATGCTTCCTTTGTCTTTAAATTCTGCTACTTTAATGCCAGTCACAACACTAAATGCTCTTCAATTTGACTTATCTACGTAGTTGATGGGATAAGGCTAAAAATGACTTTCACTGTATTTTCAGTCACGAGAGAAATAGCCTACGTGAATGCAATTACTTCAGCAGCAGTTGCCCTACAGTTGGCAGAAGCTTGTCAGAAAGGAGAGTTAAAATATTATTGCACACCTCCGATTCGAAAAATGTTTGCTCTGCAGCATATTACAGAGGAAACACGCTTCGGTATGTGGGTCACGGAGTTTCTTACCGATATAGATGAACCGAAATTGAGGAAGAAAAGACAAAGCCGCGTAGCAGCAATCCACCACAACAACAAAATTGGAAGATATGTAAGTTTTATGCATGATTTGTTGTTAATATCAGACAAAATCTAAAGCATGGTATCCTGAAAATTAAATAATTCTTTTCTTCTTATAATACGCATTGATAACAGCAGTTTTAATTGTTGAAGTTTATATCCTGTATAAATATTCGTCTTATTATTTTACTATTGATATTTTCATCATATTATTTATTTGACAATGCTGTTGCACACGAGTTTCTTGTAACGATAGCAAATACCATTGCATTGCGTAATGAATTTGCTGTATAGTAGAGACGGCAACAGTAGCTTGATTTGTTAGAACTTAATTAATTTTTATTTCATATATTTATCAATTTGGCTTAATAAATTATTCAATCAACTCATTAGCAAAGTAAAAACACCCTCTTCACCTTCACTCTTGCTTTGTATCATTCTTTTTGCGATAACACCCCCAGTACGACAATTTCTTGATTCAGAAGATTAGAATGGTGGTGTTTTTATTCGTTAAGGTGGTGAAGTATATGGCAAAAAGGAAATGCAGATGCCAGGGTTCAACAGGAAATTGCATCATGAAAACATGTGCTGGTCGCCTGCCAAGTCTACGAGAAGTTGGAACCACCATCAAATATCTGTACAAACTTGCTTACAAGGGAATCGTAGACGCGAGAGGAAATTTGAAGCCAATACTGAACAACGTCAATTTGGCCGATATGTTGGTATATTTATCAGACTCACCAAATTACTGTAAGAAGGACAAAATCTACAATGCACAAGGTACACATGGACGAGTCTGTAGAATCCCGTACCGTAATAGCACGAGAGGCTCAAAAGGGCATTGCGAGAAACTTTGCTATAGCTGTGGTTATTCAATTAAATACGAAGTTAGACCAAAGAAGGTACGATGTAATTGTAAATTTCGATGGTGTTGTGAAGTAAAGTGCGACACGTGCTATGAAAATGAGGATGTTTTAGTCTGCAATTAGGTGTACCATAGTCAATTGTGCCAACGAAAGTTGAACTACTTAGCTCCATGGAGCATCAGTTTGTTAAATTTTGAATTTGTACATAAATAGATTATAACTAAGATTCTTTAAAGATAAAATTGAAGATATGACTTTGAACT
Source organism: Mastigias papua (assembly GCA_964019165.1). Classification (NCBI taxonomy): domain Eukaryota; kingdom Metazoa; phylum Cnidaria; class Scyphozoa; order Rhizostomeae; family Mastigiidae; genus Mastigias; species Mastigias papua. The sequence goes on from OZ025267.1 coordinate 21,678,571, forward strand.
GCAAATAATTTTTAACTTCCTTTCTCTGCAACACAGTGAGCCCAACCATCGGTACAATTAAATTTTAAGATATAGGTTGAAGAGCCTTACTTGCAGGTAACGAAATGAACCTATCTCTTCAACTCAAGAAAAGTTTTTTCGTGTGGAAGAGACAAAAGAATAGAAGGAATTAATAATATATAGTCGAACCTCGGTGTTCGAAGAATCTGAAGTGAAACAAATCGGAGTTAGACAAAATATTTTGATACAAATATACCTTGCTGTTCGAATAAATTATTGAATAAATTTTTGAAGTTCGAACAGATCCATTGCATCGCTTGTGGCGTCACGTGCTCAGTCCTCAGTCCAATCTCCGCGGCCATTGTGAGTGTATCTTGAACGGCCTATTCTTTAGTGTTTGCGCTTTTTGTGTCTATCGATAGACCTGCGCTATCTTAACCATTTATTGTGGTTAAAAGCATCAATCTCCTTTTGATTGTTTCTTATGGGGAATATTGTTTAGGTCTTCGGGAACTAATCGGTTTTCAACCATTTTTTGGAACGAATTGCGTTTGAAGAAGAAGGCTCCACTGTACTATATTTTTTTCTTAACTCGTTAAAGACTGAGACGATCCATCACTTTTATAGCTGTAAATTTTCGCTTTAGAGCTTCATTGAAATGCACCAATGACCCTTAATGCATAGGCGACAAGTCAAAATTGCATGTAGATTTGGATATATTTTCAAAAATGAATTCTTTCAAAGACCAAAATATCATAACGACCTGAGAATGTGCTATGACCTGTAGATCACTCGCTTCCAACTCTATAAATTCACGAGAAACATTGTCCACATGCTTGAGACTGTTCAGTTGTCATTTGTAGCTTAACTTCCAGTAGTTTAACTTGCAAACATAATGCAATGCTTCGGATGTTTACCTCAAAATCAGTTATGCTATTTTTGACTTAAACGATGCATTTAATCCATATTATAAACCCACTATGTAATTGTACAGTAGCACCATAAGCGATGAAAGCAGTCACTACACGTGCTTTTGCTTTGTTTTGATAGTCATAGCCACTGCTTCCCTCGTCAATTCTGAGACCTTTTAAAGCTTGGAAATGTCCATCCTTGATGATGATTTCATTTACTGAAAGGATGATGTAGACCTTCCGTGTATTTTCAACAGTGAGTCATTTGTTTCTGGGAAGCCAATCTTTTATGAGCATGTCTAGAATGGTATTTACTTGATTAGAAGTGCCATATATAGCAGGATCTCCCTAAAACTAATTTTTTTCTCGCAACGGATTGTATGCATTCGTATTGGCTGTTTATGCCTAGCGCACACTAGCGATTTTCGTTGCCAACGACTGCGATTTTTGTCGCTGGCGACTGATTTGTGTAGCCCGCACACTTGCGATTTCTTTCATGCTGTTGTCCATGAAAACGAATATGCTCCTTTCGATGCAGTCTCCATACTGTCACTTTGCATGATATCACGTGCGATGAAACAGTCACTGATTGGTGCATCGAACAGAGAAATGTTTTTGAACCCCCGCATACTTGCGATCTTCTGTTTTTAGTCGCTGGCGACAAAAGCAAATATCAAACATGCTAGATATTTGTTTTTGTCGCTGGCGACAAAAGTTTTCTGTTTTGCTTCCCCGTAGACCTGCTATTTTTGTGGACAGCAAGAAAAATCGCAGTCGCTGGCGACAAAAATCGCTAGTGTGCGCTGGGCATTATAGCGACTGAAAATTTTAGCTCATATGTCACCATCACATCTTCTTAAAGCCATTTCGGCTATTTTTTAGTTGAACACTGTGCTTTGCGTAATGCCCAGCGATAAACCTGTCTCGTTGTTTTTCTAAAGTTAGTTTATTTTGAATGAACGACGAGGAAGCCATTAGGATTCTTATCAACATCCCTGTTATCAGCAGACGATCTAGGGAAAACAATAGGCAGGCATCTGAATTCGCCAAGTCATATTGCGGAGGAGGTTAATCATATATCGTCAGATAACTTCTAATTGAGCAAAATTACGTCATATTTGATTTTCTTTAAATGTGTAATCTCGCCTGAAAAGTGCATTGAACAGATAAACATTTAAGGAGATGCAAATCACAGGAAAAATTTAATAACGGTATATTTGAGAAGACACTCCTACCCAAAATGGAGAGATTACTCGAGAAGAACCTTTCAAGCATGTCAAATGACGAGAATGACTCTCCAATCACATATCAATGCCTCAAGGATCTAGAACCGAGCGAGAGACACATGGAAGATATTGGTTCCAGCAAACTTTGGTATGTTGTTAGTACAGCAGCTGAAAACATAAATTTTGTAACTGCAGTTGCAGAAATTTGTAGTGAAAGAAAGGTATAAATTGATTAAATAGTTTTTTACTTATTTTACAGCTATTTGCAATTATATTGCTCTTGATAGATTATCGAGGAAGGCAGGACCTATGATAAAGGGAAATTTATAATACGGCTATTTAGCAAATATTAAGGGTTCATGGACAGAAAGTGAAAAAAACATTGAAGGACCACACAGGTTTTATAAAGGAAAAGCTTATTTTTGGCCTGATAGACTTGCGTGGTCTTGTCATATTACAAGAAATGTTTGTTGCTTTCTTACACGTAAACTTTCAACTTTCATTTTCAAGATCGCTATTTGAATCTTGAACTCCTCTATTATCGGTCAATATAACTGTCTTCAGGTCCTAACAGTGTGCTGTTAATTGTAAATGAAATTTTCTGCCATAAGCAGAGAGTTACAAGACATATAGTTCTGCAGTCTTCTTAGCATTGACCAACGCAATGCGAGGGCCTATAGCATGAAGCATTTGTTGCTTTCCAATCATGTCTCTAATCTAAAACAACCAAAAGGGGGGCTCTCTCCTCGATTAGTTTACCTACTGAGTGAGCTCCTCCCAAACAAATTCAACAGAGAATTTATTACTTTTACTTTTATGTTTATCTTTACCTAATATCTAGATTTGTTGTTGTTATAGTTGTTCTATTGCTTTAGTTGCTTAGTTGAATTTTGAATCAAATTGAAATTGAATTGAAGAGGGCTCATTTCAAAAGCACTTGAGATTTTTTTGCTTTAAGAAACTGATAAGTGCATAACTGCACCAGTGCAGTTGCTGAATGCTTGCAGCAGAGATCGACTGTAAGACTGGAACGTATTGTTAACTATTTAATGTACGAATAGCTGTCATTTCCACAAACAGTTTGATGGATTCAATGGAAACGAAAAAGAGCTACTCGAACAGCACGCCATTATTTCGGAAGAAGTTGTCCAAAGGCTCTGTAATTTCAGTCAATTTGAAGAATTGAATATACGACAAGAGTGGCAATTCAAAATGTCATTGAGAGAAGTTATCGCACTAGTAGCAACTACAACGAAAACAAGATTAAAAAGTAGGTCTTTCATTTCATTCACTTCAATTTATAGTAAAGCAGAGATGTAATTTTTTGGCTTCCATCCCCGTTCCTACAGAGGGGTATGGGAAGTGCCACACCCCCTCAAGCAAACCATTCTGTCGACAAATTGCTGTAGTTTTTTGCATTCTAAGAGCCAGGCAAGAAGAATTATGCAGGTTGCTGCTTAGAAGTGAACAACTCATGAACTTGTTAAATTTGTAGATTCACACAATTTGTCAACAAATCAAAATCTGAAATAGTGAAAAATGTGGACAGATTTTCTTAATTGATTGGAACCACACCTACTTTGTCGACAATTTATTAGTCGCACACCTTAAAAGAAAACTTCTAGGAACAGCTCTGTCGGCCTTAGATGCTTTTCAATTTCCGCCTCTTCTTTTTGTTACTAGAGACTTCATTTATTATATATGCTGAACTTCATCCACTTAGGAGCTCGTAAAAACACAATGTGACAACAAATCATCTCTAGTTAAAGGTCATCCTCTTCTTTGTCCCATCCAAAAGAGGTAGCATAATTTTTGTGGTAATCACGTTTTTGCTTTCATAAATGTCATCTTACAGCAGTGTCTATTTTAAGGAAAATTTCAAAATCAACGCTATGCTGTGACAAATCCAGATCACACCTTGTGCAAATGTTTTGGTGGCCATGCCCTGTGATTTTCTAAAATTGCAGATATGATTGTCGGTTGTTTGAAATGACATGAAATGGCACTGAGTATCTTTTCTATCATACCATGAAGTGTTATTAAATGTTTAAGGTAAAATATTCACGAATTCATCTCTCAAGAGTTGACCACACTTTTAATTTTGAGTCTAAATTACACTATCACTTTCTAAGAGCAGTGGCCAAGATAACCCTACAGTAGGGGCTGTCTTTTAGAGACCATGTTTATGTGGTAAACAAGACTCAGGACAAATGTATACTCTAACTTTCCTTGCAACTCTCGGGTGAATACCCTACAAACGAATGCTAGAGAGTAATAATTTTAGATGGTATTCAAGAATTTCCGTAGGAGACAAAATACCACTGTATACCTTGCTTCCACCAGAAATCATTGAAAAGGCAAATATTCTACATGGGAGAAATCGCATGAGACATGTAGCAAATGCAGCAATGAAACAATTGTTAAAAGGTGGACATCAACCAAAGAAAGCGCATAGTCTCGTTGTGCATATGGACGAATTTTTGAAGATCACAAAGGAAAAGTTATTGACCAGTGAAGAAGAAGAGGAGAGCAGATTAGAGTACTTAAAGAATATCTTGAGCAGAGCCAGAAAGTCACATGATCACATTATATCACTAGAAAATCAATTGCAAGAGGCGATTAAAGACAAAGATAGAACTGTAAGACTCTCCAGATTTCATAACATCTAGTCATTTAAAGGACATTGTCATTATTCTCTTAAAGGTATTCTCCATGGTGATGTTTGTGTTGGGAAAGTCGCATGAACTAGCCCAGACTGGATTCTTCACTTAGACTTGCCGTAAATGATGATGATAATGATGATCGATTCCCAGTCTCATTATCATATTACGTCTTGATTCTTGAATCTAGGCCCTACCAGCCCCAGAGAGGGTTGCCTTTCCACCATTCTTTTGTCTTGCTTCTTCTTGCGTACTAATTCATGCTTCTCTCATTACCATCATCATTATTATCATCATCATCATCATCATCATCATCATCATCATCATCATCATCATCATCATCATCATCATCATCATCATCATCATCATCATCATCATCATCATCATCATCATCATCATCATCATCATCATCATCATCATCATCATCATCATCATCATCATCTTCCCCTTCCTGTCTATTCTCCCGTTGCGCACCTTGTGAAGCCTGGGCCAACCCCGAAGTCAGTGATCGCCTGCAAATTGTTTAGAAGAAATGAATGAGTCGGTTACACTGATTCCACTCTGCTACATCATCATAATCATAATCATAATAATCATTATTATAATCATGGCTATCTTTCATCATCATCATCATCATCATTAGCATCATTATCTTCTACGTGATAGCTATTATTTTTCAGCACCATATACCAAGCAAAGTTGATACCTTCTATCATTTTGGTTGTATCTGTATCTAACAGAGTATGTCCTTGACTAAACACCTTAAGGCCTAATGGAATCTTTTCAGTTGTCCTTGCTGGATGCTTCTCTCAAACAAATAGTGGCAGAAAATATGACCCAGAAAAGCAATGCAAGTACTGATCAAGACAACCATTGGTCAAAAACGTCAAGGATTGTTTCGCGTATAGGAGAAGCTCACAGAAGTGCTTCAGTGGCTCTGCGGCAAGACATATACGCCCTTCATAAAACACTGGAGTCAAATAGAGGGCTTCATTTTGAAAAAGAGACAAACTTACGGAAGGTATGTACCATGTTAGATAACTGTCCTTGAAGTACGTCTATTATAGGTTGTAGCTAAATAAATTGGAATAAAGATGCAATTTCACAATGTAAATATAAGTACATCTGCAATCCATGGATTTAGCAAGTTTTGATGTAATTAGCATTTTGGTTTGTTTGTCTCCAATTTGAATCACTTTGTCCATGAATATAGTGTTTGTTTGTTTCAGGAATGCTACAAAATTGAAACTGAAGTGCATAATTTGGTCACAAAATATGACAACGATATGGAGGAATACCAGGTTAGGGATATTATGTCTTTCAGCAGTTATCATACCATTGTGGATCAATTATTTCGTCATTGCTCTCATCACCAAATTCCATTACATTATTTTCTAGAGAATGCTGACTCCAATGAAATTTTATACTTGATATGAGAGGTAGCCTATTTGAAAGTTGCGTGTTACTTGTTACATTATGGATCATGGCTTTCTGATTGGTCAATAGCTAAGAGGATTCCCCAAGTGGGGATCGTGCTAACAGTCAATCAAAGTTTGTCCATTATGTTGTGGTACCGGGCATTACACTAACAAATTATTTCTAGGACGCATTCCTCATATTCAAATTTATGAAAAGCAAACATCTTTCTCTGCACTCCCAGTTTTTGACTTGCTACATCAGTTTCAAGAGGAAAGCTTACTCACACTTATTTCGTATTTTGCAAGATAGGTGAAAACTAATACGTGAAAACTCTCCTTTTTCAATCCTGTCATCTGTTTAGAAGCAAAAGCAAAATTAGACCTCTTTATTGTTACCAATCTAACAGACACTTAGAGTTCAGATGCGGAATCCAAAGGAAAATTTTCTAGCGCCACACATATTCTTTACAAGAAATGCTTTTATAGTGTAATAGATTTTCGTCCTCTTGTTCTCTCTGCAAAAATAGTTCGTTACTGCAGTATCCTCTAGTTCTTACATCACTATATTCTTACAAAAGGACAATTTTATAAGAGCACGAGCCTCCAAAATGATTGGAATTTAAGAACAAATAAAGAACAAACTGAGACTGAAGCACTATGGTAAAAATGCACTTTCGGACAACGATGCATGCGCTTTCCAATAACTTATTAACATGAAATATATCCTTTCCTTGTTAGCTTGAGGATAAATGACAACTTTATCACTTTTCCTCTTTGATTTTCGTGAATTAATTGCCCTTGGCGAAACATCCAATGTCACCTTGTATATTATCTAATGTCTATATTGCCCACACCCCAATAACTTAAGAAGCCCACACCCCAATAACTTAAGAACAATTTAAGGGCAATTCGATCTCAAAATGTTGGAAAAACTAAGAATAGTCATCTGGAACCTTTATTTTACTGGCTCTTATTAAAAGAAGTGTAGTTTCATTTTAAAGATCGTTTTTTAAATTTCAATAGCACTATTAGTGGTTGATACCATTGCTTTTTAGGCCCTTATCCTATCGGTATTAGACATTGAATTATGAATTTATTTTCTTTACTTCAAATGACACTTAGTTGAAGAAATTTTCGACTAAAGAGTTAATGTTACAGGAAACACGACAGGGATTAAGTCTCTAGAGACTAACAGCCTTTTGCATAATGTATGCACTTCTCACTTTTTCAGAAGCAAATAGATGAACTACTAGAGCTGCAAGCTTTTAATAAACCAAACTTGATGAAACTTGAGGAGAAGTTTGCAATACTTAACACCACGTACCAAGCAATCATTGACGAAAGAGAGAGAAGGCAGGACACAATTGACAGACAATTGGCCCAAGTAAGGGCGAATTTCTTAGCAGCCATTAAAATACAGTCCTTATGGAAAGGTTACAAAGCCAGAAAATTGCAAAAGAAGAAATTAGCAGCAGAGAGGAGGAAAAGAAAGAAGAAGGCCAAGGGAAAGAAAGAGTAGCCAGCTAAATATTTCACTTATTGTGGCAGTATTATTGTTCATTAGTATCAGGTCATTAAAGTATAGATTACAGTAGAAATTTTGCTTTCAAAAGTATATAAGTTCAGCTAAAACTAATAGCTGAGGATGTCTTGTTATTTACCATGTTCCTTGTAACAATTATGGTGACATCGCCTTGACCAGCTTTTGAAAGTCACTTGGACGGAAGTAAGGTTGTTACCATTCTGGCATATTGTCTGAGGGATTAATTCAGGCAATGTTATATAAAAGGTAATATTCTCACAAAAAGAATTTATTCATAAGTTTATTGAAAGCTACAACGTGATTACTGTGCTTTGCAAATGTCAAACCTCTTTGTTTTTTAACAATAATGGCATAATATACCCAATATGGCATAAGTTGGTAGTCTAAGGTCTCGCTTTGGTAATTTCGATGCTCCATTGCATTTCATGAAAAGAATAACTCTTGAAGTATTGGCAATTTTCTTGCTAAAAATTATAGCATGAAATTTGATACCCCTGGGGCTCTCATTAATAGTCCAAACAATCAAATTCAGCTCCATTGTGCTGCAGTGAAAGCACTTGCGGAGCAGTTTGCTTCTGTCTACACTTTTCAACTTTCCTACCAAGGATGGGTACCATAGCAGAAAGAACTTGTTTCTATACTCGATGTGAGAAAACAAAGTACAAATTGGAAAGATGTTTTGCAAAGGCAAGGAGGCCTATGACTCAGTACGAAGTCGCCACTCTCAGGCTGTCTTAGTTCTAACAGTGTGAAGTGGAAAACTCGGTATACGTGAAGAGCTAAAACAATACGATTAAACAGAAGGAAAGAGGATCTATGGAAATCAGGTAAGTTCATTGCTTCAGTATGACTTTAAAATACACGCCAGTGTCTCTCACTAACAACCTTTATACAGGTTGAAGGATACACAAAAGAAACCATATTTATTGATATAAATCAAATGTTGTTGATGTACAAAATATCTTTGTGTACAAATCACGTCTAGATTTGAATATTCGTATGAGGGGTGGCAACAAATGACACTCAATTTACACGTATTTTTCTAAGACATAGAGGAGAAGTTTGAAGTATTCCTATCGAAATCTACATCTATGTTATTGTTAAAAGTTCAATCAAGAAGTATAAACCGATGTTGGCTTGAAAAGCAGTAACAATATGCATGGCAAAGTTGTACTTTGAAAACCAAGAGAATGTAAATATAAAAAGTTATGGTCATCAGAATTGATCTTAAGTTGCAAACCATGACTTTATTTACGAAACAAAAAGCCAAATTCCTACACATTGGAGGGCGACGAAGCGCTAATGTAGAATCGTGCCTCTGATCCCATAGCATCTTAATTTATTTACTGCTTGTAGCACACGTAAAATTATGCATTATTCACGAATAAATTATGCTTTATTCACGAATAAATTATGCATTATTCACGAATAAATTTGCATTATCTAAGCAGATTATCATACATTATTTAAGTATGCGCATGCGCTAGCTAAGGTGGCATAAAATATAAACACAACTTACACCATTGTATCAACAGAAGATTGTATGTTAATAGACTATGTAAAAAGTTCTGATAGAATTAGAAAAGTTGACTACGACATAGCTACATGTCATTAAGAAGAGGTCAGTAGATGGTATCTCTTTTCTCTATATCAGCTTTGTCACTGACCCATATGAAACATTTCGTCTTTGGGTTCATTCTTGATCCAGGTTTGCACTTGAATGCTTTTGCGAACTCTCTCGAATTTGACAATGTTCCAATTACCCTGAATATATTAAACATTAATTTAACACATTGAATTAATCAATTGATAAATGAATGCTTGAATGAATGAATAAGAAAGTAGAAATATTTTCAATAAACACAAATCAAATTCATGAAATGTAAGTTTTACAATTTTATGTTGTGAATTGTTTTTGCAGTTGTTTTTATTTGCACTAAACATTGCTTCATTACATAAAACTAAATTGGTCGAATTATTTACAATAGACAGTACAGTACAAACAAAACGTTAATACATGTTAAGAGAAAAGATTCAATGAACGATAAAGCCTCTTTTGTCATTAAGCACAAGCTTTGCATTTACAGCTCCTTCAACTTTTTATATTTTCCTTGAAAGAGCAGATGGAAGGTGGATGTTGCACTTTGTATCATTTTGCAAGAAGTTTGATAAGGCGCGTTTGCATGAATGACGTCAACAATGAATAGCTCAAGGATAGGGTGAAATTCTATAATCTTAAATCAGCTTAATTCACTATGCTGGATATAAGTTGTTGCATTTACATTCTGAACGAAATTAATTCATTTGAGGATGATTTTGGATTCACAAGTACAATCCATCTATAAAGGAAAGAAGTAAGTTACCTGTACATTTCTTCAGTGTGACGATCATTTAAAGTTGCAAGGTATTGCTCATCTGGTCTACTGTTGCTGCAATAAGCCTACCAAAAAGAATATTTAGTTGATGGTCTGCTCAAACATTATAAAACCAATGTCCACCGTAGTAAATTCTAAACACGGGCTCGTGAAAAAATGAGATGGTTTAAGTATGTCTCAATCACAAATTAGATTGCAGCATTCTTATTCTACAGTTATACTGCTCAGAATGAGAATCGCCGCAACTTCAACAGAATAGGAACACAAAAGTACATGCTGTTACTAACGAGGGAAAAAGAATGTCTGATCTCTACCAATTAATCAATTTATTTAGAAGTACATGGTGAGTATTCTGTGTGCAGCCTAGAATCCATTGATCGACATTTAATACCATGTAAATAATCGAACACCATGCAAAATCCCTGCAACAAATGCAACTCGCACTAGCCTCCTAACAATATTGAGCACCATCCCATTGCCTATGAAGCTAAAAAGAATTTTAATAACAAATAATTTTAATTAGATCATATGCTTTCATTCCATTGTAAGCTCCATTTTATTCAATCGACAAGATACACAGCACAAAATGTCTGGGATTTACCTGCGCAAATGAGATATAGAATAGCTGATCGTTGTTGAAATCCAAACCGGGAAGGATATTATCTGTGCGAGATTCACGCAACCAGTTGTGGTACGCCTGTATGAAAACAGATACTCGAGACTATAGAATAACTTTATATTATGCATGCCAGTAGAAAGATGCTCCCGAATCAAACTGTTTCATGTTCCTAGTTCCATGTTTATTCTGAAGATATGTTACGAAATTATAATTAGATTGCTTTATGGTATAGTCACACATCATTACACTTCACAACATAACATTATTTCAACGCAACAAGATATATTCCAAACTACATGAGAAATCGAATATTGCAGTAAGCAATTACCCTTAATGATGTCTTGAAGCCACCGTTGTCCGCTATGTTTTCTCCGAGTGTTAACTTTCCGTTTATCTAACACATTGAACAAATGGGATTTGCTAAACACTGCATACAGTTTTCAAGGTTGAAGTTTTAATACTATTTATACACATACTTAGTCCAGCATATTACAGAGCAGCGTGGATTTAATAAACTGGTAGATATCATCTCATTTTCTAAGCATAAGCTTTGTGCATCGTGAGCAGAATATTTTGTGCATGAGACAAGATCAAGATAAAATTGTCAAAATCCTCAAAAATCTATCTTTAATATGTAGTTGTCTGATAGGCTCTGGTCCCTAATAGAAATTACTATTAATTCTTGGAAGTGAAAGGTCTTTTTTCAAAAATAAAAAATCCTGCCTGCATCATCTCATCTTATAAAGCATTCTTAAAAACTTCATAAATGCAGCTTATTAAATAATACGCGTGCATAACTCTACCAGTAAAGGTTCCAAATCATAGATTGGCTGAGAATCCTGATCACATCTTGCTGGGCATCAAGTTAGCTGCGAAGGATATTTCATTACAGTGTCTCATGCTCTAATTGGTTCATACGATGTGGAGAATTTAACTGTGATCAGAGCTCTCATCCAATCACAAACGTATAGCCTATACAGCGTAGCTGTCAAATGTTTGAAAGCACTGATCAGGTCTATTTTCTCCCAACATAATTGACCAATCATAATGCATAATGGGCCTAAAATAAGCAGTGGAATGCATGTGTGGTCAGAATACTGCAAGATGATTGGCCAATTAGGTTGGGAGAAAGGAGACCTATGCTAGTCTAAGCTAGCTCCAGAGAAAGGTGCATTATATTATTATTATTATTATTATTATTATTATTATTATTATTATTATTATGTTCTCAAGAATGAAGTCCAAGGAATAATTTAATCTAGATGAATCCTAAAGATCATTTATTTAACTTATTTCCATTCTCGAATAGATTAGAGGAGAACGTTCTCCGAAAATTTTCTGAAATCAGGATGACCAGAAATAATGAACGCTTGTCTCAAAACTAGGAACTGGAAAAGGAAGGATGGCAACTTACACGGAACTTTCCTCTGACTTTATATTTTGAGTACTGTTTCTGCATACATTTAGACCTTTGCTTAAAAGATGTCAACGATTTGCTTGTCCACCATTGCTTCTTTAGTTCACCATGCTTGTTGAATTTTCTTCCTATCGATTGAAAGAATATTTTCACTGAATATTCGTCAAGAACTTACATGAACACAAAGTTACAATAGCAACAGAAGTTGTGCGATTCGTTTTCATAATAAAGATATCATAAAATGGGATACAAGGAACCCAATCTAACCTCTTTGGAGGCAAGTAAAATGCAAGATTAAAAAAAATTTCAGATGGGCCAGCAGATCAACCTTTCTTGTTATTCGATTGATATTTCAAGCATATACAAAAGAAATAATATTAATTTTGCACATTATGCTAGATCATCCTATATTTTCGAGCTGTAGAGATTACTTGAAGGGATAAACATTAACTCTGTTATCAATTCTGAATAAACATTACCTGTGTTGTCGAATCCATGACTCAATTCATGACCAAGAATGGACCCAATTGCACCATATGTCATTGCCCTGAAGGAATGGATATTGCTTTGCAGATTTCTTATGTAGATCATAGAGAGATTCAAGTGTGGAAGACTTCAGAGAGATATAGCTAGCAAGTGACATTATCAAATTGTGCTAATGAGATACTAATTTAAAGACGTATGTGTCAAAAAGCGAGAAGAATCTTACATCGAAATTTCTTCACCATGAAAGAATGGAGGCTGCAAGATCCCAGCTGGAATAACTTCAATGAAACAAAAATAGGCATTATTTTTTCTAAAACTGATTTTCTCAAAAAATACCTTATATTTTCTGTTAAATATCGTAAAGAGATTATAAAACGTTGCTGGAGAGTTAGAATATCCCATCCTTCAACTTTGTGATAATCCACTGGCAAGCTTGGATGGGATATATTTACTAGTCATCGATTGCAGCTGAAAGTTCATTTTCACATTTACTATTATCCATGCTTCGCAATGAAAATACGATCTGTGTACCTTCCATCTGTATGTTCTGAATGAATCAGTTCTATTTAAGTGTCACGTAGTTATGACGGTACTAGGTACTGTTGTACTTAGAGTCGTGTTTTACAACAATAAGAAAATAGAGAAAAGTACAAGATATAATAAACAAGGATCAAAAAAATTACTTAGACATAGGTGTTAAACTGATAAACTGATAGATATGTCTATTATACAAAGAAAGTAAGAAGATGTCGAGAGCATTATTTTTGTTTGATTGTAGGTGCAAACCTAACTCTGCCGGTTTGGCGACTAAAATAATATTTCTTACAATGATGAAATGATAGTTTGCAAACAAAATATATTAAGAAATGGTATGAAATGCATGGTAAAATGCTTGCATAAAATGAACCCAGAGTTATAATTAAGTAATTCATGGCAACATCACAAATATGTAATATTGTAAGAGTTACAACTTACTCATTCCATTTTCATTAAAACTATACATGGCATTGACAGTTTGAGGATCCATCGGCCATCTGAAATGTGCAATGAATGGATATTAAAAAGAACCTTTCATTGACTCGAGTAAATAAGGCCTAATATGTCTTGTGCAGCAAGGATTCGATTGAATAATCGACTGGCTACTCATAATGGGACTAGCCTCATTAAGTGTGTTCCTAGATCCTTCTATATTCCCATATAACTTTACATCATAGATATTGTACCAATAGATGTCTCCTGATCAACTGAGCTGCAAAAATATTTTACAGCTTCCTTCTTCATGAAACTTTTTCTCTGAATCTATAAATCAATTAGTACAGCTGATAAAAAGAAAAGACTAAAAACTTTTAGTAATTTTGACTAAACAACTAATGGGTTAATCTTTTCAAATATTGATAGTGTAAAGCATTTGTTTCCAGACTTTTTCCAGATTCATGCTATCTTTTTGGACAACAAACCTCTTATCATTGGGGCAATCATCCCCCTTGCCCCCTGGCTACCCTTCTGCCCTTGAACTAATTGGGAAAATATTTAATTCGTATATTTTTTACGTCCATGTTCAAGCTGAGCGTCAATATTATTAACAGAAATGAACAACATCCAAAAGCAAACTGGTCTTTCTACTAGTAAACTTGCCAAGAAGAAAGATCTAAATTGTACTGAGTAATGCCACTGTCTCGATCTAGGTGTAAAAAGACTTTTAGAGCAAAGACATTAGAGCATCACTTACTCGTCTTTGTCCACCTTCTTTCTTAACTTATTGAGCATTCTATTGTGCGCAAATTTTATCATCTGCATTCTGTTTTCAAATAGGTCATCTGATTTTATATGCAACTGAAAAAGATAGTTACTTGTAATTTAAAGCAATTTGTCAGAGGACTTATAAAGCCATAAGGTCCAGTCGCTACGTATTTGGCATTCAGCTATTTGTATACAATAACAGCCGTATTTACTGCCTTTACCCTGCTCACAAGAGCTCCATTACTGGCAGAAAACTAATGGAATCCACAAAATTAAGAAATCAGTTCTTTTGCACTTTACCTTGTGATATTTCTTCTCAAATCGTGTGTGGTTATTGATGTATTTTGGATATCCGACTTGGTCTCTCATTGCATCAGCCTTTCAAAAATAACGGACAGTCATAATAAAGTTTTGATTAAATCAGGGGTGGAGTGTTCTAAAATATTGCAATAGTTCTAATAAATCTCGGAGGAACAGGTGAAGTCTGTTAGGTAAAAGGTTATTCTGTTTTAGTCTTTATGGAGAACATGGGGAGCAGCTGACATTCTAGAAACAAGTAAACAGTAAGGATTGGGCATAATTCAACGGGATTTAGTGATGCTGTTTAATTTTACTTCTTCTGCTAAAAAATTGGTCGAAAGTTATCAACTTGGATTGAAAATGAAGGATAAAACAGACGATTGACTATCAGGAATTGTGATTCACAACATGATTGCTTAGTGATGCCGTTGATCGTATATCAATGATACTCGAATGGTCTATATTCCTATCACGTTTCTTGAGAAGAGGTTTTAGAACACAAGTATTATCATTGAATCAATTTGATTGATCTTCGAGCTAAAGAACAAAAAGGTCAGATCAACCAGCATTTGCCGGGAACAAATTAATAATCACTGCTAACTAAAAATATTGAAAGTAAGCACTAGATGACTTTATCTACCTTCTCTTCTACAGCTTTTTTAGTTTTTTCGTCCATCCAGTCAAGTGTCTTGACATTATCTTTAAATGCAGATCTAATTTTCTTGATCATATCTTCCGCCTTTTACGAGAAAGATAGTAAATCTAACAAAATTTCCAAACATTAAGCATGAAATTTATAGGCCCATAAATTGGAATTTCAATTTCTGTCACGCAGTTGCACATCCTTCACTAGCTTTTTGACAAACTGAAAAAAGGCTTTTTTCATTCATAATGGAATAACGATGAATTGAAATTAATTTTCATCCTCTTCCCCTGGGTTCAATCCTTTGCCTTATGTATACAGTTTTGTAGAATGAACCAATATAGAAAGATAATAGTTGAAATTAAGAAATCATTTGGAAAGCACAGCTATATTATGAAATTGAGGATGATAGCCATGACGAGTGACATTCCCGATAATTATGAAAAGACTAGTCAGGGTCATTTGTAGATTACCATTAATAGTTAGCTCCTCATATAGGCATTTTCCGCCTGTTTGCTTACTATTACCCGTGTTTTTGCCCCTTGTTTTTTGAACATTTAATTCAATTTGTTATCTACCTTGTTTTCCATGATTATTTAAAAATCCCCATGGTTTCCCATTCATTAGCCGAGGATGGGACTAGGTCTTCCCGAAACGTTCAGGTTATGTCGTACAGGTTATGTCGTATCGGCTTAGTCAATAATTACTTTAATGGATGTGTCGATGGTAATCTACAAATGATCCTGGCTACCGTTTCTTTAATTTTTCTCAAATGTTTCTCGTAGTGGCTATCATTCACAAATTCATAAGAAAGATAATAACCTGAACAAAATATACACAATATTTGGTACTTAAGTGTCACATTTAGGTAAACTTACTATCGCCTTGTATTTGTTATTTGGGCGCTGCTTGATGTAGAGTGCCCCAAGAATTTCACCAAGGTATTCATTTGTGTAAGAGACACAAGTCTTCCATCGTTTTCTAAGTCCCTTTGAGCCTAGTATTTTCTCCTTATAGCGCATTCTAGCTTTCAAGAACTTTTTTGATAAGTACGGCACTTCATCTTGGATGACACTCCAAACAATATAATTAGCTAAAACTCTGTAGAGAAAAATGAAGTCTTTCAGTATTGATTAGAGATTTAGGTTACTGGAAATAAGGAATGAATCATCACAAAATATCTTCCAATGAGCGTTTACAAATTTTTTGTTACCTTTTAGGAGTTTTTCGCACTACTTCCATCATCTTCTTGAGATATTTCAATGTTGGCACTATTATCTTCTCATCTGGGAGAACTTTCGTTCGGTTTACGAACACACTGTTGATGTATTCTTTCCATGGAAACTAAAAAGTTGTCTTAATCAACTAGCAAAGTACGCAAAGTTTTGTGCCTTAAATCTTGATGATATAGGAGCGAGACGAGAATGTTCAAGTCCTTTAAGCACACACACACACAACATTGTAAGAGTATTGTATGAACTTGAAAGCAAAAATATATCTGATTTAACAATACTGATATTTGCAAAAATGAAGTTGATTGAATAACTCCATCCCAGGTAAGAGCTTATTATGCTCTCAAAACTCACAATGTCTCAACAACCCGTAGAGTTTTCTACCATGTTAATCCTTGTGACAGTTATAAATTTATCGTATAAGACTCTGTCTTTTCTGTCTCAAGATAGGCTTATCAACTAGGTTCTGACTAAATGATATCAAATGTACATTAAGCACAAAGTAGTTATCATGTTGCATAAAACTGCTTCATATCATGCACAAAAAGTGGCATGGAACTTTTAAGTAAATAGTAAATCTTAGAGGAGTTGCTGATGTTTATAGATAAGCGTTGATTTACAAAGTGAAAACGACTGAGTCCTTCTGCACTGTACTTTACAGCAATAGCAACAGTATATGAAAGAATGACTCGCTTAATAAGTTGAAAATAGAATGAAATCAATAAGATATTATCAAAATATAGCCAGATTTACTTACATCCGGGACAGCTTTTGCAAGCTCGTCAACAGTCATACTATGAAACCAAGTGTCAGTTTTGTCATCATCTCGAACACTGATCTAAGTGGTAAAGTAGATATCTAAGGTGGGGACTGCACCTAATATATATATAAATATTTAAAAATAAGTTATAACTTATATCTATGTTAGCACAAAAACTCTTTGGAAAAAAAGCACTATATTATTTTTGAGCCTATGTAAAGCAAATTTCGAATAACCTATGATAACAGCACATGAACCTACTGCTAGTCTTACAACTTGTTAGTAACAACTGCATCAAAAACAACATTTTCCTCTTCCAAAGAGACTAGTCACCTACTTAGGCTTGACTGAGTCAATAGGGAAGCTAAAAAAAGAATGGAAGGCCATGAAAATTGGACAAGTTAAGGAAGGTGATAAAGATTAGAAAAAAAGCAATCAAAACATAGGACGATAGATTTTACCTTTGCGAGTTCCTTTTCAAAAAGCACAGTTTCATTAGCTTGTTTTTTGACATCATCACTTGGCCCAAGCAACGTTGCCACGTCAACAAGATATTCCTCATATGCTATCAGTGTCTATAACAAAGATAAAGAGAAAGTAAACACCAGCTATATTTTTTTGCCAAATGCCAGCATTATTCTCATTTAACCGATTGACTCTCACCATAGTTGCGTTTCATAGCTACATTTAGGTCCATTTTGCATGCTGACTGGTCAGTTCGGTTGGGAGAAGACAGACCTGATTAGAGGTCTCAACATTTGGCGGCTGTGCTAGTCAATTGAAGAAGGACAATGTTTTAAAACGCGAGATTATAGCAATCGATAAAGCTGCTATTCATTCAAAAGCGTCATAGCGGCCTATGATATAGTGATAAGATAACTTATATACTCAATGGTGTTTATGCAATAAGACAGTATCCCTTCAGGTCCCCTTGTAATCATTGGCTTACTAAAAATTTCCGAAAACGATGTAAGGCGAATAAGATGCAAAAATGTTGATAAATTTTGCTAAACAAACTCAATTTCTAAACTGAAATTTTGCGTTTTAATGATATGTTGACCAATATAATCAAAGCTTATTATACATTTTGAACTGTATGTATTTCAGATATCTTTGAATGTCAGCATGGGAAATTTTTCCAAACTGATTAGCAAACTAAACCTCTAATGAGTTACGATGCTAGTTTAGAATGATAAAATAACACAAGGTTAGAGTCAATCATACATCTTTAGAATCTACGACACATGTTTAGAATGAATGACTAATGAATGAAGTGTACAAAACACGGTTGGAATAAGGAGGTAACATTACCTTGGGCTTATCAAAATAAATCTCTCTTGGAAGACTTGGTCCTGCTTGATCAACCTTAGGAGTTAAAAGGAAGTTGGAGTATATTTTCGTACAAAGAGGATGCAGGGTTGAGTTTACAAGGTAGAGAATGTAGAGTAGAGAATGTAAGGTTAGAATTGAAATAGGTAAATAAACATGAGTTATAACCGCACCGTTTAGAGATATTAGCTTGGTTCATGTAAAAATTCTGTCTTAGCACGTTTACTAAATAAATCGAATATTTAGTTTCAGAATCAATATGATCAGCTCTAGGAACAACTTTGCTTGTTTTCCTACCACCAGTATGGTAATTCCATATATTTCTGATTTCTGATAGAAATTAACTTAAATCAAACATTTCAAATTCGAAAAATCTACTCCATTTAAGTTTTTGTTGCTAGATACAAATTTCATTATTACAACTTAGTACATTCCGTTTTTCCTTTTCTGCCACGATATTAATAGCTATTTTCATCTACTGTGTTATGGCGAGGCACTGCAAATACAAGGCATTCGAAATAAGAGGCCATGCAAAAGATTTGTTTGTTTGTAACGAGAGTGTTCCTTTTGGCTCATGTTAGACCTTGTTTGCTTTCGCTAGCGGATAAATTGCATAACTGCACATAATATAATAGCAACAAATGCTTAAGGTACAAATGATGGCTACAATTTGCCACACAGCCAAAGCAGGGCTTATTTAACACCTATAGATATCCTGGTCACTGCAAACGGAGGCTTGTCAATGCTTGCAAGTAGAGGCTGTGTACTCGACCGTTGCTGCAGGTAGTTCATTGTTGTTAAAGTATTGATCCATGACCGCATTTGCTCACGCTTACTTTGAGTTTGGTAGCCCAGACGCTGATTACCTTTGTTGCTCAATCGCTACTAACTTGCAGTCCGTTTGTCTTTACCCTTGGGTAGGCTTTGGTAGCTGAAAACTAGCAGCGATTCCCAGTTATCATGTAACGTCCTCACTCTTTAACATTATCTTCTATAGATTGCTACATTCATCTTTAACCAAATTGGAAACTTAATCAAACATAGAAATTATTGGGCTGTTCCAAAGGGTTTTCAAAAGAAAGAGCAGTCTATTGCAGTACTGTGTGGATCGCAGTGAAAGGATAGCTGAACGCGGATTGGATGAATTCAACCTTCTATTAGGAAGGAAGGCTAAATATTACTAGGTTATGTAAACAAGTTCGGTATATCGAACAATGGTTGACACAGCAATGTAGTCAGACTGAAATGTAACCCTTTCAACGAAAATTTTGGGTTTTGCAATTCAAACATATTAAATGGCATTGTTAGCTTTAGGCCTCTCATCTGCACTCATTCGAATAGTCTATTGAGGAAGAAAGGTGAGCATGGCTCAAAATGCAGGTTTGAAGTAATAAAGTGTTTAAGTACAAAAATGCAAAAAGCTATCCAAGAACGCCTGAGTATGAATAGGTCTGCTTTAATGTGAACACGGTCTGACGTATGTGCATATTTTCTTAAAATGTGATCAAATAGCATCGGTTAAATGAGGCACAGTTAAAGGTTCCTAGGTCTACTTACAAGCCAAGGTCCGTGTTCTTGCAGCATTTCTTATTCGCGGTTGAGGAAAAAGTGAGCAAGCACTCGGTCATTGATCTCCTGCACAGCAGACATGTGCTCTAACCGCTCAGCATTCACAATTATCTTGAATAGCACATTTCATTTCAATTCCACAATGTAGTGTAACTTAAATAAAACATGTCCTATTCTCTGAGAGAATCCAACATGATATGAATATTTAAATTCCATTTAGATCTGTTGCATCATTATGGGTGTCTGGGGTGAACACCTCCATCCCAGTTTTCCCAGAGATCGATTTTCTAACTCTATAAAATCCGTTGAAATAAGTATTTATGTCCATGTTCGAAGATTCTTTGGAAAGCATAAAAAATCAGCGTCGAAAGATATCTGATTTATAAAATAGAACTGGAGACTTTTGTGTATATTTTTAAGAAAATGTCGGCAGTCTTGGACATATCTGCTAAGGAATAATTCACCTGTTACGTAACTCTTCTAAGGAGGAGCAAGGGTACCTTACATTGTTGTGCTATTCTTTGATTAATTTTTAGGGCTATGCCACGGAGCGTTGTAAGAGGGGGAGGGAGGGCCTCAAAAACGGTAAATTTGGCGTTATGTAACGGGTGAATGGGCCCAAAAGTGTTCAGTTCAATTTTATCAGTCAGATCTCTTTCGATGCTGATTTTTATGAAACTTTCCAAACGATCTTCGAACATGGACAGAAATACATATTTAAACGGACTTCAAAGGAAACTTTCATTGTAAAATGAAAGTGCAAGGGCATGTACATAAAATTTGTGGCTTGTTAGAAAAGTATTTGCCCATGCTCTCTAGCCTTTTGAGAGGAGTGGCCGTTAAAAATCTCTGGGGTAGGATCCAGCCCGGTATATTTTGTCTCGCAACGCCGCTGGTTGCTATGTCCCCCTCGATGCCCTAACAAAACCTTGGAATATGTATTTGTAAAGACGATATCAAAATCATTTCCCTTTTCTCGAATGATTTGTATTGCCTCATCCCTATGCCATTGGTCACATGTTTACTATTAATAGCCAATAATAAGTAAGAACAGTGATTCAAACCAGTGACAAAAATCAGCAAGATTGAATATTGATCAGTTTGTTGTAAACAGAAATCATCAAGGGGAGATTGTAGCAGGCAGTTATTTTATGGTATATTTTATGGCCTGTTTTACCTAATGTACTCGTATCCAAGGAATGAAAATGTTATACGGAGGAATTTGCATCCTAAGACAAAGAAATATGGCGATAATGGTCCAAGTTCAGCGAGCGAATAGGTCACCTGTTGAAAATGTAAACTGAATCAAGCATGCTTAACGAAAAGGATAGGACAACAGTGTCTTCAGTGGCCCAGTTTTGTAATGGAGCTCTTTCAAAACAAACAATCATTCTGATTGTTTTGCTGGCGAGCATACCCACTCACACATGATTACAACTTACCTGAAAACATTACCTAGTTTGCAAAGCGATTCTCGTACTGAAAACCCCTGGAGTAAAAAGTGTTAACCCATTCAACCAACGGACACTTTAATTGCAAAATATTGTTAAAAGATATAAGGCTGTAGATCTGTTTTTGGCATTAGCTGACTTAGTATCTTACAAAAGCCCACAGAAATCTACACATTGCCCCATTTCCTTAGTTTGGTTATGTACCTACTGACACACTTCCCATCTAAATAATTCCCTGATAATTAATGAGATCTTACTTATAACTTCTAGAGCTTCTCGATTAAATATGAAAAATAAAAGTTTTGTTCATTCCTTTCCATTGCTAGCTGCAAGCTACAATTCAATCTTTAGCAGTTCACTGGCATTAAATTTGATGCCACAGATACAGGGAATGGTTACGAGACTCATTCCACATATGCCCTTTTAGTCTACACGTCCCCTTGATTTTGGCATAAAATATTAACCTTCTCACCTCTAATATATGCTTCTCGTTGTGTACAGGGTCATCACTGACATGAAGAGAGAACAGAGGACCTCCAGAGGAAGTGAATTCATGGTGAATTTTAAGAAGGATGTCATACAAATTCCACTTCTCTTCGTTCCACTGGGCGTTCTTCGTCATAGGCCAGGATCCTAGGTATTCTATCAGTTTCTTCATCGGTAAATCTCCTCGTTTGTTTATCATATTCATATTCATACATGACTTATAAAAGTTTTTTACTTTCCTCAGAACTTTAGTATCAGCACTTCCATCCATCTCTAATATCTTTCGTAGTATCTTCTCAATCTGTTGATTTAGTTTTGAAAATGTCGAGAACGATGAGCTGGTTTTCGGTATTGGATTCTTCTTTATCCAACCGCCGCATGCATAGTTGAAAAAGTCTTCACAAGGGTCAACTTTCTCGTTCATGCAACTCTTTACATATTGTGAAACAGTATGGCAATCCTCAGTTTTGCAAATCAATTGCTTATAAGTCTCACCACTCGAGAGGGTTCGTTTGGTTTGCAAAGATCTCACAGCTCCACCAGTAGTTACTAGCTCATCGAAGAAGCTCTCTCTTGAGTCGGTATGGAAAACATAGTAGATCCCTGCACAGACCATCAGAGCGAGAATGGCTGTAAATGCAAGCGAAAGTGTACCGGCACATCGCTTTGATTTTTTCCTTTCACCGTTGGCGGCAAAAGATGAAGACTTAGTGAACCTCTCGAAATCCGAATCCATGTTACACTGGAAGAATTTTAATAGAAGATCATAGAAGAATCAAGATAACAAACGAACTCTGCACTGGCAGCATCATAGGCCCTAGAACAAGCGCATGCTGTGCGTTGTGTGGTAGAAAGCACTCCAGCCGTTGTTATGTCATGCCCATAAGCAGAGTTACATTAATTATGTATGGGCTATATGCTTGGTAGGTTGAATATTCACATTGACAGTTGTGTGAGCACTTGGGCGAGCAAGAGCATATTCAGATTAAATACATGCATACATACATATATAACGTTACTACCATATAAGTACACCTTACACACATACATACATAAATTCATTCATTCATTCATTCATTCATTCATTCATTCATTTATTCATTCATTAGTTCATAAATTCACTCACTCATTCATTTATTCATTCATTCATACACTTACACATACGATACATTAATAAATACATACATACATGTACCATACATGCATACATACATAATATATATAAATATTCATTATCTGTTTTCCAAGATTGCCGAGAGGCACAACAGAAAAGTAATGGAGCCGCAGGTTGCTGACTTCTGGCAAAACTGCTCCCTTTTTACAGCCATGGCTTTACCTTAACGCAGGATGGGGTTTTATAGTAGCTGTAGAGGTGAAGTGTGCCTGCGGAAGAAGTAGCTGTACATTTTATAGTTGGAAAAGAGCGAAAACGACGAAGACATCTGTGTGTAACGGACAGTTGTAAACACTCCTTCTTCATACTATTCCAATCGTTAACAAAGGATCATTTAGTTCAGCCATAACGGCAATACGTGTTGTGACGTATTTGATATGTTCAAACTTGTTCTGTTGCCTCATTCGGGATTTTTTAGCATTTAACTATGACAATACAGCAGAGAAATCTAAGCTGAAAGCAGATGCCGCAAAGTATCCTTAGAAGCCGCCAACCATGATGAGATTCCGCGAGATCTGCGTAGCCACGCGGTCATGCTTCATTTCTGCGATTAGTCAACCTCTTTAGAGCTCAAAGAGAGCAGACCCTAACATTGTTTGCTCTTTTATTCAGGTAAACTGAAACTGTTGTTAATCAGTCCATAATTCACATCATTGCTTGACATGGACATGGAAGTCGCTTGCAAATTCTTGGTATTAATGCTGCTTTGCAGAGTACTGGAAACAGAAAGCAGTACAATAAAAAGGAAGGTTCTGATTCTTGGGGGCGGTGCTGCAGGTTTAGGTTTTGCAAACAAGCTTCACGAGAAAGGTGAAAGCGATTTCTTGATATTGGAAGCTCAAAGATTTCTTGGCGGGCGCATAAAAGACACAAAATTTGGTACACTAACAATACAAGAAGGTGCAAATTGGATACATGGCATTGGAGAGGACAATTCTTTGTATGTTTTGAAGCGGAAGTATGGACTGAACGCTACGGCCGATGATTACAGTGATTTCATTGTTAGGTAAAGTCTTTCATTTTCACAAGCATGGCCTGATTCTATTCTTGAAAATGCGAAGGGAGATATGCAGTTTAGGGTAACAGCCAGATCGCGTTAAATTCTATATGAAATTACTCCTTATGATGGATAGAGTCGAAACAAACGATAAAAAGTGCGGTAATACTTACCAATTACTTATTTACTCTTATTTCTCCCTCAATCAACATTGAAATCCCTTTGTCCATTAAGAAACTTCCGCCCATTCTACAACTAACGCTAACCCAAACCCTGACGCTTACCCTACACAAAACCCGAACCCTGACCCTAACTCGAACCCTGAGTAATTGGTAAGTAGTACCGCACTTGTTATCGTCTGTTTCGACTCTCTTCATCGTAAGGAGTAATTTCGTAATTAGACTTTAACGCGATTTGGCTGTTACCTAAACTGCACAACTGCCCTTTCGGTTATCTTCATAGCTGATCTCAAATTACTGCAGGAAGTAGAACTTTACATGTTTAAGTTTAGAAGAGGCAAGTTATATCGCTCCCAAGGTTGTACTGTACCCATCCCAAATATCTTAGAGCTTTGGCCTTTATGTTAAATTTCTTGGATGCTAGGATGCGTGTAGTTTAATGAGTCCTGCATTTCGAACGTCTGTTGTCGCCTGTTTTACTCGAATCGCGCCACTGTCTGCATTAAGCTTCCTTATTTGCAATTGTAAGCCTGGTTAACCCTCGTGATACGAATCAGTGCAACTTTCCTAATTCTCACATTCTTCGGGAAAAGTGTAAACATGTTTCGTAAACTATCTGCGACGTTACCAACTTCCCTGTCAAATAGGAATGAGCTCTATTTGAAAAAATCAAGTCCCTTACGTGCTTTGGCACCGTATTTAACGTTGGCAATGAACGCGGTATTTGTCCACCTATGTTCAATTCGATCTAGAACCATCGTGTGGATGTTATTTTTCTTTTGGGGGTAAGGGTGTACACCAGGAGTTTCCCGACGCTCTGAGAAAAGCGTGTTGGATACTAGGGGGGGGGCAAAGGGACGGCCATGCCCCAATAATGTAGTAGAACCATACAATTTGTAGGGCGTGGTTGCTCAACTTTTCATCGGAGCTTCACCCCAGACTCCTGTGGTTTGGTTGCCCCTTTCCAAATAAACAGCCAGGTGTCAGCAACTAGGAGAAAGTAGACAGAAGCTGGGTGAGGCTATATGTTTGCTAAGAATACTTGTGGATAAAGTGGAAAAGCAAATAAGCTTCTGAATGCTTGAGTTGACATTGACTTGTTAGGCGCTTTGAGAATAGAGAAATTCAATAGCTTCTTGAAATCTTTGCTGGAGTACGGTCAATTTCAGTTGCTATGGAGCCAGAGGCTGTTAACATTGGTGACGCGAACTGTTGTATTGTCTCAAGTTTATCTGATAAAATAACCAAAATAATCAGAAAAGTCTCAAAAGAAGAATATCTGGCAAATATTTCCAATCTTGAAGACCTTGCACGAGTAGATAATGTATAATGTATATGTTTATGAAACTTTGAAAGGTTGACCATGCAACAGGGACTTAAGCGTACATTGGCATGGGCGTAGGGGGCTTTAAATTTAGGGGCCTGCAAATTGTATGCTCAAATTACTTATATTTTCTCTGAATGAGTTGCTGTTCACCCCTTGCCGGAGCTATGTTTGGAAAAAACATTGTTTTTTTTGAAGAAATTGCCCCAAAGGAATAGATTTCTGTCCTGCTGGAACTGGGCTTATGTACGTACATTGGGAAGAAAAGGCCTCGTGAACGCCATAGAAAATAATCTGTTTCCGTCTACTTGATTTCTTGATGGCAAAGGCACTCTCATATTTCACGTTGTTGTCACTGGGGGTATTTAAAGGGGAGGGAGCAGAAGGCAAGTGTCCCCTGAAACAGATTAATCAGCATTTTGGGCATGGAGTGGAACGATTCTAGAAGATGAAAAATGGATATATATGTTGTCGTCAAATCTGTCTTACGAAAATTGGCGAATTTACCAACGATGCGCCGCCCATGGCTATCCCTTACAGATTTACAAAATTCTACCAATGATTGTCCTTAAAGGACTGGTGTTCTTGTAGAACCTACAAGGTGTTGCGAAACCAACAAGAGAAACATTTCTGTCCATTTCTTTTAACCTAGAGCTTCTTTCTTGCATCCTAAGTCAGCGAAGTTAGTATCTTCATCATTAACTAAAGGAAATAGGAGCTGGAAATAGACGTGTTTTGTAGAAGGGATATAGTAGGATTATGAAATAGAAGGCTGTTTAGAACAAACTCAGGGCCTTCCCGTGTGTTTGAAGAGGATCTTGGGGGTAGAAGTGTTTTTGCTTTTGGTAGTAATCTTACTATCATCAGATGAAGGTTTACAATTAGATTACAAATAACGCCTGTTATACAAGAGCAGTAAAGTTTGTAGAAAAATATTTCCCTTTCTTGTTTGTTTCAAGGGTACCTACAATGGTATTTGCGATTCTTGAATGCTGTACTATTTTGAGTAACATTAAAGCAACCTCATTTCAATGAATAGATCCAATCTCAAGGAATATACGAGAAGGGGATTACCCCTATACTTAGCAATAGATGGTGTATTGCGGAAATTGCAGAGTATTCGTTATACGGTTGCTTTTCAGCTCAGACTTCAAAGATATTGCTAGCCATCCTTTGCGTCCTCTGTTTGAAAACCTTTCCTGTACAGTGAAATTGTTCTTGTTTTTTTATTCAATTTAAAGAATAATCGGAAAGTTGAAAATTAACGAAATGTGGCTATTCTCTGTTGTAATAGTAGTTTGGTTGAAGATTGGAAGTTGTTTTTAGAGCCGTAGAATGGCATTGTTTTGTTGTGGGGTAACAGGCTGCAGATAAACACAGTCTAAAGAAATATTATGTATGTGAGGCAGTCAACCATAGAGAATTGCACACAAGGGAGCCCTGATCCCCCTGTTGTTTGAAACTTGTTTACGTAAGCACATGCAATCAACCGAACTCTAGACAAACAGCAGCGCATTAGATCTGGGTGGATTTAGCATCACGCAAATAACGACGCTTGTTTGCGGATTGGCAGAAGAATACACTGCCAACGTGAACCTTTGTAGGCCAAGGAATACTTATTTAGGCACTCATGTATACAAACACGCACACAGGCACATAAACGGACGCATAATACCCACTCACACACGAACACCCAAGCATACCCGAAGTCTCTCTCCTCTTCTGAAGCCCCAAATGGCCAGAAAGTGCTTTTTGTTTGTTTTTGTTTGTTTGGTATAGCTTTTTCGCATTATGCCCTTGTTATTGTTTTCTTGATCGGTTGATATTTGAAGAAAAAGAAGTAAAGGGTCTTAATAAAATCTTTAATTTCGAAATTTTAGTACACAACTGGAGTAATCACTGTCCAGCTTGGTTTCTTCGGAGAAATTTCAGTGGAAAGTTTGCTGGTAATACAAAGCTTCACTATGCCCGAAAAAGCAGGAGCATTCTTTTAGCATATTGAAAAGCTTTTTTCAGCCTACATTCGTCAGGGCGTGAACCGTCGGGGTGAAGTAGTTATAAATGTAAAGCTACTTGAAGTAATTACATGAATG
>OZ025267.1:21709002-21779002 GCA_964019165.1 Mastigias papua
CTCAGGTAGAACTTGTTTCAAATAAATCCCTTGAATAGCCTCAATTTTATTGGCCCTTTCTTGGGCTTCGAAAATTTCTGGAAATCCATAAATACGTTAGAAATCTGTGTTTGCAAGTAATCTACGCTTTCTACACACTTGGGCTTTTGCACAGGAGAACTGGAAACCTTTATAAGAAACTTACAGTGCTGTTTTGTTCACTTTTCGTAAGATTTTTAAGGTTGGACACTAGTAATCATTAGCAACAGTGTTTTAAGTCAGCAACTCAAAACATATATATCAAAGTTCAATTTAGGACTTCCTACTTAAAGAACTTAGAGACGATCCAAAATCTTTATAGAAGTCTTTGGACAATCTGCAGATGTAAGTATTTCCATAACCTTATTTTAAGGTTGAGTCTGGATATTGTTTTGGAATTTTTAACTTTAACATTGGAGGATTTAGGCAAGTGAAGAGTGAGCGTGCACCTATTGGCCAAAGCCAGTCAATCGGACACAATATTCATCCTGCCGTGTGAGTTCGGGTTGGCTCCTTATGTCCGGTCTATGCTCCTTTTAGACGTTTCATCAGATGTACATTCAATACTCTCCAAAATGTTACCTCATTTCAGGCAGTGTTTTTTCATTACATTTTTTATGCATTTTGATATTATGTTTTGTTATGTTTGAAAATTGAAAGGAAAATCCAGTGTAGTCTGCATTCATAATAGTAACCGGTAAACCTACCTCCATAATAGTTAACAGATGGATCTCCTTATATTTTTTTAAAAAAGCCAGACCTGCTAGATCAAACTTGGCATTTCGATGGTAGGAAAATAATGCAAATTGAAAGGTATAATATATTTTAGCAATTTTTTGTGGTCCCGTAATCCCTGAATTTGGATATGAACACGAGGGGCCACAATCTCGCTGTTTCGATCAGGTTCCGGTCCATTTACCCCCTTTCACTTCACTATTACAAAGTAAATTTTGAACTTTATATACTTTATACCTACTCTCCAGTCCGGAATAGACGTCCCCCCCGACTATTTATGTTTTAAAAAATGCACACCAGGACATTCTAATTGCAACCCCTCCCCCCGCTTATTAATTTTTGAGCCAGGAGGAAATTTTCCCAACCAGAGCAAGAATTGTCTGGCGAAAGTAACTCGTTGTGAATGTTTGTTGCGCTGAAAAAATGCTAGCGTGAAATACGTAATTGCTGCAAGAAGCACTGAAAACGCAGCCGACAGTTGTGCCAATGATGATGACATTCTGAACGCCGATGATAGACACATTTTTAGCATGCTAGAAATATGTAATAAATGCAATAAATTTTTTTTCCAAAAGTTAAAGTTTTTTATCCAATGCACATGTTGGTCTTCTCTCCACATCCATTAATAACAGCCCACCCCATAGACATTCACCATGAAGCTTTTTCCAGCCCCCCGCCGCTTATTGCAACCCCCCGCTTATTTACTTTGAGACTTTTTTCCAACCCCCCGCTTATTGCCACCCCCTTCTATTCCGGACTGAAGAGTATAGCAAGTTCAATGGTAAATTTGTAACAAGCATTCTATCGTCATATCCAATTCATGATTTTAAGAATGTATCATATAATGTCAAATAGGCTCTTTGTTGGCATTGGACTGAATGATCCGAAAGCATTTGGAAGGGCTTGAACCCATGCCATGGAAACCAGCCCTGCATGCCAATTTCTCTCCTTTCTCTTTATGAATATATCCACGTTGCCCCGTAATCAATCTAAATTTTTCATCGTAGATATCTTCCTTAGCCGTTGGTCACTTGATAACACCACATATGGAGCGTACTCTTCCCCGGTGATTGGCTCAGACAAATATTCTTATATCAATCTAAAAGCGCCTGTTAACAAAACACTTTGGTTTGGAGGAGAGGCTGCGACTGACGTCGACAACTTTGGCTATGCTCATGGTGCGTATTCCAGTGGTGCAAAGCAAGCTGACGAACTACTTACATGCATGAAAGATAGTTCAAAGTGTCCTGTATACAAACCAAGGGAGCAACCTTCGACTAATACAGGCTCCTCTCCGGCATTACACAGGCCGTCTCTACTCCAGGGATTGTTTCTTTTGATTTTGGTTTGCCTCCTTTAGATAACGTTCAACGTTAGCCAATCTCTGCATTATTTTTATGTTCAAGTTGATGACATTTTGTGAGACCTAAGTTAAGTTTTTCTTTTGAATGAAAATGCATTAGTGGTGAATAATCCTCTAACAAACCTCTGAATTCCTTTATCCATTGTGTATTTCTGTTCGAAAGCTACAAATAGACCTCCATGTACTGTCAATTCTTTTTTGTGGAGCAGCTGGTTGCCAGACAATTTGAAAAATTGAAAAGTACTGGGTTTTATTTGATCTTGATTTACATCTTCGGTTTTTAATATATCCGTTTTAGACTGTGTCTGAATTGGAAGTACATACTCATCTTTGCAAGGAACATCTTTTTACAATTACTCGAAACCAAAAGGGGAGATATTAAATTTATCTGTATTGGGGTCTCACTACCGGTTGCGCAGAAAGGGGAGAGGACTACATCCCCCATGGCTCAAAATATTTAGGTAATTTCGGACTTATCAAACTTTTTTGTACTAAGAGGACCATTTTTGAGAGGCTGTATATAAGGAATATTGTTGGAAAACTTTACTTTTTGCCCCCACAAAACGTTGCCTTCCACTGCATCACTGCTCACTACCCGATATTGCTGACTCGCGGAACATTTTGTATACGTTTCTTTGGCCAGAGGCATACCTTTTCAATAATTCTTAGCAAAAATAGACCATCTAGCTACATTTTGCATGTTAGAATTAGAAATTTTGGTGCAACTTCAAGCAGTAAATAACCATTAATGTAACTGGCCTTGATTTGACTTCTGGAAGTTCTACACAGCATTCTGAAAAGTAAGGAGGAAAATTGGATTGAAATCTGAAACTGAAAATAAGAAAACTGATCTTTTATCATATTTGCATGCGATTGTCCGTATTTCTTATAAAGATTCAAATAAAGTTTGTTTGCATCAACAAACGAAATAGATGAATACGGTATTGAATTTCTTTTGAGAAGTTAGCCAGTTTGATGTTCCGATCCAGGGCTCATAATAAGCAAGTCAGATATTATTGCTGCTGTATTTCAGCCATGTTATTGTAGGAACAGATACAGTAAATACAGGGGTAGCTGTGCATGTTTGTTTCAAAGATCTCTCGATTTAGTTATCGCAGTCGAGAATGCTGTTCTTCAATGCTTCGTAATTTCTGCAAAAATATTGTTGTCTTCCACTGCTACCATTTTCTTCAACAAGTTCAGTAATGAAGGCTGTGTTGATGTAGAAGAAAATTTATTAATAATTATTATAATAGTAGAATTTACATTTTCATAGAGCGTATACTAATTATGAGTTATTTATCTGTGGCGCTTTACAATGTCTAAACTGAAAGAATAGTTTAAGATTTAGTTCATTATACTACATCTTACATAAAAGTATTCGTCCACTCCAGATTGTCTATTAAACAGCTATGATTAGTATGAAAAGTGTCCCACGGAATATCGTTTAAGTAAAAGCAATGTTAAAGAAATTGGTTTTCAAATGTTAGAATGAAAGAAATATAAACACATTTGGTACCACAGCAGCAAAAATATCGGCCTATAGTAGCTTAACTGCAATGGTGAGTTTGAGTTGTGGACTTGTGCATTTTTGCAATTGTGAAAGGCTTCTCTCTCTTGATCTTTACAACACTGCGCCAATCAGTCATATTAAACTGTTGAGACGAGTACTGCACTGTTGAGACATGGTAGTATTCATTGGATACAGACAACGGCTGCGCCATCAACTGGATACTTGGAAGGTAATGTGATCTTTCCTTGAAGAATTTTTGTGAAACTTGGGGGTAAACATTGAATATCCTCGTTAACCACTTTTACCGGTTGATGTTTGTTATACCTATATTCTCATGCGTTGCAGACAAAATTGGAACAATCATGATATTGGGAAGGAAAGGGTATCCACCCCACCCATATCTCATCTTTGACGTTGCCACTGCATTTCGAACTCCAATCTTAAATTTTTCTAAAGATTTTTCTACGGCATTCTAGAATCCATTAAGCTACTGTTTTACAGTATAGTGAGCTTCAATTTATAAGCTTCTAACTCCATAGCATTTTATAATCAATTTCCACTAGTAAAGAATTTTTTCAAAAGGACCTCAAAGATGGGAAAGAACTTTGTGACTGCGCCCTTCAAACACACTGGTAGAACGCAGGGAATGCACTTTTCCACATTCACAGTGATAAATTCAATTCATCTTTTTTCATTATGTTAGAACAACTATAAAGAGTACCACTCTCTCCTTTAAAAGTTTCTAAGTTGATCTCCAAACAACTCGGGGATCCTTTGATTTTGCCTGCCACTACTGGATATTGCATTTTGCCTACTGGGGACTTCCCCAATAGTTTAATATGTTAAAAGAATTCCATGGCCACCTCTCTGGTGACATCATCACTCTTTGGTGACGTCATGGAACAGAGTTCGTTAACTTGAGTATTAAAGGTCAATTTTTTGCTGCCATTCTTTTAAGTGGATTTCTCTTTGTCACCAGTTAATTGATAAACCAGCCATTCATAGATGCTTTGCAGGCTTGATTAATACTATTATTTGAATTCGTCTAGCCTCCTTCTGCCACTCTGTGTATCATGTGAACACAAGCTGCCTGTCAGTAGCGTTTCTCTGCTGCAAAATGCAGGGTGGGGGGCAAGGTTTTAATAATATCCATGTTTCCTATAAGCATACAAATTTGATTCCATGATTCTATGTCATTACAAGTACAAATGCAGGTAGCATTAACAATTTCTTGTCTGCATAAGCACTTGCTGCCATTATAGAAGTGTTTGGTTGTAATTTATGACTGGTGTCTGTCGCAGCTAACACCAAACATAGCAATCTGAGACGCACAAATGCCAGGTAATACTGTAAGGTTTCATAAGAATACTAGTTCAATGCCTGGCTCCAGTTCTGCCTGGCTCTGAGAGATTCGGGCCTCTTTTGGTCACATTGTATCTCTAAAAGTTCTTTAATAGTTCACGAAATCGTAACTGCATAAGCACTAGAGAAAAAGGCTGTTAATATTAAGTATTAAGACCTGATACAATCACGGTGTCGCTGAGGGCTGGGGGAGCTTCAGCCCCCCCCCCTACATTGTGCCAGCCAGCGATGTTTCCAGGCCTAACCAAACAGTTTTATTGCTTTTAGCACCTTACTTTTTATACATATAGCCCCTACTTTTTATCTACTCGCTAAATACTTGTGCTATGCAGCATTCATGTGAAGTTGACTGCAATTAATGAAACTGTTCAAATTTGAAAAACACTCTTTAGGGACTTATTTTGCTCTTGTTATTGGTAGTTCCATAAAAGTTTTGGCCTTCTAAATTCAGGCTCCTAATTAATCGTTTCCTAATAAAAAGGAAGGGCACCCAGCAGCTTCCACTTTTTATAAGAAACCTGGCTCAAGGCATAATAATAATAATAATAACTAATATTTTGACAGGTTAACATGTTCAGACGTAGTAAAGGTTTCTTAATTTTAGTTCTAAAAGATTATGAAGGTCTCTTACGTTAATGAAGAAAATTGCAGTGAAAGCGAACACAAAGGGTAAAACAATATCCTTTTTAGTGTCCATATGTTTTAGTACATATGACATACTGTAGTGGAAAAGATGGCAAAGAAATTTCTAGGGCTTCTTAATTAACTCTTTCTTTATAACTCTAAATGTTTCAGTTTACAGTGTCTAACGTTAGGTTTCTTGTCAACAGGCTTCTTATAAAAAACGCGTACATTTTGGTTGTTCGTCAGAATGAAACGCAAAAGGCACTTTGAGAACAGTTTGCTCGATTAGGTGAGAGGAAAAAAGTATAGTTCTAATCAGAGATCCTGATAAGGATAGTTGTCACAGAGCAGTCGTCGTGGTGTTATGCGTAGCAGCCAGCAATCGTGGATGCCCAGGAGCGTCGTCTGGTAGCCAATTATGAGATTGCTTGTATTGTTGTAGATTCCCAAATTGTGCAGTTGGCGAGGGATGTGTTGAGCGGACAAAGACAACATGTTTTATGGTGATATCGTACAGAATACTCACGTTGACTTTGCCATCACATTTAACATATATCAGTACGCACGGTGAGTATTTTTATTTCACGAGTCTGTGTGCCATGTGAATATAGGCAATTACTACAAGACGACAGCCTATGCAATCCACACCCAGTTTTAACATTTTTTGGTTGCCCATACTATGCACTATGTACGCAGTGATGTAATCATAGGCCGTTTCTCTACTGTTGTCGCCCAAGTTTCATAACAATGTTGTTGTTGATTGTGATCACTGTTTATCTTATTAGGGAGGGAAGGCGACACATTTTATGTTTTTGTTTCTTTCACGCAGTATTACAGTTGATTGTTTGATTGTTATGTCCAATATCAAGAGTTGCTGTTGGCTGGGTCCTCAGGCAAACATTATCTGTCTTGAGATGTCTAGGGTGGTATTTTGTTATTCTATAAAGGATTGTTTATTTGACGGCATTATAGCACTATGTCCAGTCGTGCTAGGAGATGAGTCAGTTTTTATTTCGATTTGAAAACGCTTTGCGATGAGTCATGTTACTTGTGTGTGAAAAAGTCGGTTTGTGTAGTTGGAAATCTTGGGCGGCGATGTTGGCTGACTCCTTAGAACGCAATCTTTACGATGTGGTTAGCAGTGGTCTAGAACAGCGCCACATAAAACGAGAAGTCATCACATAATAGCAAGAGTTTAGGTGATTTGATGATCGGGTATATGTTTTGGACGGTCGTTTGTCACTGTGTCAACTATCAATATTTTTTTAGCCTAGTTGGCATCCGAAGCATGCTAGGAGTATGTGATGATCAATTATTGAAAACCGTTTTATTACTAATAAACTTGTTGCTCTATTCAGATAAGGCACTTTGTGTATAGCTTCCTTTTTAGTACGCCCAGAATCTTGCAATACCCGCAAAAGCAACGCAGCATACAGCATGCATTAATTAAGCAATTAATGATTCTATGCTTTAAATCAAGTTATTGAGTCAGTCTACCATACAATTTCTCTTTAAGAACAATAAATGCTGTACACAAAATGTATGTTATCCTTTGTGCCTGTTTTGTGTTTAACAAGTGTTTTGGATCTTATGCACAACCTTGAATCTGTTTGATAACGGTGGCATAGTGCACATAAGATACCAAAGTAAATCAGAATTGATCTTAGTTTCTTGTTGACACCATTTGTTTCCCAGTTTAATTGCATATTCTTAAGATAGAAGATTTTTCATGGAATGTGTGCATAGTTTTGTTTCTTTGTGATAATTGAGTTTTTTAAGTCCTAGAGCCAATTGAAGCAGAGATAGTATAAATGTTGTTTTTAAAAATGCAAATTTTCTATGTGATCCCCTGGGCTCTATTTTAAGTATAAATCTGATTATTAATACCTATTAATAGAGCTTGCAGTTTCATTAGGTCATCCCCAAACACTTTGCGATTAGTTTTTGCTTGATCTTGGTTGGTGCTTTTTGGTGTGGGGTTTTTAAAAGAAGTTTTACTTTTCACTGTACAATATTGTATTTGTTAGCATCAACTCTTGTACATGTGAATGCTTTTTCTTTTCTTCCATTGTTTTCCATGGCATACTATTGTTGTTCAGTAATGCTGTTTTGATACCCTTGAAGTTGACCCATATCTTGTCCAAAATTGGTTTCAAGTGATCTAGTGGTCCATGAGAAGTTACAGTTCAAGGTTCTTAAATATACTTCCATAAGCTTGTAATTAGGGGACGTTTAATATTATGTCATAGTTGAGAAATATAAACATAATATGGAGTGAGAGACTCATTCATTTCAACTTTGCCTGACAACCTTGAAAAGAAATCATGCTCTGCATTTCTTTGTAGAAGTGAGCCTTTTAAGATCCCAGGAATCTGGATCAAGAAAGCATACTTTTATGTAGAGAATGATTCTATTGAATTTATAGATATTAGAGGAGGATTTCTATAAGGTATTAAATTATTTCTTCATTTAAGTTACAACCCTCTTCTGTATTAACCTTTGTTTCATTTTATTCCTCAGTGAAAGCTTGCAAAGAGCTTGACACCTGTTTGGTATTTCCCCAAGTTTGGAATTTGAGATAGCAAATTTCTTATATATATATATATATATATATCTACTGCTTGTGAATAAAAGGTAAGTAAATGAAATTTTTTATATTAGCTGCTATTTCATTAACTTATTTCCAGTTGTCAAGATTGATGTTTATTTATCTATTTATATTTGTTTGTGTGACACAGATGTTCCCTACAAGGTATGTTTTCAAGCAAAATCATGTACAATGTAGCTGCCAAATCATATAGCTGTTTTGAGTACAAAAGATGGAAGAGTTTCAACATTGAACTCCCCTTCCAAGTCTGGTGGTTCTACTGATTCAATTAGCTAGGGAATTTTATTGAATGCAAATGTCTGAAAAATAGGCCTCTGGAGACAAGAGGGGTTTGTCAATTATCAATCCTAGTACATCTATATTGATGTCAATGGTTGGATACAGAACTGGAAAAGTAGGACAAGGAAGTAATCAGGTACCATATAGGAATCTCAGGCTGCTCAGAAGGACAGAAGAAATCCTTGAAGGCTTTTACTATTGTAGTTGCTTTATTATCTAAATAGTTAATATGAGTTCTTGCACATCATCAAATTATAGGACCAGACTATATTACAATAGCAGGAACATAGTATATCACAGAAATATTTGCAAAGCCATATGTGAAACTTGCTATCTTTTCTGAATAGATAGAGTACCATTCTTAGTCTTTTGAACTATGTTGTTATTGAAATATGGAAAAAGACACTTATTGCAAAAAGATCAGCTGGAGAGTGCTGGAGACCACAGATTTTTAGCTGATGGCATTAATATGAAAAATTATCTTGCACTTAAATTTTGCCTCAGTAGAATTGGCATGAAGACAATCTTTGCGGAGTTTGCATTTTTATGATGATCACTTTTTGCATTGCTCTTTCTTTTAATTTATTATACTTGAAACCTTAAATGGATGAGCTGCTCTGCATGCCAATAATTGCAAAACTTGCTTGTAGTGGTAGCTGCAAACTTACATAATCATACACTGTCATAATGTTATTGATTTGTCTTTCTACTTTTATATCTATTCTGTTTTCCCCATAGATTTCTAGGAATGGATTGCTTCATCCATACTGTGATATACATGTGCATGATTTCACCTGTAGTTTCCAATGCACATACCTATTCATTTGAAGCACAGACTGAACTTAACAACATTTTAATCAATGGTGATGATGTTTTCATTGGTGCTGTCAATTACATACATAGACTTAATAGCAACTTGGCAGTAATAAAAACCACGGAAACAGGACCAGTTAATGATAGTCGTAAGTGCATGTCAGTAGATGATGACTGCCCAAGTGCTGTGCCTACCAATAACAGGAACACTTTATTGTTGGTCTACAAGAAAAAGTTACAATTGATAACTTGTGGAAGTGTCTTGCAGGGCTTTTGTCAGTTCCGCAACTTGAGTAATTTGGAAGTTATCCTAGAGAAGTCAAGACCAATAGCTGCAAATGATAACAGCTCATCAACGGTTGGATTCATTTCAAAATCAAGGCTTCATTTGGCTGTTACCCTTAAAGATAGATTTGAATCATTGACCATCTATGCTGTATCTATCAGACAGTTAGATGAAGATGTTGATAATTTAGACCAAAGGACCTTTCTTAATGTAGTTCCTGAATGTCACCTGGAGGTGAATCGAGATTATGTGATAAACTATGTGTCAGGATTTCACTTGGATGAATTTGCATATTTCACATCAGTGCAGCCAATCACAACGCTTTCAAAGTCATTTCATTCAAAAATTATCCGTTATTGTATAGATGGACCTAATTTTTATTCATATACAGAGATACCTCTCTCATGCAAGGACACATCTGGCACAGATTATAATATCTTAGTAGCTGGCATGCTGCTGAATGCAACAGGGAAGACAGCTGGTATTCTTAATGTGAGCAATGGTGAGAGTGCTTACATTGGAGTGTTTAGTAGGTCTGCACCAGACAGTAGGGCACAGACTGAAAGCAATGCTGTATGTATATTTCCTATGAGTGCTGTGGCAAGGGCATTTGATGTGAACATCAGGCAGTGTATAGTACATGGAGTGCCAGAAGATGGTGGTCTTCCTTGGATCAAGGGCTACAAGGAAGGCATTACAAAATGCAAGGTAAGTATTTTTGTTTGTAACTGTATGCATCATTCCATCACGGTTATCATCATTGCCAACACCACCTTCTTCTTCTTGTTCATTTGTGTCTTTTTTCTTGCCTTATGGCATAAGATTAGCTTGGATCAACCAAAGCATTACAGTAGCTTTGATGCCTGGCCATGTTTGCAACTGTGACCACTTTTCCATATCATGTACACTACTGCTTCTTTGCTCTGTATACTATTGATGGTAAAGATTGCATCTCACCTATTTCTTTTGGCCTTTGTTCTTTTGTGTGACAGAATTTTCTGTCTTGCAATTTAATATCAGCGTCATCTTCATCATGATCATGATCATCATAATCATCAGATACAGTAGAGGATGCAGTTTACCTGAATTGCACATTGAAAGGGCTGACGGTTGTTGAATCTTATAACTATGCCAAAGTTTAAATTGAATTTTAGTGCTCATAAAGGGAGAGTGAATGTTATTGCAGTAGAAAAGTAAAGGGCTATGGAGTTGGAAAAAGAAACAATAATACCAATGCAATAGTAATCACGCAATCGGACTCGAAGAACTTCATGGATTATGCTACAACGATTTCCAGTAAACTCAGTGTTTTCTTTCGTGATAGTTAGGGAGTGATTCCGCATGAAAATCGCACAATCAGAGACTTTTTGTGCAAGATATCAATTTTGTGCAAGATATTAACGGTCTTCTTGAATCATGCTAACCCTCTCGCTCTTGTTATCTTAACTGTTGATACTAGGAGCACTGTAAGGCATCAATAGAGATCGGTTCAAGGTCTATTGTGTTGGAAGACAATTGAGTGCTACAAACTTTCACCAGGTAGATTTATTCAGTATGACAGCTGGACTTACAGGATCGGGACAATATGCTAATTGCTGTATAGTTATGATTTTGGCGATTGATTTGTACCTTGCACTTGCGGCCTTATCCACTGGACGGGGAATGTTTCATAACGATAAATTAGTGTACTATCCAAAGGATTATCTATGTTGTGCTTATATGAATGATTACTAATGACAACTAACGATTACTAGTTATTAACATTTAGCCCTAGTACTCTTCTTCGTTCATTCCCCCTGCTGATAATTGTTGTGTTAAACTGCCATGAATGCTTTGAAATTTAGTTGTTAAATAGTGGTAACCACGTAGTTTAATAATATTAAACTAGCAGCTGTAAGCATGGGGAATAGTTAAATCATAAACCAATATTTTAATCTGTACAAGGAGAAATAAAATTCCATTAAGAAAATTGTTTGTTAACCAACTGATTTAATCTTCCCTGAATTTATGGAAGTAGGGTTTTAAATTGTGATGACTTACGTCATAGGTTTTTCTTTACTTTTATGATTGTTTAACATTTAACTCTTTTCCATAGGAAGTCACCTCTAATGCATTGCCAGTAA
This sequence comes from Mastigias papua, assembly GCA_964019165.1. Classification (NCBI taxonomy): domain Eukaryota; kingdom Metazoa; phylum Cnidaria; class Scyphozoa; order Rhizostomeae; family Mastigiidae; genus Mastigias; species Mastigias papua. The sequence goes on from OZ025267.1 coordinate 21,720,727, forward strand.
GGCAAGCCCTAATTGATTAAATGTTAATTAAAGCAATAAACTAAGATATTTATAACGATATAAATGTAAAGAATTTAATAAAGATTAATTTTATAGGAAGCTATGAGAGATTTTCAAAGACAGAAGGTGAGTATTAACCATTAACCTCTTAACCTCTAAATCTAAAGCCATCAGATACAAATTGGATTTTGAAATTGGCTCTGGTTTTTATCAAGACAATGTTTCCTGTTGTTCGATCAGTAAAGTATTTTGAATTAAGTTTGAAGGATATCGGTACATAGTTTCGCATTGTCTCACTTGTCAGTGTCTTTAAGTCAACTGATAAGTTGAAATGTTGAGCATAAAGGCTAAATTACGAGTACAAGATTTGAAAGAGATTTGAACTCGAACTGCTTGGCACCATTAGGTTTGAGTTCAATAAGTTGGACAAATTCATCTCATTTAGTAGCGTTTGTCATTGCATACGACATTAGCTGTCAGAGATTTGCTTCTCAGATGGTTTTCTAATAGTATTAAATTTATCAAAGTTTGGTATCGGCTGCCTGGAATTTGTTTGATATCCTATCATACATCCTCTGTCAGTCTGCCTCTTTATAACATTCAACAATCTAACCAATATTTCTAGACGCCTGTAATGGTTTATACTAAGATTATATTTATCCATAATTATTAATCTGTGTGAGGGCGTTAATTCTGTCAGTATTGGAGACATCTTTGATTTCTAAGCCTGATTAGGACTTGTGGATTCACGATGGATTCTCTGGTGTAATTCTACCTTATATCTATCTGAGGACGTATTTTAGTTCTGAGATTGTACTGAGATGGTTATGGTAATTGTGTGAATATTTGAGGACGTCCAGCGTTTGTATTTTAGTCCCTATCCATGCCGTATCAATGACTGGGTGTAGTGTTAACTAACAGACTATGAAACGGTGTTTTCAGTTAGTCTGGTACTTTGGTAAAGGTTTTTACCGATACAGAGCCTATTTATTTAACCATTAGTTCATCTAGGGCACGTCCACCTGTATGCTTTTCCTAGGAGTAAGTGCTCGTGCGTGAGATGTTGCTTTTTGTTTAGTTAAAAGTGACGTACTTGTGATTGAGGGAGTGACCGCTTTCGTAAACAACTTGCATAGTTATTCACGACCGTTTCCATTCAAATGAGGTTTCTAAAGCTTTCCACATTAAACAATTGCATCTGGCTGTTGTTGGTGTTTTCACGTGACTACCATGAGGAATTCAAGCGGGTACTTACATCTATAAACTTTATCCGTCGATTAATACGAGCAGTCGTAAACCGATTTGCTTGAGAATAATATTTCTGAAAGAATTTGCAGGTTGCATATTTACAGATATAATTAAATTCCATGCAGCAGTGTGTCCAACTGTACTGTCTCGTTGTTGTTGTTCTTTTTGAAGTCATACTTTCAGAAATTATATTGTACATGAAAGGAGTCCTTACGGCAATTTCTAGTGTTCTGTATTTGTCCCTTTGATCTGCAATGTTTCTAGCATGCTTTTCAATTTGCTGGGAGCTCTTTTAATATGCATGGAGTTGATACGTCCTTGCGCAGTAGAAATCTCCACCTGTAGCCCAGCTGGTGCTACTGGTATCTGAAACAGGACCTACATAGCAAAACTATTTGGCACATTCTTTTACCTTTTACCGGAATGACTGGGATTTCTTGTCTGATGCTGCTGCACATAAGATGCACGATGTCTACAAACGCTTTTTTGATAGACCAGAGGTTTTTTTTGGAAAACTAAGGGTACTTATTTCCTTTACAACTATGAAATGCTCCCGTGAAGCTTTTGTTAGATAGAGGTGTCAACGAACCCTATAAGTTATGCAGTGGAAGCTTTCACTTGAAAGTTGGATTGAGAGCTGTCTGATACCGTAAAATTTATTGACTCATAGTATGTTAGGACACTATTTTCTTCAGTGTCTTTGTGTCAATTTGGTAATTCTAGAGCTAACTGTATGCAAGGCCATCTTTCTGTTATTACTTTAAGCCAACCTTTTGCAGTTTGGTACTTTCCTTTACATTAGCAGTACACATCTCCATACCTCTGCGAGGTATTTTTTTATGAATGGTTTTTTAGAAGTTTACTGGTCAATCGGTAATATACTATGTTACAATAGTTTACAGATTGCCTCGTTGTAAGACACAAAATACTAATACGAGTCTTTCTTTTTCCGATAATGCAGGCAAAGGCAGACCCAAAGCAGGTAATATCATGCCAAAGCATCCGATACAATAGAGACTTCCCCCAAGGAGGTAAAGTCCCTCTAAATCAAAGCCAATCGTTTGTTTTACCTGGAACGCCAACAGCCATTCATGCCTACCCACATGATAGAGGACTGGCATTGTTTGTCGGAACAGCGAATGGGAAACTCTTGAAGGTATTTGCTATAGTCACATAGAAGTCTTTTGTTCACCATCGTAGTAGGCCTAGTTCAGAAGAAAAAGGAATAACTATAGTAACTTGAGCCTTGGCTACCTCGAATGAATTGTCAATTCGCCTCGCTTTGGTTTCATGCAAAATTGCTGCCTCCCCTCCCATAAGAATTCGAGTTATCGAAAATCATTTGTACTACATAGCAATGCGATTCAATGAAATAAGATATGCCACAACTCATTGCAACAAAAACAACATATTGCATGCTAGAATTGAATGCATTTGAATAGGATAGCATCGTTGATATTGACAGATTATCAAGCAACACTGTGTTGTGAAGTATCACACTCATTAAGTCTCTTATAAGAGTCTGATAAATCAGAACTTTTAACTTTGCGTTTGTTCCCAGTTTGACTAAATGTAGAATTGTACGTACCATTGTTGAAATTTCATATTTATAGAAAGGCTTGTAGCCTTGTATTTTTCTTTTATGAGAAGGATTTTTGTTCTATTATCTGATAGTCTATAATATTGTCTAATTGTTTTTCATATTGTCTGATGCTTTATTATTTTGTGTGATAATGTATAATGTTGTCAAGTTTTGTGTAGTATTTTCTTATATTCTGTTATATTGTCTGATAGTCAATGGTGTTGTTTGATATTATTATTGTATTGCATGATAGTCCGTCATATATTGTTATGATTTCTGATTCTCTGTATTATAGTCTGAAATGCTAGTGTATTGTTTGATATTATATTTTACTGTTTTAGTACTCGCTGTCTCATTCAATGTCAACTCACCTGTATGGGGAGGAAGTCGTCTCCATGGGCAAAGCAATCCGGAAGATCGAACTGGGAACGAATCCACTGGATTTGTACACCATGTCAACATCCAGAGTAAGACCATTCTGGATCCTACATTTAGTAATACGTTGTCTGGTGTGCTGTATGCAATCGTACATTCATTTCTAAGTGCCTGTCATCAAGCTGGGGTCCGTCCTCGGGACCTTCTTCTTCAATATCTACCTTAGGCCGTTTAATTTCTTGCGTCAGCTAAATTTAGCGAAAAAAAATAGCCCACATTTAGAGTATCGAAAATATTATCACTAGGTTAGAAAATGACTCAAAAAAATTGTAACTGATTGGAGAAAATATTGTTAAAGAGAAATACATAGATATTGGCGAAGTTACAATTAAAACTGACAGGAGCAGAAAATCTTGGGGGATTTGATTGACACAAGTTTTCCGGGTATTAAAGAAGTCTGAGTAATTAGTGTCATTTGATGATAAGTGATTTCGAAGAAGTGTAGATTACTTCTGTAGAATTCGAATTGTGCTCACTTGATCAACGACTTGTTGTTTGAAATTCTAGAAAATATTTTGATAACAATTGATAGTAATCTCATTTCTTTGTTGATTTCAGGTTGTTAAATACAGTGTCCGAGATTGTAGCAAGCGAATGAGCTGTCTTGACTGTCTTGCTGGACCATATTGTGGCTGGTGCACTTTGGCTAGCAAGTATGTGTAATAATTACAAACGATTCAGATTTAAATACACGCTTTTTATAAGAATACAGTCTATAAAAATATCAAAGCTCAAAATTGCGGAAATTTAAGAATAATTTAAGAATAATTGAAGGCTCAAGCTTGATCAAGTCTTGGAGTTTTTGCTTTCACTATAATGCGGCTCAGCAGCTCATCGGGGAGTGTCAGTTTGTACACTTTTCATAGTAAGAATATAGTCTATATGAGTAGCAATGATCAGAATCACTAAAATTTAAGAATAATTTAGGAATAGTCTCAGAGTCAAAAATCAAGAAAATTTAAGAATATTGAAGCTCAGCGAAAAATAAGGTATTCTTAAAAAGGAAAAGTATGTAGTGCAGAAAACTTTTGTTGTGTTTACCGTGTATAGTTTAGCTTGAGGATCGCATATCTAGTTTTGAATATTCTGCACATTCTGATCCCTTTGAAGGAAACATTTGTTTGCTTTCATGTAGTTTCTTTTCTTTTTTTCCTAATCTCTCTTTTGCTGTTGTAGAAACTGCTTTTTGCTTTCATAGAAACTATTTTTTTCTTTCATAGAAATTGTTGGTTGTTTTCTTAAACGCCATTTTTTGCTTTCATAAAAACTGTTTTTGCTTTCATTTAACTTCTTTTTGCCTTTGTGTAGGCGTATTGCTATCAGATTCTGAAATGTGTTATCATTATTTTTGTTTGATTAGCATATTAAATAGGCTGCATTGTGCAGATTATTTCACTGTCGAGTACACCCTTTGTGTACTTTTGAGAGAACGTAATTTTTCTAATAATATTGTCTACTTTGTTTCAGGTGTAGTTTAAAGAGTGATTGTATCCTTGCTGATAGAGCGGGCTACTTTATCAAAGATACTTCATCAAAATGTCCGTCTGTTATCTCATTTCAACCAAAGCCTGCCGCTATATCTGTTCGCCAACAGATAAATGTGTGTTCATGTCTTTTATTTTTATGTGCGCTTATTACTATTTTATTGGAATTATAGTTCTTTAGTTAAACAGGAACAGATGGGCCTGATTGAGGACCCTATGAAGTTTTCGTATAGTGGTTGATGTTATATTTACAGAGCGCATGCGCCTAAGTGGCATAGAGTAGCGGCATCTTTTTACATATCATATAATCCTTCACAGCAACAACCTTAGTCGGCAAATGCAATGCACGTATAGGGAGACTTAGTTGGTAATGATCTGAAATCCAATGTTACCAAGACAAATTTTGATGAACAGAGAACCTTCCTAATAAGATTCATCAGCGTTTTGCATTCACATTGTGCTCCACTAATTACAGAAGAGAGAATGCCCACCTGAACACAATATTCATCACCACATCACGACCATCATCACAACCACCATCATCACTGTCGTCATCATTACAACTACGACTATGACGATCACGAACAACACGGCCAGCAAATTGGTATTGAACTTGTTATATGAGCATCTCCATACTCTAGAAGCTCATCATTACCATACGTTGGCATTAGAATCCTTGTATTAGCAATGACGTTGTACACATATTGCAGCAATATGCTCATCATAGCAGCAATAGTAAAAGTATCCACTACTCTTGTTATTTCTATTGATCATTATCCTAAGGAATTCCTGTATGATATGCAACTAAAGCGAAATTTTTGATTTATTTTATTTTTGATATATTTGTACTGTATGAATAATGTTGGTATCTGCCATGTTTTATTCGTTTTGCATTCATACCTTGGAAATGGAGCTAATTTAAATATTAAACGATCTGATTTTATTTATTCAAATCTGACCAGCTTTTCATGGTTTCAAATTTTAGATTTCTTGGACAATTAAAAACTTGCCAACATTATTAGCAGGACAGACATACACATGTTCATTTGGCAACAATAATGTGACCGCATCTGTCTCGGGAGATGAATACTCTTGTATGACTCCAAAATTTGGCAGCATTCCTGGTACAGATCTGAGTAAAAGTTAGTATTTGCAGTTGATTTACTGTACTTTTACGGTAATGTCAGTTGTATTGCTTGCCAACCAATTGGAAGGTAGCTCTTATAGTATTGGCTAGTATAGCCGCCAAATGTTTGAGAACCCTGTCAAGTGTATTTTCTCCCAACGTAATTGACCAATCAAGCAGAATTCTGACCACACACCACACATGCTAAGGCTAGGCTCATTTTGCATGATGATTGGTCACTTAGGTTGGGAGAGAATAGACCTGACAGGGCACCAACACACTTGTAGCATCAAATATGTATTTATGTTTATTTGCAAAAAGATTAAAGTGCGTTGGCGTATTTTTAATCTCTAAAGCTCTAAAGGTAATGACTAGTTCCCTGCACAATTCTGTGCGTTGGGGGGAGTGCCTGTTGCAGAGGACATTTATATTGGACCATCAGCATCGTGAGACGAGGTGGCCTTTTCCTCTCCTCACTCCGCCTTTATTTATCTCTCCAGCATTGCCACCAGATACCCATTTGTTTCTATGTGGACAGTGACTAAGTATTAAGTTCAAAAGAACATTAAAATCATACTTCAAGAACTGAAATTAGATCAAAACACGACTCCCTGGAAGAGCAGCAAATAGGCCCTAACGATTTATTATACTTAGGTTGTAAAATTAATTAGATGTTTTATTTCTTTCTCTTAGATATGCTGAAGGGATTTTTGTGTATAAATAATGTAATATGAATATGAATGTGAATGAATACCATGGCTTAGGGTATCGGCTCGAAGCTTTAATCTTCTACACAGCATATGTAGGACTATCGTCCACTCGTCCGCTCGCTCATTTCAGTCTCTGGGACGATGTTTTTGTTTTATTTTTGTCGTACGTGAATATCTGCCATTGTTTCTGATTGGTCATTCATTTGTATATCTACTCTGTGTTCATTATATTTAATAATATAATGAGAAATAGCTGCAGAATATGAAATGAGTAAGAATATTGAGTATATGGATCAATGAAGATATTGATGAAGATGATGACCATGAATGTAGGAAATCTTGTGCAGAATTTTACATGCGAAATGAAGAGATCTCGTTGAGCTTCTCGGAATTTTTATGAAAGAACTGTGATATTTGTTTACGCACGTGAGAGCTAGCCAGCTGCTCGTTTTTTTAATGTGCTGTGGCAGAATTTTATGAGAAACTGACACATGCAGCATTCTATGGTGATTATCCGGAGTGATTTTATAAAGAGCAAAAGTAGTTGAATCTAACTAAATGGTGGCTCAAACTGTTTCATCTACGTGGAGATTATTGGGGTAGCCAAGGCTACCTCCTTTATTTGTTGACAGGTTAAAGATAAGAAGTAGGTCATGTACATGGTGCATAGATTGATTTTCTTTTGATTTCAGTTATCAGCAAAGGAGTGTAATAGATGTTTTTGAATGAGTCCTTTCGAAGAGTGTTCCAAGTTCTATGTTTTTAATGTTTGAGGTCATATAGAAACAGAAATTTACAAAAACAATCATTTTCTCAGGTGTTTCGTGACAGTATCAATTCGGCTTTGGTTCCTTTTCCTTAATATCATTACCTTACAACCTTGTATCCCAATTCAACCCACTAATTCATTTTGTTGCAGACGATCTCTTTCCCAGATATGATTCACAACATATTTCCTTCATTTATTGACTTGGCCTTTCCCTGACATTACATACTAAAAAAAATGCTGGCTGATTTATAAGACTTTATTAAACTAGGCATTGTACTTTCTCTCTGGTCTCTTCTCTGGATATTTTGCAAGGTTTAAATTGATACTTTATCACATGAATTGGTAGAATAAAAGCCTGCTGTTGTTGGGTCTCCTTTTGACGTCAGATCGAAGTAAAGTTTTTTCCGCCAAGTAAACTTTGGAATGGATTGTAGCTTGAATTTCCAATTCAATGACAGCTGATCGGCCACAAATTTTAGGATACGTTTTTAAAGGAAAAGGTTGATATTTTCATATGAAAGTGTCATTTCTTAAAGGTTAATGTTTAGCTTGGAATTTCGAGGGATGCTATGTTTTAGAAGCAATTTTTAAAACTGCAGACTGGTCGTTCCAGTAGTACTTTCCGGTATGTAGAGCTCCTGGAGTTGTTTACAAATGATGATTTAGTATTTCATTCGTTTTTGTGATTAACTCTTTCAGGTAAATCAGTCACTACCGCCTTGAGATCTCCGATCAAAGACACTATATTGTTCACCAAGCCAGTGGTCTTCTTTAACTGTGAACGAATTGAAAGGTTTGTTGTGCTTTTTAATCACCTTAGTACAGACGAGCATCCTTCTCAATATGACTTCAAGATTTTTTATTAGAAATCGAAAATTAAGTGGGCGGAAAGCTGATCATGCACGCGTGGGGAGGGGGATACATTCTTTTAACATCACATAATTATGACATCATGCTTTCGATTTCTTTCAACCGTTTGTGGAGAATCGAAATTTGCGCTGAAAGCATTGAATATTTCGAATAATTATGTTTACTGTTAGTATGCAGTGTACAAAAATCTTAAAGGATTGTTTTAAAGGTGGCTTAGCTATGTTGACAATGCCTGTTTTTCTACAGTCTCCTATCAAATGTTTACTTTTTTATATATTGAAATGAGATGCTTTAAATATTTTGCAAAAATTCTGTGCTATTTCAAGCGCAGGAACCACTAGAAGTTTTCCTTAACCGATTCGATCCCTGAATTATTTCAGGCAGATGTGCACGTTGTTGATCTTTTGTATTTGCAGAAAATATTAGCAGCATACAGATAATTTCATTTAGTAGTGGAAAGCGCATGAAATTATGAAGATGGAATTTAAAAATATTATTTGTCAATGGCAAGTTTTTATGTAGGAAAGTTAGCAAATAGTTATGTGTTAGAATTGACATTTTTAGGTTATATGGTACTTTCAGACATTACTCCGGAGGTTTAAATTCAGGACAGTTATACTCCTTCCATCCAGACTTCTCTCCTTCCTCACTGTAGCACTCATCAAGGTAGTATTGTACCCCATTATCTGTGTTACCGTCGATGAGTTTCACACTGTATTGATTTGTTGCGCCATTAAAGAACTTATCAGGCCATTTTCTGCATGAAATCGTAACCAGATCTTTGCCGAAATACTTGAGCACCACCCAGTGACCCAGTTGATCATCACCTGGTGCCGTGCGTGTTACCTTGGTGTATGTCGGCTGTGTGCCATCATCTGCATAGATAAAGCTTCCCCTGTGCTTTAACATCCAGTAGCCATCCTCTCTCTGTATGAATTCCATTTTTGTACCATTTACAGGTGTTCCACTCGTAAACGCCATGTAGTTCTTGTACCTTTTGACCAGATTGATTTTTGACTTCTTCCGGGGACGATCCAAGTGGTAGCTAGGCCACTTGACAGATCGTAGAACAGAGTTCTTTGCTATCCAACGCATCGGCTTGTCGGTTTTTGACATTTCCAAGAAATTCTCCACAAGTTTGCTGTCTTCCGAGTGCCCGATTGGATAATAGTGAACCAGTGCACCGGCTTTCTCTGGCTCTGGCTCGTGAAGGAATCTTAATGCTGTTTTGTACTGTTGTATGTTTGTCACTTTGACATTCAGGTAGGACTCCGCTTCGTTGTCGTTTCCTTGAAAGGATACATTTCAAGAATTATTTTATATTTTATATCTAGTTGTTTGATTTTACATATCAATGACAAAGTCACTGCTGCATATTTTCAGGTTACACCTGAATTTATATAGAATCATATCAAAGGGGCAAGAGACAAAAGAACTGCATATCGAAACTTGTTCAGTATTTGCAAGCCAAGTAGCTGAATGGCATATAATTGAAAGGCCGCATATGTTAGAGATCAGTAGAGCATTTTGTTTTACCATGAACCAAGGAAATCAGTCGTCAAAAGTTGAATGAACAGAGTTTGCTAGTTTCCCGTGTAGATGTTTTTGCGGCATTTGCTCTGACATTTATGAGCTAAGTTAATCGGCTTGTAGAAACTAGAGATTGAACTTTTGCTAAGTATTGTTTCAGCATTAGGACATATAAGAGGAGCCTTGGAATCTGAGAGCGGCTTGAATAGAATAGTACTGTCAGTGTATTTTTGTTCATCGAGTACTCTGACCTGCGTGTAAACACATTGTTTACGTTTTGAATTTCAGAATTATGTTTGTTTATGGTTCAGCTGTATGTGGGGAAATGCTTTGATGTGCGGTATACGCAATAAGGAACAGCACGTAGAAATACAGTTGAGAAAATGTTCAAGAAGAACATGCATGCAAGATGTAGGAAGGACAGCTTCTAGGGTTGCAATCTGATCAATTCACCTTTATGTGATTGTGAAACTGCATATGTTGCATGGTCAATGTTTCCTTGGCCAGATATTCATGTCACTGTGTTTAAATGCATTATCAGAAACTTCGAATTATGCTTATGAATTAGATATTGCCACTTTTGCAGACCTCTGTCATGATCAGAAAATTTTCATCGATGTTCTTTTTGAAATTTTATGCAGGTTGTTCTGATGATAGGATTCTGTTATTGGTATTTTTGTTCGCAAAAATGAATCTGTAGGTACTTACCGGCCTGCTTGAAGAGGTTGATTACTTCTTCTAAAACAGCATCACGATATGTTGCTATCTTGGCATACAAGACACAGAAATCAAATGCGCGTTTGGCCTCTTTTTTGTCGGTAGAGACGGCCCTCTCCTGAATGCGTTTGGCAAGACTTGCAAGCTCCCTTGCACCTGTGTGTACGTTCACATTACTGACGATGTTACTTGCGTCATCTTTGTCAAGCTTTTGTTTCTTTTTCGGTGCAAGGTAAGATTTGATTGTTAGCAGCTCGGCTTGGTATCCTTCAAGCTTCTCTTTGATGTCACTATCACGTGCATCATTCAGAACGCTTTTCATGGCATCCTTAATTGCTTGATTAGTCTACGTGGAAAACAGTTTGTGTAAATGTATGTTTAGAAAGAATCTTATGGTGCCTACTTGCGACGTTAGGCCTATTTTAGCCAAGGAACGGTCAATTGGTTTGGTGATGATGATTATAAGCTTGGTGTTAATGGCTGCAGCGTTTTAAGTAACTGATCTGAATTAAAATGAAATTGGAATTGAACGCATGAGGTTTGAGTCATGGAAGATTTTACGGGGAAGAGGATTGGAAACCACGGTATCAAAAGTTTCACGTCATATTTTCTATTGGATGGAAATCGATTATCAGGGATGACTACCGTGGGGTATTGGGGTTTCCTTTTTTCCCTTTGGAGGGAGGGGAAGAATTTGAGACTTGGCAGTTATCACCTAGCCCACGTGTCGGATGTTCTCTGAAAGGCAGAAGAACGATGAATATTGGGGGGCAGAAGAACGATGAATATTGGGCGGCGGATGAACGATGAATATTGGGCGGCGGATGAACGATGAATATTGGGCGGCGGATGAACGATGAATATTGGGCGGCGGATGAACGATGAATATTGGGCGGCAGAGTGAGTAAGTTTACAGTTCGACTCTTGTTGATACATACAACGAAGAGTTCGCCAGACAGTGTGAAGAGTTAACTTTTAATGTCTGATCGTATTTACCTTCTGTGGTGTAAGATAGCCAAGAACACTTGAAACCAAGGTAGCGAGAGACGCAACTACTATGCCTACTGGTGGTGGGAAATGTTCGGCAACGCCGGCAATTACCAAAAGTGCCCCTTCAGCTACAGTTAGCTCATTGGTACTCTTTAACTTTGGAACGGCACCAGCAAGTGACTTCGTCATGGCAAGAACGTTCTTTGCATATTCTGGCTTTTTTGTTGTTATTTCATCTTTGATGTCTTGTATAAGTTTCTTTATTTCTTCTTGGTTTTCTTTATTAGTTTGCTTGTCATTGAGGGTGCTCTCAAGTTGGTTAAAGATAGCTTCACTCTCTGCATCCAGGGTGTCATCTGCTCGTCCGTTAGTTAAAGTACAGACGAGGAGACATAGCAAACCAATTAGACGCATTGTCTCACAATAGCTTGGCGAATTCGTATAACTCGCTAGTTTGTCCGACGGTGGATTTCTCAGCCTTGAAATGGTCTTATGATACGTTAGGGTAGTCTTTATAGGATTTTTACGCCAGAACCGTAAATATCTCATACATGAAACCGGGGGTATGTTCCTTTGGTTCTAATAAATTTTTCGACTGTAGCTATTTATCCTAACATAATATGAGTTCTCCTATAGTACATCATAGGGTATACTGAATGGGTTTGTTTCTGTCTGCATTTGGGTGCCAATGCCATCGATGGGTATCTATTTGGTCACATCGTTGAGACGGCTCTAACCAGTTTTAGCTGAACCATGCTAATTGCTTTCACAGGATATCACAGGATATTTTAAAATGTTATGGCGAATCGATTGACCTACCCTTATTTGCTATTGGGATTTACACCTAGGAATCGGACATCCATCGTGAACACTTCAATTGTATATCCTTTCTCTTTAGCTCTCTATTTTGTTAATGCATATACCCCCTTCAAAAATCACTAAGGTTAATTGTCTCCTGCACCCGCATGTCAAAACAGGTTCCATTTTGCATTCTTATTCTCGACCTTAATTGATTATTGCTTGGGCAAGTCAAGCATTACAAGTAAAATGTCATTGTTGACAGGTATCTGTTTTTATAATTCAATACAGTGATGCATTTGGTTGATTTTATTGTTGTAATGGATTTTCCTGTTTGCTTTATCACCAGCAAAGTTGTTTTTGGGATGATTTTGAACTTTGCTTCAAATTAGGCCACCAATTTAATCGAATCACTCGTCCGTTGCCCGAATGAGCCGTTGGCTGGCCTTATTGAACCTATTTTCTGGAAAACTATATTTCTTTCAGAGGAAATTTCACGAATGAAATAGATTTCTGCCCAAGTGGGAGGCTGCAACCCCCAGCTCCCCCACCTCCTACGCTTATGAACTTGAAGTGAGTTTTCCAGGATTGGATTAAATTTTGTTGGGCAGCAGGGCTGAGCTGAGTTTAAATTCCTCTTTATTTTGCTTACATTTCCCCCCAGCGAACTGGTTTTCAGTGCTGTAAATGCAGGTCTATTTCAACTTTTTTCATGATATCCTATGACTTTGTATTTCATTTCAGTTGCTTAGAATGTACGAGATTCGCTTACAAATGTAATTGGTGTGCAAGTAACCTGAAGTGTCTTGATGTAAGCAAATCGTGTGCATCTAGAATTCCTCATGCTGGGGTAAGAGTCTCGTGCATAATTCCCTGTTTCTTGTAGTCTAACACGAATTTTTCCAGAATTAATTAAGGTTATGTTTCAATTTGATAACGAGTGTTTTTCGTCCTTCATTTAAAATAGTGCAATACTTGTTCCTACTTTTTGAAGATAGAAGTGCATGTTTTATTATATTAATAACAATTTTTATTATACTATTTTATTATATTATATTTTATTGTATTACAATTTTTATTATATTGTATAACGTTCCATTTTAATTCAAACTGCCCCATTTTTAGGGATCAGTAATAACAAAATTCATCTAATGGTTTTGGTGTATAGAGCAGCGCATTTTCCTACCTCTATAGCGGCTTTGTAGACCCAGAAATAGTAGCAGGTCGCTTGCCCGATGGTAGCCACACGGATTGAATACCTATGTTCTAATTTTCACTTTGAAAATAGCAGGCATAGCGGAAAGTTTGCTCGCAGCTCTTTAGCTTGGCAATCCTCAGAAAATAGGACGTTGGTGTAGTAATCGAAATGACCTTATCAAATTGTATGCTCATTTGTGAACTCTTCTGTTAGTGTTGAATGTTTAAAAAATGCTCATGTCAGTTTAGAGTGGCCTAAGGTTGCAACTGAGGTTGACATTTTAAACATTCGAAGGGCAGTTTTGGGATGTTATTTGCAAGGAACTATTTGTTATTCAATCTAATCAGCCTCTCAATTAATTTGCTTTACTAGCCCGATCAGTCGGTTGAATTGAGTAAGTGCCCAATGGTGCAGCGTTCAGGAACAGAGTACTTATCAAGTGGTGCCTTTCGAGAAATAGTAATATTTGGCTCAAATTTTCAGGTGAGAGTTACAACTGTCTTTGTAATAGGCTCATGGTTTGTTCGTTTCATGTTCAGCAGAATGCATCAAAGACTTAAGGTACAAACGGAAGAGTATGGACGATACCAAACCATTGTATCAGTCAAACTTTACAAATACAAATGACTGTCTTTCGTACCTGTTATTTTTTATCACCAGCATTTAGCATTGTTGTTACTATCGTTTTTACCATGAGTTTTGTCATAGCTTGTACCGCAGCCTTTACCTTAGGTACTCTAGGTTTTGCCATATGTTTTGCCTTATGTTTTGCCATAGGTTTTACCGTAGGCCTACCCAGTGGTGTAGAGCTAAATCAATAACTAGAGAGGCTCGTATAAATTCGTGTATTTCAAAACGAGGCTGTTTAACAGTGGAAATAATTCAAATGAAACAGAGGCTAGCTTCTATTTTGAAAGCGTTCCTCGATTCCAATAGTGTGAAACTTACTTAAAAGAAAGTAAAAATTGTATTGAAAGCAAATGAAAGAAAAATGACGACATTTCAGTCATATTAAAGAAACTTAAGAAAATCAGTATTTGTTGAGAATAGCGAAAAAGAGTAACGGCATCGATGGCTCTACACCACTGGGCCTACGACACTTTTTGTAATGGGTGTGATGATGTAGGCCATGATTATCGTCTTCATTGACAATCGTGATGAAAGTACTTCATAGAAGGATTGTAATTTAGTAGATTTTCAAGGTTGCAGGCAGCACTCGAAGTCCTTGAGTGCTATTATGATTCTCTTTACTTCGGTAGAAGACACCAATACGTATAAATTCAATCTTGTTCTTTATTCTTTTAGAGTCAGCTCAGTTATACGTGTCATGTGGAGATTGAGGGAGGAATATTTGGAACGCCTGCCACACGTGAAAGCGATAAGATACTAAAATGCTCTTCATCGAATGTACGTATGCACGTGCTCACCATAATGGCTGCTCCATTTCTGTCGTTGTAGCTGATTTCTCGTATATATGATATTTTTGTTTACTTGAATTTTGAGTGATATTTACATGTTACTTGTCAACAGATTCATCATCTCCTACGTTCTACAGGCATGTGTGTGCTAATTCAAGCCATAGTTTTGTAGTAGAATCTAGCGGCTGATTTGATTTTACCAAGTTTTATATAATCCTTACAGAGAGGACTCACCGTTGTTTTGTTGATGACTCATTCATTTTTTTCTCCTATTGTATTGAATATAGCTTGCTTTTTGCATGACAGGCTTTGTATTGATTTGAGATTTCTAGTTTTTAAAATGGCTAATGGTGACCTTAGTTATTTATTTCCTTGTTTGTTAAGTTTATTGGTCATTTGTTTTACTTTGTACTTCCATAATTTATTTTAGTACACTTATAATGCAAGACAACGTAGTTACTCTGCTCTTGTTACTGTGAAGTACGGTGGCGCAGTTCTGGACCAATCCAAGGAGATCAGAGGTATAGCTTGTTTCCTTGTGCATATGAACTCCGTTTTTTGCCAACATGCTTATGGATTTGTAAATGATAATCTATGTAATTGCCGTCCATTATTTGACGTTGGTGCAATGATGGTGTCGCTATCATTAGTTACTGGAAATGTCTATAGTTCATGGACTGTATTTATCTTCCTTTTGCAGTAAAATTCTATAAATGCGACGTCACACGGGATACTTGTGGTGTATGCCTTGATGCTCCAGAGCAGTGGAATTGTGGTTGGTGTGACAAAAAGTCGTGCACTGTTTCAGATGTCTGTGCGGCTGGTAAGCAATGGGCCAACAGCGCATGCCCATCACCACCTGTCATACAAAGGGTAAGTATTGGCTTTCCATACAAGAAATTGTTTACTATTATATAGTAGGATTTTGGGACTTTGAATTTGAACGCATTAATTACAGTCATCAAAGTTGGCTGAGGGGAATTAGGCCAACGAAAGGACAGTTTAATAGTTGGTCTGATAGGTAGTACAAACGACAGAGTAACAGCAAGTCGATTTATGAATACACGATTTCCCAAAACCACCTATTGAGCATAGTATTGGATTCTCGTCACGATCACTTTACCCTGCCTCTGTCTGATGCCGTTATTCAAACCGTATTGTCTCGGACTAATGCTCTACCAAACATTGTTTTGATGGACATAGTTTGAACCTTGCCTTTTCTGATTGACATTGCACACATATCCAAACATTGAATTTTTAAGTGCATAAGCTTAGCTCCCGTAATTTTACCCATTATAGTCTTATCGTATTTTTAGCTCATGTCACCCACCTGTTGGTATGTTGCTGTTTCTTTGAATCCTTAGTTGACGCCATCTTCAGGAGCTATATATGGTAATATGGTTCTTGAAATAGCAGGACGAGATCTCGGAACAATGAGCAAAGATATTGAAAATGTAACAGTTGCTGGACAAGACTGTCAAATCCTATCAGAACTCTACGTAACATCAAAGATGTATGTCATGAATTTCCTTTGTTTGAGACTTTTCTAACGGTTTATCGAGATGTAGCTTTGGCTCTGTATATTCTCAATTGAAATGATAATTTTCTAAGATATATTATCATTGATTTGAAGCATGTTCAGATGTCCTGAAAGGTTGCGGTGAGAAGTTGAATCGAGTTTATCGTAAGCTTCTACGAATGTATGATATCAGCCTAACTGTAGACAGTTGTGTATTTTTGTGTTTTAGCGTTTATTGTAAAACGGGTAGTGTTAGCAAGCCAAGAAATGGTACCGTGAAGATGTTTGTTAAATTTGGCGACAGCATGGTTAATGTCGACTCGAAAACGCTTGTGTTTATGTACAAGGTATGGACACATGAAAATATTGTCGTAGTTTTCACAATTTTCTATGCAAACACTAGCACTTCTCTATCAAAAATGGATGGAGAAATCTGCATATCATATATTTTAATTGATATTTAGGAACATAATAAACTAGTTTAAGGGTTCATATATATGTAAATATTATTTTTTGATATTATTTGTCTGTATTATTTCTAGGTTGTCTATCATAATCATGTACACAAACCATTATATGTTTTTGCATGAGGAATAAACCTGAGTGCAACTATTGCTAGTACATTATTGATATCCTTGTTTCCCGTTTCCTGTTTTGATTCCAGTGTTCATTTTGCTTTCTTTTTTAGACACGGTAAGCCAGCCTGTGTAGAAATTATGATACGATTTTTATTTGTAGATTTTAATGTTATAGTGTGAAGTGAAGTATGAAAGCAGAAATTGATTTATTTAATATCAATTGTTGTTACTTATTGGATGATCAACTGATTGCTTGATTGATCGATTGAATTACTAGTTAGTGAATTGCTGATTTTATGAGGTGAAGTTATGTTACGGCTTATTCGTTGCCAGAAAGTTTATCCTATTGATCCTCCCAAAGCTTAGCATTAATCCTTCATTGCTAGATCATTTACTTAACTGGCAGAAATTTGTCGTAATTTTTCCATCAATTCATTACCAGAATCATGGTCAATAGCCTACTTAGCTTCAGTTGACCTAACTTATTTTTAATTGAATGACCCTTTTAGAAGCCCATCATATCACGATTTGAGCCAACAAAGGGGCCATGTTCTGGTGGAACTAAATTGACAATATTTGGTAGTGACCTTAATGTTGGGAAGAATATCACCGTTGCAGTAGCTGGAAATGAGTGCAGCTTGAAGTCAAGGTGACCCAATATTTTTCAAACCTGACAGTTATTGATCGTAGATTCTTCCCATGGAGCTTTTCACAATTTGGCCTCAAAGTTCATCATGTTTCTCGTGTTTCTTCGAAATGAACATTATGTTATTGCTTATGTCGCGACCTCCTGGAGATGCAACATCTTATTTCAGACTATGATAAGCTGAGAAAATTGTCAACTTTTGTATTTATGCGCAGTTAACCCAGATTTTGATAATCCGGATTTCTTTTGGTTTATGCTTGCCTTAATCTGTTTATCTGTTATCGCCAGCCTCCAAACTTGTGTTTTTGAATTAAGCCTGCTGTGTTATCTTTTGCAAGTGCACATGTATTTGATTAACTGGCTTGTGGACTTGGAATACATAGTCCCTATATGTGTGTGTTTGTGTGCGTGTATGTGTTTGCATTTGTGTGTGTGTGTGTGTGTGTGTGTGTGTTTATAGCTTTATGTTTATGTTTATATATAAATAAATATATATATATATATATATATATATATATATATATATATATATATATATATATATATATATATATACAATGAACAATATGAAGAGGGCAGTACTCTTTGAAGAAATAGGCATCAATGTGGTCTTTTGCACTTTTTATTCTCAATGCTGACTAGTTTCGGCCACTATCTGGCCATCTTCAGAGCAACTAGAACCGTTGTGGTATATATATATATATATATATATATATATATATATATATATATATATATATATATATATATATATATATATATATATATATATATATATATATATATATATATATATATTTATATATATATATATTTATATATATTTACATGTATGTAAATAAAGTGGATGAAGGTAACTACACTTTTAGTTGTTCGTAAGTAAATTATTTAGCTCTTTATATCTACCAATAGATCTGCCAATCGCATCGCATGCACTATTTTGAGTAGATGTCCATCTCGCCGCCGAAGAGCTGCTAGCTCTGACACTGTTGTTATATCTTTTGACGGCCAATCAGTGCAACCTTCGACACCCACTGTATTTAGTGTTCAGCCGGACCCTATCGTTTCCAGCGTGAATACTTACAGGCTGAGGACACCAGATTCGCAGAAACTGGAAACGTTTGTGAGGTATTTTTAGAATTTTCTAATGGGTTTTTCAACGTAACTTCTTGTAAGAAGACATCTTAATAAGGAAAAGCCAGCTAGGGGCGTACCCTCGTTACATCCCGATGTAATTGCGTTAAGTATATTATTAGAGATAAGTTAAGTCCTAAAAAACCGGGGGTAGTGTGTCATTTTATGTCTTAGGGTGTTGTATAGATGGTAAGGATTGTGCATATGTAATCTATTCTTAATTATCTGATTGCTTCATATTTCCCGTAATCATCAACTAATCTTGGTTTCTGTGCTTGTGTAATACACGACGTTTTCTATTTTATCCATAATCCGCCTCCATGCAGCTTAGGTTTTTGGTTTCATTAGGTATTCAAATTGTCCCTAATTTTGTACCGTTGTGGTCCTTAGTCGTGAGTGTTTTCAAATACATTTGCATTGACAGTGGTGGCCAAGTGTTCATTGTTAGAGGTGAAAGATTTGATCTTATCCAAAATCCGGTCATGTCCTTCACGGTATTCCCTGAAAAGGCCGTCAGATATGTAAGTATCAATGAGTTACGCTTTATTATCCCCATTAAATGTGTTGGTGTTTCTTGCTATGTCACATTCTTAATTGAAATCCAGCTTTGTTGGTTTTGAGGTTGCTTTGTGATGAGCTATTTTTCATACATTAGTTGGTTTCTATTACTTATGAATATTATTATTTCCTATTGTTACTTGAGAAGCAGTATATTTTGTCTTAAGTATTTTGGCTGAGAGTATGCGTAGTTAAGCCACCCATTCCCTTACTCACTCATTGACTTACTCATTCACTCACCCACCCACTCACTCACTCACTCACTCACTCACTCACTCACTCACTCACTCACTCACTCACTCATCCACTCATCTACTCACTTACTCACTCTCTCAGTTACTCACTCACCCACTCACTCACTCATTCACTCACTCACTCACTCACTCACTCACTCACTCACTCACTCACTTACTCAATTACTCACTCATCCACTCACTCGCTTACTCACTCCCTCACGTACCCCCTCACTCACTTAATCATTCACTCACTCACTCACTCACTCACTCACTCACTCACTCACTCACTCACTCATCCACTCACTCACTCACTCACTCACTCAACAACACATAGCGAAATTGTCATTGGGCAAGACAAAAATTGAATAAAGAACAGAAAGAGTATTATTTTGTGTTCAAAATTTCAAGGATTAAGTTTACAACATACCCCATTTCCTCGTGAAGTGATAGTAATGATAATAATAATAAGGGCATAATTTATTTTGATTTATTTTATTTGTCAAAGGGATTATGCTCCTTGGTTAGCCCAGAGCAGCTGGATTGTGTTGCTCCAAATGTCACCGGTATTACTGGATATGTCAATGACACCGAAGTCAATGTGGAACTTGGGTTCGTCATGCAGCTGGTGACGTCAGTTAAAGTAGTAAGGAATATCTCTGTGAAAGGTGATCCTGTTTTCTACAAGTTTGACGGCATCATCAATCTCCAGCAAAATAATTTGTATTTGAAGGTATGGGATTAGTTTTTAATGGTTGTTGTTCATATAAAGACTTGTCCTTCTCTTCAGCTTGTCTTCCTTGTCATCTTGTCTTCCTTCTCATATTGTTTTTCTTGTCATCTTGTCCTCCTTGTCATATTGTTTTTCTTGTCATCTTGTCTTCCTTGTCATATTGTTTTTCTTGTCATCTTGTCTTCCTTGTCCTCGTCTCTTCCTTCTAGTCTTTTGTTCATTGTCACCATCCCTTGCTTGAATCTCACTTGCTTATTCATATGATGTTTTTTCCTAGACTATTTCACAGTGAAAGGAATTCTGCTTTGATTGAATTTTTTTGCAAAGCGTTGTATCTCCATTGATCAGCATTATCTTGATTTAGGGAAGAAATCTTGATCTTCTTGGCAATGAAGATGTGAACGTGAGTGTTGCTGGGTTGGTATGTGTTGTGCAGAATATTCGTGAGGTATGTCAGATTACTGCATTGCATTGCAAAATGCATCTCATTTTTGCTTACATTGTCACTTAGTTTGGTAATGCGACTTCCCAGTTTATTGTTATTTCTAGGTTGCAAAAGTCTGTTAAACGATGTCCTGAGCTACATTGAAGTTTATGCTTTGTGATCTTGTTAATTTTAGAGGCTGTTTTGTAACTTTCCTAACAAGGACATCTTGGAGAACAAACTGCAGAAAAAGTCGCTTGTTAAGGTTGGGTTTGATTATTTGGTTCTTACTCGTTGAAGACGCTACATCAGCCCTAGATGTCGATGACCAACATATGAGCGAAAAGCGTTTTCCTCTGTATCTGCAAGTCCACTGAAAATACTTTTTATTCGCAGTATTTTGCTTTACATCCGTACAGTAATCATCATACTATTGCATGATGTAAAATGATGATTGCCGTACAGATCTTTGGCATTAATATTGTTGATAGAAAGTTTTGTTGATGTATTTTGAGATAAAAATTGCCTCTCGTTATTATGTTTGTTTGCAGTTTGGTATTATTAGTACATAAATTATCATTTGCGCTTGAATATCATTGGTACTAAGAATTCATAAAATTGATTATTAGTATAACAACATCAATAAACATCAATAATACGACATCAATAATGATAAGGATATCGGTAGTATCAAGGGAGTTATTGATGCTAGTGGCATATTGCAAGCTTTTTTTATGTGCATGTGGTTTTAGCTTTTTCACCCGAATAAAGAAATCTATGAGTGTTGTTAGTAGAATTATTTTCCGTTGTGACTATCCTCGTTGCTATTGGAATACCAGATGGACAGTTAGATATGATTCACATTCATTTCCATAGTTCTCGAATTATATTTATTTCCCTTTTCAAACTTTCGATATTGTGTTGTCTGGAGCTTTTGATGGGACACGGAATATTCTTCTTTCTGTTAAGGTTACAGTTGGAAAAGGCGGACTAGAGTACACGCTTGGGTATGTTCGCTACGTGAAGAGCAGCAAAGAGAAATCATTTCCATGGCTTTATGTGTATATCATTGCAGCGATCGGCGCCGTGTTTATTATCGTCATCCTTATACTTGGCATTTTGTACCGACGAAGGCAGATGAAGGAGAAGAAATATCAGAAAGTTAACCAAACTAGATTAGAGAATTTGGAGTCTATGTATGCAAGGGAATGTAAAGAAGGTATGAAGCAGAGTGGTTTGATTATAGTTGTAATTGAAATAGACATAAAGGCCCTTTTATGCGCGTATTGGGGCCCTTCATTATTACTTTTATTCATGGACGCCATCCATCGGGACGGAAGTACTCAAGCAACTGTTTATGTATCGGGTACATCGAGGTGAATTCATTGTTAGTCATAAAATCAATGCCAATGGTTCGTGTTGTTTTTGTTGTTTATGAGTTGCAGGGAATCTGAACTTTTTGAATATGTTATTATAGATCATGTCTTTTACGTCCGAAGTCGAAGATTGGCGTTACGTTTTTCACGTTGAAAGTTGAAAATTAGAGAAACGTCTTCTTTATATGCTGTTGAAGTACTTTTGATAATATATCAGAATATATTTAATTACATTTAGTATAAGCTGGTTTTTTATTTTCAGCGTTTGCAGAGTTACAGATAGAAATGACAGATTTGACAACAGACATGTCAACAGCGTCAATGCCTTATTTGAAATTCGAGACTTACGCCATGAGACTGTTGTTTCCTAGTTATGGAAAACATCCAATTATGGAGAAAGATGTATGTTTTTCTTCATACTATTTTCATTTGATCCAACCAGAGAATTGAACCTTGGTTTTCTGATACATTCCTAGTGCTCTGCTGGTTTGTTTATATTTTAATAGTGCGCGTCAGTGTGACTGCTTTATCATCAATCGACCTATGGCTGTTGTGACAGCGAAACGTCCTATTGATTTAGTCATCTAAGCTTATAGATAGATTTATAGATAGGTTATCACAGGAAAGATGCATAAAGTTTTCTTTGATCACTTGATACCCCGTCAGTATGCTTTCCCTATCACATTTCACAGTCTTAACGAATTGCATTTCGCAAAGGCCATTCATACTGTTGGGGGGAGGGGGGGGTCCGAAGTGCTTGTTCATGTTGAATGTAACACCTACATGTTAGGTTGTCAGTTATAAGGTGGCTCCCTCTCATAATGGCACCCGGGGGTACGTTAACAAACAGCAAGTATTGCTTGATATGCTAGGAGGTTGGTCAGCAGCAAGTATTTTTCTATTGGTTTAGCTACATTTGCATCTTTTTTTAGAGCAACAAAAGCGACTCCTGGAAGAGATACATGTCTTCATTGTGTGAACTATTAAAAGAGAAGGATTTTCTGTTGATATTTATTAAAACTCTGGAATCGCAACAGAGCTTTGCATTGCGTGACAGGTAAGTGTGATTTTGGCAGATTGGGGAAATATCTGTCAATACGACAGAAAGCACAGAAGCAGAATTGCTAGCAATATATTGAGTTAGACCTTATGCCACAAGTTTTATTGTTTCTTAATTGCTTGTCCATAACCTTTCTTTGTACTTATTATCATTGTCTTATTCATTGCATCAATAAATAGCAAACCTGCGCATTTGTTCTATGAAAATCTACAGTTTTTAAAGTACTTTCGATATATTTAGGAAACTTCTATAGCGTATTGATTAAGGTATGCAACAGAGAAAAATAGTGGAGACAAATAGCAATTAAGAACTGACTAGTTCGTTGGGAAACAGCAGTTTCGATTCAGCTACGCAGAAACTGTAATTCGCTTAATTGTTTCGAGCTCCGCATTTATAGCAATCATTTGATTGTTACCAGACTTCACTGGTGTAAATTAGAGTCGCTTGTATACGGGTAGATACCATATAATACACCTATTGCCTCGGGAAGTTCTCCGAAATATGTATTATTGGAGTGTTGAATTATGATAAATTTTTTAAAACTCAATCCACTTTTGGTTATTGTTTTAAAACTGGAGATAGCCTGTAGCTTATCTTGTTTAACTTAAACAAATAACATGTGATTGGACATTTTTGGAATATGCCAGTAGGTATATCTGATTTGGTACATCATTGGCCACAATAGGAATATCTTGACACAATTATATTTTATTTTTGTCAGGTGCAAGTTTGCTTCATTACTGATTGTCGCTTTGCAAGATGACATGAAATACGTAACAGAGTAAGTATAGTCTGTCTCATGACTGGCTAGTGATAAATGCAGTTATCTTTGTTGCGTGAAAGTTTTCAAATTAATTATGGGGATTCTTCCGATTTTGAAATGTTGTTCTATTATAGCTGTCATCTTGAGACTGTCATCAAAGAGGCGGGAGACTTTCTAAAGCTTGCACAGCGTCATTATTCCTTTTTTGACACAAATTCTTTCATTTTTTATTTTCATTTTCATTATGATAATGAAAGCCACCTATAACGTAGTGCTTGATAACTGATATTTCTGTTTCCCCTTTCTTAGTATCCTTCAAGAACTCTTGGCTGATCTTATTCAAAGATACGTCGAATCGGAAAAACCGAAACTTCTTTTGCGAAGGTACCTATCTCATTGTCTTAGAATTTTCAATGCCGAATCTCGTTAAACTTTATACAAAATGTTACCATCTTTGTAATGGCCTAGTTGAGGGTAAGTCAATTATCAATTACTTCTACTTTACATTTTGTGGCATTGCTATAATAGGTTTATTTTGTTGCAGGACCGAATCTGTTGCAGAAAAATTGCTTACAAATTGGCTTTCGTACACATTGCACGAGTTCCTTCAAGTTAGTGCTTTTTCAGTCATATTGGAACTATATAACTCTGGGCCTATTTGCATGATCTACAGATCATTCTAGGTTGTATGCTATATTTTAGTATCCATCTAGGGTACAGTGTACCTAGCATAGCCTCCTGGCATGATTCTCATTTATTCTGAATATTTGCCTAGTAGCTGTGCAACTCAATACAATCGTTAGCATAGCTTAGAGAGCGATGTTCACACTACCATAAAGCGATAGACGATCTGGCTATCATGTTTTGATTCAATCATCACATCTTTCTCTTTATTGCAATCTGGTGTGGATACGTACTGTGTCTGTAGACGTGTGCATAAATGGTGCACACGTTACGTTGTTAGAAAGAGAAATGCTGCGACAGCTGATCAATGTGTAACTTTTTCATGTATAGGTCATCAAAGCGTACCTCGCTGTCTTGTATGAGCTGAAAAAAATAGTTTTTATTTACCGACTTTTAGTTATATTTAAGTAGGAAGTAGACCGTCAACTGATCAAAGAGAAGCTGTTTCACAAGTATATTTTTATTAGCTTCTTTTCGAATTACTTTAGTCTTCTTTGATAGTGAAAGTAATAGCTGTTATGTTAGGAACGTAATTTCTGTACAAAATGTAATGTATTAACGTTGTTACTTATTTTGTTGTTTACAGAATAGAGTGGGTGAGCCTCTCTTCAGGCTTTTTAATGCCATAGTTACGCTCCTTGATAAAGAACCAGTGGATGAGATAGCCTGTGAAGCTCGTAACTCTCTCAGTGAAGACAGGCTTTTACGACAGAAAGTGGACTTTAAGGTACATTTTCTCTATCGTTTTTGATAATTATCATTTAGTGTATGCCTTGCGTCGTTAGTGGATATGGCCGAAGCTTTATTGCATTTCTTTGTTGCTAAACTAATTAATATTTTGCTTGATGGTCATACAGTGATCGTTTATTTTCAAATTTGTACTTGGGGATAGGTTACAGTCGAAAATCTGACTGAACCTCAAGTTGATTTGGGCCTAGTGAGTGTATAGGCAGAGAGGAACTTCTGTCAATCCAACTTAGTTTTCTAGCTGACACTTGCATGCTTACTGATGTGTTGTTGCTGCACATGCTGTTGCTCAGGCTCTTCAAATTGGCTAACTCATGCATGGCAACGATAGGCTATTCCAGAGCAATGCCATTCATGCTCATGTGTTCTTGATTGGAGCAACCTAATCCACCATTGAGCATGTACTTTAGTTGGTTCATTTCAATCATCATGCAGATTTCGTATTCTTTAATGCAGGCCTACTTTAATGGATATCTTCAGAAATGCTTTCATGAGCCTTTCGTCATGCTTTGCTTTTCAATGGAAATTTGTTTACTAACATGTCAACATGATGACCGAAATAAACATAGCACAGATATAGTCACAGTTGTGGCCTTAATTACGCCAATGTTTGTATACTTTACTTAATCTATTTTGAAATAACCGTGCTGATATCTGGTACTCTGAAGAGAGTCAATTGACAGAGCATCCAGAAACATGCCTGGTTTTTTCCTAGCACTTTTCCAATTTTTTACCTCAAACGTTTTCAAACATCGTTTAAATTCATCGGAAAGCATTGACTTGTAGACAATAACTGCACACGTTGAATATGAGGGAAGTGATATGATCCAAGTTCAATTGTTGGATTGTGATTCAATCGATCAGGCTAAGGAGAAAATACTGAAATCTATTTACAAGGTGAGATCTCTATTTTCAGCCACCATTTGATTATGACTATATAAATTGTACACATATTTTATTTGTACTCTATTATCTAAAGCTATATATCTTTGTCTAATTTAATTTATTTTTAATTTATTTTGAGTAGACTGTTATATCTAGCATTTTCAGCTAATTTAGGCCTACTGTGCACACCGCATCCTGGCATGGAACCCCTAGTTTAACGTCCCTTCCGAAGGACGGCAGAGTGAGATGCTTTGATCGTCTATCTGGAAAGTCGCCCATCCAGTTGCTGACCTAACACTTCCAAGCTTAACTTCAGCTAGCTAACAGAAGCTAGCTGAACCGCTTGTCTACGAACCTGCATGGTATGATATCTTGGAACAGAGAACATTTATTTCGGCAACATTTATTTATTGGCTTCTAGATGAAAAGACAAATATATAAATATATGCACAGACAGAAAACAGATAAATGAGTAAATCTAATGGTGAATAGAAATAATATCAGTGTGCTCAACAAATTGAATGAATGACTTATTATTGTAATATACACACTGATAAGTGACTTGTTTAAATGATCTTTTTTATGTAATTTTCATTCTTAAACTTGAATTGTGATGGCAGTTATCTATTTCTTTCAGAACGTAGCATTTTCTCAGATACCGAGTAAAGATTCACTCGTGCTAGGTTTGTTTGAAAAATTGTTTTGCTTGTTTGAAAAATTGTTTTGTTTGTTTGATAAATTGTTTTGTTTGTTTGATAAATTGTTTTGTTTGCTTGAAGTATTGCTACGTCTGTATGAAAAGTTATTTTGTCTGCTTGAAAGGTTGTTTTGTCTTTTTGATAAGTTGTTTTGCACGTTTGAAGTGTTTTTATCTGATTGAAAGTCGCTTTCTTTGTAATCAAGCAACCTATGCTCTGTGATTAACGTTTCCCTTCAAGTATTAACATTTCCCTTCATTTATTGAATTGTCATACCAAACGAAAGAACTGTCTTGCCAATCGTTTATTTACTGGCTTCCAGTTTCGTGGATTGTTGATTCACCATCATAGTATTTACGTGACCTAAACAAGCCAATCGCAACGTTTTCACCATAGTACATTCATAAATTCTGACGTCAAAATCTCTACCCTATTGACCGAGGCAAGTGTGTATGTTTTAAGCCGTGGCATTCTCTTTCAGTTTATCAAACACCAACTGGTGGTGAGAAGATCTTACATCAAGAGGACAGCACATGCGAAATCGATGGAGAATGGAAGAGGATCAATACTCTTGAGCATTTCCTTGTTAGTTTTAGTGCAACATTCTTTTTTCTCAATCCAGTATTTTTGTTCAAGATGTTGCAAATACATGCTTTTTATAAGGAGCCACTTTATAAGGAACCTACATGTAGAATGCTGAAATACTTAAAGAACTTATACTACTAAAGGAAATTTCCTAAGGAACTTTGCAATTTAGAACATTTTTATAACAGCAAGTAATCAAGAATCAGGAAGCAGGTTCCATTTTGTTATGCACGCGAGTATCTTGCGTTTGTTCATCGGAGACCATGCTTATGCTGTTTTGATTTATTCTTGCCGTAGATTCCAGACGGATGTCAATTGAAATTGATGCCATTTTCAGTGTATTCAGATGGCACTGGCACACCTGGTAGGTTGGCTGGTAAGCCGATGACGTCATTCATTCATTGACATACTCTTACTTGTTTTTTCTTTAAAATACAAAGTTACTGTAACATAGAAAGACCAGAAGCCGAGAAATTAAATTAGAGTTGTACCTTCAATATCGCTTGATTATGCCTACTTGCAAATGGAGCTAAATTCTGCAAAGGATTTGACTGGAAGTACGAGCAAGTGCTTGAAAACAGAAATGCCTGCGTCGCTTTTTGAAAACTAAAATATGTAGTTTGTGGCTACGTAGAATCAGGAAATGACGTATGTCTGATGGAGTGGAGCACAGTATGTCATCTAGCAGTATGTCATCTAGCAGTATGTCATTTAGCATTATGTCATCTAGCCGTCTGTCATCTAGCAGTATGTCATCTAGCAGTATGTTATCTAGCTGATAGATTCACCTAATTTGTATAACAGTTCAGAACATGAGAGACGTTTAATCGCTCATTATTTGTTTAAAGCAAAATTTACTCACATTTTGACGGATTAGCAATTTGGTGGAAATTATTCCATTAGTACATACTATTCGAGATCATCTATATTAAAACTCAGATTGGGAATTTGAATCAATACGAATCTTAATCATCACATCGAAATTATTTTGGTGCACTTTAACATTTTTATTATAGTATCTGCAGTGTTCCATATATTTACAATTGCTCTTTAACCTTACATGAATACTTCACTAAAATTAAAACACAATTGCTTAATTAAAGTTAAACTATTCACCAAGGCACAAATTGATTGTGGGAAATATTTGTTGTATCATGAAAGTATTGCCTTAATCAAACGGAAATGTAATTTAGATATGTATATGTGGTTTATAATCATTGTTCCATTTAGAAGTGTCCACCATTTTCTTTGGACAGTAAATGTACAAGATATGTTTGATTGGTATAAATCTTGAAGACTTACGTTCAGAGTTTTCAGGAATTTTTCCAGCAAGTAATCCTGTTATGCATTTTTATTGTAGTATTCCACGAAACATCACTGCCAAATGTCAACTTTGCCCCGTCTCATAGCAGCACTCCTATGCTGAATAACCATCACCATGATAATGGGTCGTTCAAGCTCTGGCACCTCGTAAGCTCCCATGTTGTTTTGATGTATATTCTTAAACTTTATAAATACCTTTTGTATACCTCTGATGTATATGATGTTACTGCGGTTTCACCATCAGCTATTCGAGGTAAATTCCTCTGGTAAGACAAGCCTTTTCAAAAATAGCATGGCTGGCATTAAAGAGCATATTATGTCCGAAGCAGATGATGTTGGTTTACAGATGATTTTTGTACATTTTCACGTCAGTTGTCTTCAAGAAATGTTGTTGGCTATTTCTGTTTTTATGATATTCGTTCGTAAGTTAGTAATTTTACTGCCAGTGTTACCACTATTTTTGTTGTATGGGGCATGATTGAATTATGTGAAATTGCGAACTTATACCGTAAATGTCTGAACCACCTTGCATAAGGGAAATTGTTCTAAACTTGCTTAGACACATCTCAGATATATTTTGTTTACACATTTCCATATTGAAATAAGAAGGGTATGCATCTGGATCAACTTTTCCAATTGAATAATGCTCTTTTTAAAGGAATTAAAATTTTATGCAGAGTACAAACGTTATTTAGTTTTCCTGCCATGTGTACAGCACATATTTAGAGAATTTCTTCACCTCCTGCTCTAGGTTAAGTCCTCAGACTTTCCTACTGAACAGAAGGGTGACGTAAGGCAAAACAAAATGATGGCTGAAATCTATTTGACAAGGTTATTGAAAACAAAGGTATGGTCCGTATGTGTTTTAATTTTTCATGTTGATACCATCGCATTTTACTTCTGTGCTATAAGCCCACTTTTTGCGTTTACAGTGCATGCGAAGTAATTTGTAAATTTCCTTTCAGGGCACGCTGCAGAACTTTGTCAATGATTTGTTTGAATCAGTGTTTGCAGTTACTGCAAAAGGAGAGACGATCCCTCCCGCGATGAAGTTCTTGTTTGATTTTCTGGATAAGCAAGCCGCTCTTTTAAATGTGGTTGAGAATGAAGTTCTTCACACGTGGAAAAATAACTGGTATGAAACCTTTATCTTACCGATATATCCATAATGCTGATAAATGCAGATAGTGGAAAGTCCACATTGCTTGGCATATTGGCATTAAGTGTAAATTAATATAAATTCATTAAGGAAGTACTTTGGGTTACCTGCTGATTTCCTACTCATGTTCATTTGTGTTTGTAGCTGCCACCAAAGCCAATGGGCTGTATACAGGATAATAAGATGGTGGAAATTCGATAGTAATCAGAATTTTTGTGTTTGATGCAATTGAGTGTATTTTTGAGTAAGGCATACCATAAGCAACTTTGTCATTTCTAACGCATGTTCATAGATGTTTGTAGCTACCATTAAGTCGAATGGTGCACGACATCATTAGATTGTGCTGTTCTCTTGACGATTACATACTTAGACTCAACAAGCAGCTACTTGCATTACAGTTATTTATTTAACAACTATTTGGCAAAAAGGTTGTTATCAGAATATTTCATGACATTTATTGTTTTCTGTATTATTTCAGTTTTTTGCATAGCTGTTTGATTCTTACTTTTCTAAACAGGGCTCGACCCTTAATAGCAGCCGCATTTGCATTGCTATATATGTCTTCCCTGTATAAACATTCCTATTATTTCCGCATTTGCATTGCTATACATGTCTTCCCTGTATAAACATTCCTGTTAGGATTTGCTGAAATTTTGCGCAGTATTCTTGCGCTGTAGCTGGCCATGTCGAAGCATTGCTAAGCAATAAGAACTGATTGAGGAAGATGGAGCGTTAGAAACAGCTTGAAGGCATATGTCATTTGAGGTGTGCGAATGTGTCCAGTTGTATTTATATCTTTGCTGTGACCCAGACCTCGCTGCTCTGCACTGCTGACTCGTTTTCAATTTTTTCTTTTTTAGTTTACCTTTAAAATTTTGGATTAATGTAATCAAGAATCCAAACTTCATTTTTGATGTCAACAAAAGTAGCATCGTGGACTCTTGCCTCTCTGTGATTGCGCAGGTAAGGCGAGCTTCAGACAGATAGCATTGGATTACTCGACTGCTCGATAACTCCAACGCTCGCTACTTCGAACGAATTTCGACTTCCCATGAGACTCAAACGTTCGCTACCTGGAACGTATGTCGACTTCCCATGAGACTCCAGCGTTCGCTATCTTGTTCGAATTTCGACTGTTCGACTTCGAGAATTTTTGTTTTCGAATGTCATCTGTATTACAAAATTGTCATCAAATGCATATTTTTACGCAGTACAAACCTTCTTAATTCCTGTTGCCTCCACCGTACCATATATATATTGTAAATCAATTTCTCCCATAGAGATAGCTTTGAAATGATTGACTCAAAACGGATTTTGGCTGTATTATGCTGTTTCTATAAGAACAAGTATAAGGAAAAGAATAAATATAAGAAACTAACCTTGAGAACTGTTCTGATTGGTTTTGAATATGAATTTGCTTTTTTAAAGAAGTAGCTTTAAGCAAGAAGAAGTATTACGAGATACATTTTGGTTCTTTTAAATAAATCTTGTTCGGTGCAGAGAAGTTTATATGATGTACTAATTGGAGACAGAATCCAAGTTTCATTTAAATGTGAAGCAAACGTTACGGAGAAAGTACCAAGCTCCATCGTAAACGGGGAGTAAGAGAGACATTTTTGGATTTATGAAGTAGAGGAAACACAAGGGGAAGTGGCAATTGATTTACCATTTCATCATGTGATTGCTAGACATTTTCAACAATTGTTTACTCTGCCTTAACAATGCATGTAGCTCTCTCTTACTCCATATTAATGATGGGGTCTGGTATTTTCTCCATAACGTTTAAGTCACTCTTGGTTAAGTCAAACTTGAACTTTGCACAATTGATACGTCATGTAGGCTTGACTTTATCGAATGAAATTTTATTTACATCAGTGAACACGCTCCTCATTATTCTTTTCATTCTACATCTCTTTGATCAAACTGCAATTTCCTACCAGCATTTCTTTCTCTACTATAATAGGAATAGCTTCACATCCGAGAGTTTGCCTATTTGTGTGTGAGCTCATAAAAGACTTAAAGATTCTTTTAATGCGAGGAAGTTTAAGTTTAAAAGCTCGTTTTCAGAAAGTTTTCTTTCATTCTGTTGTTAGTTTTATATTTAGGTGGTGTATACGATGTATGTACTGTATATCTTTCTAGTTATTCATGGACTCTTGCTCTCCAGAAGAACATAGATTAGGAAAAGTAAGTTTGCTGTTATATGTCCTTCCTCGGCAGATTCTGTTCATTTCAATCGTTGTGGTTGTTCATGGCTGTTTTATCTATTGATATTGAGGCTTGATTTGCTGCGAAGCCCATTCTATGGTGCTTTATGTGTGAAACGTTTATAGTATTTGAATATTCTCTCTGCAATAATGCTATGTCTGTGAGATAATAAGTTGAAGTTAAAGTTGTTTAAGGTACTCACTAGCATTTTGAAAGTTTTTCTATCTATTACTTAAAGATAAAACTTCGCCTGTCAGAATAACTTTTACTGCTCATATCAAGGTCAACGCCTTAGGTCTTTTATCGAAATGTCGGCGCAATACTTTTGAACGGTTGTGTAGCTGTTTGTATCTCTTTTAGGATTCGCCATCAAATAAACTGCTTTACGCAAAGGAAATACCAGAATACAAGAAGAAAGTTGCAAGGTATGCTTTGTAGACATCATGAATTGACTGATGTTTTTTAGAGCTTCTATTTGTCACAAGTTAAGAATAATCATGTTACAAACCTTTGCAGAATCTTAAAATTTGTCCTCTTTCAAATCTAAAATCAACAAAATTAACCTCAGCTAGCTCTCTATTGAGAGCCTTTCCATTTCTTCCTTTGGTTTGGAGCTCTACCATAGGCCTTTCCCTAACATTACTTGGCAAAAATATAAGCGCTCATAAAGTTAGCATGTAACTAAATGAGCGCCAAAATTTGTAGCTATTGTTAATGCTCATAGATTTAGTTTAACTATGAAAAACTGTAGGACATTTCAAAGCATACTGTAAATAAATTATTGATGCTCAATACAGTCATGAATCTCAATGGAGACTAAGTTACAGGGAAACAAGACAGTTCGTACAATATATATAAACTGTGTGTTTAGCGGTAGTTTTCTGGCTAGACTAGTTGCTTTTCATTTTCTGAGTTTATTGAATGAGAGTGCATCCTTTCCTTAGCTTATAGTTAGTCTTGGTTTGCCTTTGCATGGCTTATTCATATCGAAACTGCGCGTTGTAGTTCAGGTTAAGCATCGAATACCATTAGGTTAGCTCCTGCATCTCACTCGCAAAATACTTAAGAGTTCGATAGAAAATACTATTACAGTACGCTGGCCTTTGTGCAATATAATAGGCTGTGGACGCAGCTGTAACAATTAAACATTTCTATTTTAGGTTCTACGCTGATGTTAAGGCACTTCCACCAGCTACAGATAAAGAACTCAATGAAAGTCTGTTATACATCTCAGATGTAAGTGCAAAATCTAACTGTATCGTGCGTCTCGAATCGAAGCTAAATATTCCCAGTTATAACTTGGAAGGCGCTTCGACGACCTGGACGGAGTGGATTAGGTGATCCGAAGGTTTTGGCTGGATGCATCTGTTTGTGCTTCAAATGGGGAGTACAGGACAAGCAAGCAGTCGTTATAAATATTTTTTACTGCTAACTTATTTGTAATGTGTGGCATCAAAATATTATTGGACGATGTCTATGTCCATTAGGGCCTAAGGAGAAATGTTGATTTTTTAAAAACTCTTTTGGAGGTTGTGTCTTAGATTTTTATGATTATTTCTACAAACCGATAAGGCAGGATCCTATTGTGTACTATTTTCATTGTTAACACCTACCTTTATTTGTTTCTTAGAAATTTGGAGAAACTTTCAATCCTTACAACGCGGCCAGTGAAATATTGTCGTACGCTGTTAAGTATAAAGTGAAGGTATGTTTTGTTTATTTGTAGAAGCGCCTATATTTTTCATGTTGTGTAAAGCATTTAAATGCTATCAATAATGTTTTTACTGCACAATTAGTTGAGGAGTAAGCCACACATATATTTATCTTCCATTGTAGAGACAGTTATTTTTAAAAGTTATGCATGTATTATGAATATATATATATATATATATATATATATATATATGTGTGTGTGTGTGTGTGTGTGTGTGTGTGCGTGTGTGTGTGTGTGTGTGTGTGTGTGTGTGTGTGTGTGTGTGTGCGTGCGTGCGTGTGTGTGTGTGTGTGTGTGTGTGTATGTATATATATAATAATAATAATAATAATAATATAATAATAATAATAATGGGTATTAACAGATCCACATGACATGGCTATTCTCTGTTAAATGCTACATAAAATATTATTAACCTTAATAAAAAGAAAAGATTGTCATGAATAAACTAAATTTGTCCATAATACGTTAAAAGTTACTCTACACTAAATGTAACTTATTTCCTTGTATCTGATTAAAATCTACGTAACAATGTTGTGCTTTAAAAAGTCTTTAGATAAAGTCAAAAATTTTTCGTAGATACAACAGTTTCTTATTTTCGGGCAGAGAGTTGAATAGTATTGAATATATATATATATATATATATATATATTGAATTCAGGAATGGAGTTACACCATTTCAAACGGTTCGACACTAGCCTTCATTAGTTACTGATGAAAGCTTGTGCCGAAACATTTGAACTGGTATAATTTTGTTCTTCAATTCTCTTTATGCTTTAAAAATTACTTGGTTGTTTGTTGCTTTTTGACGTTTATATATATACACTATTTGCAAATATATTGTTTGGTAGAAAGCAGTCTTCGGTTATATATGGAGTTTTTACTGTGTTCCTTGTAGATAATGGATGCATTAGAAAATGAAAATTTGGAGGAATATGGAAATAAGCTGCAAGATATAATGGCTGACTTGCCAGACGATTAGCCAGTTGAAACTGTGCAATATCATCATGCGACTTTCAGATCATTACTGAAGTCAATTATGGTCTATCTAGCATTCGGTAGAAATGTAAACGCTGCAGGAAATTTGTACTTGTGAAGGAGCTCCAGGACTCACGCAAAGTTTGCTACCCATTGGAGGGATGTTTTCTGCACAATATATCGAATGCATATTGCATTTTATACAGGAAATGTGCACAGAAGTATAAGTACTTAGATTGCCACACTATGTTCTTTGCTTATGATCATCGATGCTTCAGTAAAGGCACAGATGCGGTCTTTTAAGAAGATAGAACTTTATACACAAAACAATGTTGATCGACAAGCTCCAAATAGTTATTATATTAGTTCATTCTATGTTAACAAAATGCTCAGTAGATGTAAATTCTAAACTAATGCTTTATAATGTTATCATAAGCCATTTGTGAAGTTAAATATCACTTATTACGTATAGTTTACATCTGGTGAGTATATTGTATCGGTTACTTTTGCTTTATAATAGGTTAGGACAGAATTGTGATCGTGTATGATTTTTATAGGATACTTCAAGACCAGACTTGGTCTTTGTAGCGTGTTTTGATTTTCTGTAGGAAATAGTGGTTGGTGACTGAGCACAATGTCTATAGAAAGTATAGTGCAGTTTGAAACGATTCTTTCAAACTCGGGTCTACCTGTTTCTTTATGGGCTGTTTTATGAGCAACTGTGATAATTAGAATAGGCTATTTCTGCCATCTTGTCGGGTATTCATCTGTATGGTATACTAGACTTGCAACGCTGTATTGCATCAAACTGCCAATAGCCATATTGCCTAGTCATATAGGCTTCTGCTCATATTCTGACCCCTGGGTGAGGTGGTTCGCCTTCTTTGGTAATCCTGCAAACATACCAAATACCTTTTAAGTACTTATCTGAATTTATGGGTTTTCATTTCGCCTACATTTTGATATGACATTGCTATAGCAGCAATTTTAGAATAAGTTGTGATTTTGCCGTGATTGGATTTTAGACTCCTTGCTTGATATTTTATCACGGTAGTAAATTCCTTTTGCTGAATCTTTGACTGTATCAATTTTTTCAAACTTGATTCCAGACCGGCCATTTGTGTTGCTTGTGTCTTCTTGAATGTGCACCTTCAGTTTTAACAGCTTATCCCATAGGTAATTGGTATTGACAGGTAGCCATGTAGATTTGTGACAATCCCACGCGCCCGTGCTTTTCTTGGATTTGTGCTGAAGCACTATCGCATGACGAAATACATTGGTGATACACGTTTTTTTTATAGGAAAACCACTTTTTTATCTGAGCCTCAATTTTATTAACTTTTCCAGAAATCGAGGCTTAGATTTTCTTGACTTTTGTTGGAGTAGATTGGCTAAAAGCGGTTACCATTATTTTGATATAAAAGATGGATCTTTGATAACCATGGTTATCAAAGAACATCGATCTTTGTAAAGGAACTTGCAAAGAATGAGCTAATATCGATTTCTGGCACGTAAAAATGGTGAACTTTCGAACTTGAGCCTCGTGATATTCTTAACATATTCTTAAGATTTTAGCATTTTGAGCCTCATTTATAAACTTTTTCTTTTAAAAAAACGTGTATGTTAATTTCATGGTAGATACCTGGAATGGGTTAATAATTACAGTGTCGCCTTCTACTTTTGGCAATGTCCGATATGGTTCATTATCACATTCGTTTTAACTCTCTGGACATATGTATAGACGATAAAATATTAGATGCTGTTTGATATAATTTTATTATCGTTTATCATTCGTTTACGAGCGCTGATTGTTGACAACTGTTTTAGCTTTACTTTTGGTTTTTTGTCGTTTTATATCTAGTTCTATATAGGGCATCTGTTAATTTGGAATTAAGAACGACCTACGTGATTCATGCTAGCAAACTATCTCGGTCACAATGCTTTCGTTTTTGTCACCGCCAAACATTTGCCTTTAGTTTTTTACGACGCTTAGCCCATCTGCTAGACAGGCTCGATGGACGAGGGAGAGGTAATATTCTCTGGACTTACTACTATTGTAAGCCAGATACTTTGCTTTGATTGCTCTGAAACATGTTATATAATGCGCTAAATTTTAAATAATTTTTGTTGTGTTTCTACACAGCAGAACTCGTTCACACTTTGGTACAGTTATGCTTTTAGGCATTCCCCGT
Organism: Mastigias papua; assembly: GCA_964019165.1. Lineage (NCBI taxonomy): Eukaryota > Metazoa > Cnidaria > Scyphozoa > Rhizostomeae > Mastigiidae > Mastigias > Mastigias papua. Next base: position 21,757,799 of record OZ025267.1, read on the forward strand.
ATGTAAGACCTGAAACGTTTGCTGGCACGAGAAAACGTTCTTGTTCATATGCGAGCTTAGTTCCTCAGTTTTCTACAAAAATTGCACTATATGTAGTCCAGCTATATGCTTTATCTAACACAGCATCTCGTGTAGCTGACGTTTGTGATTTGTGATCTGTACAGTGGCACCTGCATTTCTCCGCATACCCCAAGGGGGGGGAGCTAACTCTGTAAATCGATCATGAGCTTCATGACGATCGGTGCACCCTTCTTGGCTGGGTTTACACGCCCTAAAGTACGGATTACGATGAGAAATGTAGTATTCGTATATGCTAGAGCTGTCTTTCAAAGCTTTTATTTATGCAGGCAATTGTATGATATAAATGATGTCCGTTGTTGTAGTGAGTATTTAATGCACGGGAAGAGTTGTTCTAGATACTTCAGCGAGTTAATGTATCGTATTTGAAATTAGAGATAATAGTATTTAGAACATCGTTATGTTAAAGTATTTCAAGATAATAAGGTGCCACTAATGAGATAAACTGTGATTCAATAATGCTTCCGAAGTCTCTCAGTTTCCTTTCCTTATTTGAGATGCAAGAGGTGTAGTACCAGGTATGAAGGGGTTTTGCTGGTTTTCCCCTTTTCATTAGCAGGCTATCTGTTTCAAAGCTCAATGTTGTTTAGTAACAGATTTACCCTGCATTCCTAGGGATTCTTTATGATGCCAGTTGACGCGCTCAACATCACTTGCCTGAGATGACAATCATTCTATATATTGCGATATGTTCATTCTTACATTTACTCTCAGTTTCTCTTTGGAACGCCAGGTTCTCTTAAAGAGAATCTCTTTATTCTCTAACGGAATTTTTTTACGTAAAAGATATGCACTTTGGAGATTTTTCGGCATCAGGCTTCAGATCTTTGCTTGAACTGTGAAGTCAAACATCGCTGCGCATGCTCTATTCCAATATAACACTGATCTATGGGCCCACGAAAACCTTGGCCTAAATAACGTGAAGGAAAGATCATTCGATGTATAATGGTACTTGACTGATTTACAGACAAAACATGATGTGAAGCACTTTGAAAGAGTTTCCGACGTTCAAGTAGATCTTGAAAGGCGATCATTTGTTGATTAGGTACAGATCTGCTCGTACTTTTTTTGATGGTCCACCTAACTGGCCTAAGCTATTTGAAGGAAATAGAGTGATATCAGTCCCATCACTGATAGGATCAGTACGATGCTTCAACAAAGACTGCAGCATATTCTCGGCGGCCTTAAGAGCCGGAATGATGATTTTCGAACAAAGAGCGCCCAGGAGCTACAGCATTTCGTTACAACTGAAGTGAGAGAAGCTACTGCAGAACAACAGTACTTACAGTTAATGGACGATCTTATTCACCAAATTTCCGTTTTGGTCCAAAGTAGTGATGCAAATGACAAAAAAGGAGGAATTATTGCAATAGGTATATATGTTTATTGCTTTTTCTCGTTTGTCTTAGAGATCACAAATTATTCTGTACACGAATCATCCTGTATGTGCCGTTCTTTAATTCCAACTGGAAAAATTTTTTATCCCTGTTGAATGGTGACATGACGTATCAGAAAGATAACAGTACACCCTTTCAAAGTTAAACAGGCCTGTAAAAGCATTGCTAAGGGACTGTACTGTATGATATGTCGAGTTGGTATGCTTTATATGCAAGCTATGACTTTGCACAAAAAGCAACGGTGGATTTTCTTTCCTATTTTAACAACGTTTTTGATATCCGCTGCAGTTTTGTAATTTGAATGACTAGAAAGACATGTCATCAATAGAGAAAGATGCAAATTGATGTGAATACTGGATAAGAAATGAATTCTTTAATTGTTGTATGCACCAGAACTCTGCAGATCCATCATACGTGTGAAATCAATAAACCTGTGCATGCAAAAGTTAACACATTGGTGTGCTATAATAGATAAAATGTATCATATCTGTATCTTTTAGTCAGCTTAATTGGCGTAGATGGTGGGAATTCCAACAGAATTTCTAGATTTGCAAATTCCCTCCGTAATATGCTGCCTGTTAGTGATGTTGGAGTGATGGTAATGAGGGCAAAGGCTGTTGGAAGGCTTGCTCAAGTTGGGGGCACATTCTCTGCAGACTATGTGGAATTTGAAGTCAAAAGAGCCATTGAGTGTTTAGATGGTGACAGGAATGAAGGACGAAGGCATGATGCAGTAAGTTTGTGATTTAGTAATGTGGTTCATCTTTTAGTATCAATTTGTGTGCTTTGTAAGTTTACATGAAACCAATTCAATTAATTTTATTATTTGAAAGTTGTTTTTCATCATCACTTGTAAGCATTTTTATGCTGAGCAAGGGGAAGCAGGGTTGCAACTGGGGAGTTTAGGGGCAGAGATCTAATCCACAAGCAGCACACCATGAACCTTTTATAGAGAATTTATATGGTTTAGGGACAGGATTATTTGCCTCATATAGACTGCGTGATCATACAGTGACACCCTTTGTTGATCATTGTTGGGCTCATATCATCATTTAATATGCAGGGAACACAGATGCAGAGAGAGGAAACTGTGTTGTTGACTGCATGTATACTGTACTCTTGACTGAACTTTACATTACAAATAACATGAATATATAAATATAAATGAAGAACTACCAATAATAAACATGATTTATGTACAGGAAGGGTTAGGTGGTTGTTGGTAGTTTGCTGAATGGATTCATGTAGTGATGATTGCCTGTAGAGCAACAGATGAGGGAATTACCAGTTGTGTGATGACAGAAGTGATACAAGGTGATGTCCAAGATGTGTGATGTGGAAATGTGAATGAATGAATGAAAGAAGGAAAATTTGCATTGAGTAGAAATGCCCTAAGTGTACAATGTTTACATATGGGCTGCTAGCCCTAAATAAGTAGAGTTACTTTGAATTATATTTGCTCCACTATAAGTTGTTTCAATCCAGGGACAAACAACCTTTTGCCCCATGGAGGCCATTCCTATGATGCCTGGTTTCTTGACCAGACAGGTTTGACCAGAATGGAGTGTACTACTGTATATCCAAATATCATTTTTAACCAAATTCGTGAAGTCAGTGGCCACTTAGAATTTGCATGCAGGCCAGGTATGGCCCATAGACTGGTGGTTGCCCATTCCTATTTTAATCTAAAGGAAATGTAGAAAGCAGTGAGATGATGTTAATGAGTAATATGAAATAATAGGTATCCATGTGGGTTTTAAGAGTTTGTTTTGCATATATCTGGCTACTTATGTGTAATACCTATTTTGCAAGTTTTTGCAATATATGTGGCATTTGATATTCATGTAAAGATGAATTTGGTCACATACTCAATTTGTGGAGCTAGGTTTTCTATAGGAAACTTAACATATGGGATTCAAATGTTGAGTTAGTAAATGTTTGATTTATCAGCCAGTTGATTTATTGAAAGCCAACAGAACCTTAAAATCTCAGATAAACCTTTTCAAAACTGAGAGTGTTGTTTATAATGGTTCTGTATCAATTCTGTCATCAGATTTGAGCAATTATGAGTTCATTTTCTTGTTTTAGGTACTTGTTCTAAAAGAGCTTGCTGTCAATGCACCTGCATTCTTCTTTCAACATGTTCAATCCTTTTTTGATAACATCTTCAGTGCAATTAGAGACCCAAAGGCAAGTTCTACTCATTCACCCTGTTTTGACATATTGTCTATTGGTAATTTTTCACCTATTATTAGAGCATAAATTGTGGATAGTGGCCATCACAATTACTGTGCATGCCCCATTATAGTTAAGAGAATGCAACAGGAGTTGGAAAATGTCACTACCAAATTCACTTTTCATTATTTGTACTGTTCTTGTAGGAGACAACATTGTCCATAAATATTAAGACATCCATTTGGATGTCTTAATATTTATGGATTTAGTATTTTAAGTATGTAGATTTGAATATTGAAATATTTCACAAGGATTTATCTTGCTCTTAATGTAGAGTGTATGCCCTGGCCACATTAGGCTTTGTTTGAGGTTATCCTTGCTGGATAGAAACAGACAATTTCCTTTTGTGAACTTACTGTAATATTTTGGGTACAAATTTTAATGCATTTTATTAGTATCTTATTTTCATTGGTTTTGTTCTAGCCTGCAATCAGAGAAGGTGCAGTGGAAGCTCTAAGGGCGTGCTTTGCAATAATTACACAAAGAGAGACAAAGAAGAATCACTTCACTCATTGGTACCAGGTCAGTAGTTTACTTAGTCCATGCCTACCAAAAGTTTTGGAACACTTACATTACTTTTTAGTAGGAAGAGCAAACTCCCCCTCTTCCCCTCAGAACAGTGTTGAGTTAAACAAGTCTTACTAGCAGCAAATATGTCAATGCATTCTCAGGTAGCACTTAGGCAACCTTGCTGTTATCTCAACATTGTTTTAAGGGAAAGGGTTTGCACTGGTTTTCACACTTGATGGTAGACTCAGTGTTATAAAGTAAGCTAAGTTATTCGGTGGTTTTGCCAAGGACTTTTGACAGATATTATACTTGTTATCAATCTTGGTATTTAGCGCTATTACTTTCTCCAGAGTTAATTACACATGCAGTTTGCCAACATTTATTGTACTTCAGCAAGCTTTGCTCTATACCTGTATCATGCAGACCGTGATAAATTGTTATCAAACCAATTTGAAATCGTTTTATCATTTTCTTCTAGCAAGTATATGATGAAGCTAAGCGTGGATTTGAAGATACAACAAATACCAGAGAAAAAGGAGTGGTCCTGACAAAAGAGGACAAAGCTCATGGCTCACTTTTGGTCATTCAAGAGCTTGTACGAAATGGTTGCAGTGAAGGAGAGGTACATTTGTGTTACTCTTGATTGTGCATTTCTTGTTGGAGAAATTCCCGCTTATTTATGTTATGAATATTAATCTTCATCCCAAGCATTTCAAAGTGTATTCATTGTGGATGGTTAATAGTTGATGTGAATATTTGTATTATTGTTTATTTTTGTTTGTAATTCAGCAGATATCATCTGTCAGAATAACTAGATTGGATTCTTTTTATACAAATTCAGGGTTTTTGTTTGATCCATTGATTCCTCAATCAGACTGTCAACAAAACCATGTTGTTGATGTAATTATTAATACTTCATCAAATTGCATCAAGATTGCAGGTTTTGGTGTAGGAAGGAATTAATTCGTTTACTTTTTATGTATAAATTTCCAGCGACTTCGTCGGCAAATGGAGGAAATTTATAGTGATAATCCGGTTAGAATTGAGACGGTCTCTGATGTGCCATGGTCATCAAAGACTGGAAAATTCCAGACCAGCCAGCATCAACGGAGTTTTGTACCATTGTGGAATACTGGTGCTCATAATATGCCACATTCTCAAAGTCGATATTGCAGGGAATTTATGGATGAGAAGTTTGTCGAGGTAATTATGACTTCAAAAAACGCTTACCTCACAGATTTAAAAAATTACTTATAGGCAGTGGCAGCTAGGTGTAACTTTATAAGCTATTGTTATTAAGTGACTGTTCTGCCATATAAATGCGCAAATTGTCAGCCGAAAATGTAAACATTTAGCCTTCTGTTCTGTCATTTCTTTCGTTTTTCCATTGTTTGTAGAAGTTTGTTTTTTCTGTCATTGTGCAGAATTTACATAGTTTGCTATTCTTCAAGCATGAGGCTAATACCTAAAGGCGGTTTGGACAATTGTATAAATTCTGACCATATGTATGTTTGTATCTCGATATCTTTGATCAGTTTGCTGTTTATGTTGTTTTTATCGTCTTACCTCATAGGTGTCAAAATTAGTTATGAAGTATCGAACGTCAAGAAACATCTTAATTCAACAAACATTGCTGACTTTGCTACCACAATTGGCTGCATTTAAGCCTAATGTTTTCGTCCAAATGTAAGCTAATGCTCACTTGCAAATCTGGTTGACTGACATTTCTTGGTAGATCTTAAAATGAAGCCATAAATGGAGTAATTCCTGCATATTTGGTGCTCCACAAGCTCATTGGAAGCATCCACTTGAAAGTTAATAATCACTCCGGTGATGCATTATTCCTGTTGCATCACGCAACAGAGGCTATTTACCTTACATTGATGGTAGTTTTTTAGCGCCCACAGCTTGTACTTCTATATTGGTTTTTTGTTATATCAATTTTTTAGCATTTTGTTTTAATCTTTTTGTTTAGTAGTAGTGTTGTATTCAGGCATTGGCGAATACGTGCTGTTTACTCGTTGAGTTAACTTCGGAGGACAGATCTGCGTTCCCTTTCAACAAAAGAGAATTTTTATGTAATTTTTATGCAATTTTTATGCAATTTTGTTTCCTCCCCAGGCACTTGAGCGATACAATAATTTACATGAATCAGTGCTTGGGAAGAAAGGTAAGAACTAGCATCGAATCTCTTGATTGTCTGCAAGTTTTGAATACGTATTCAGCTCAGATTTATTGACGTTTCAGAACACTTATGTCCGACACGTTGCCAGTTGGTCACATTATAGCCCATTATGCTGTATGACGTTGTCCAGGCTATAAGTTAATAGACATTCAATGTCGATAAAGAACTGATTTGTATAAAGTATATATTCTGGTAGAAAATTTTGGATAGTTTCTTTTGTACAAGATAGCACCCAATCTTTGGCTATTTTTAAAGCGCGATCGCTTAGTTGAACAACTCCCTTTAGTTAATTAATTATGTTTTTGAATAAGGTCTTATTTGTAGAGATATTCTGTACATATTTTTGTATATAGCTTTTTTGCCATTGTTATATTGTAGGCTGATAGGGTTAGGGGCATAAAAGTCTTTCAAGAAATTAGTTGGTTTTGAAACGGTTGTTGCAAATTTTTCAGGAGAAAGAAAGATCGGCTGCATTCGAAGCTATTGGATTACTGGCTGTTGCAGTTAAAAATGATATTGTTCGTTACTGGAGAAAATGGAAGAATGTTCTGGAGTATATCAAGAATTCTTTGCCAAGCAAAGATTTAGGCCACAAGTGTGTCTCCATTTCTTTTTGTACTTGTTTCACTTCTACTTTGTCTGCGCGTAATGGCTTTTATTTGTAAGGATCTTTAATCTCATTGAGCATGGTAAATTTACAACCTTTGCGCCCATTTTCTGCAGAGCATGAGCTATGTATAAATCTGTTCTCGAATCGCTCCTTCCCAAATGTGTTCCTTTGCCTCTTTTTCAATTGATGCAATCTAGTCTTTGTCTTCTATCAAGGTGTGAGGGTATCTTTGTACTTTGTAAGATACACATTCTTGTTTTATGTTGTCTTTGTTTATTTTCTATCAATATAGCATATTCCGCTCGCTCTATGTATGTTCTCCACAAACTTTGAATCAAAGGAATTGATTTATTGGAACATACTTGGTGTTTCAAATGAGATATTTTCACCTAAAAGCATTTAGTTTTTAAGCGTATTCACGCAAAGCAGATACAAGATTTCAGGATCATTACTCAGAGAATATGCTATTGTTTTTGACATGAACTGTTTTCATCCCCATAGACGCAAGCCAGCATCCGTCGATCCTATGATATTTGCTTGTGTAAGCATGATTGCAAAAGCTTTTGGCCACCGTATGGCAACGAAGGGCTCAATCTTTAAAGAAATAATTGACCAAATGCTTGGAGTCGGACTGAGGTATGCAATGCCAAAGCTATTGAGGTCTATGTCTTAGACTTTTAAATGTCATGGACTTCTCGCCGTTATAGATATTAAGTATGTTTGGTATTATGCTATTTAGTTTATTTAAGTAGTAGCATTTTTCTCAGTCATTTCCTTCTGTTTTTTTGGTGCACACCAATCGTTAGATATTTTTAAGCATATTTACATGATGAAGATCGGGAACGTCTTCATTGCCACACTTGCAGAATGTGGAAATGTGTCAATTATCATTTCCATTGGTTTCCTAATTATTTTTCGGTATTTCTTTCTCAGTATTTCCTAATCCAATGTGAGTTATAATTACTGTTCCTTTTGCTCAGCCCTGCTTTAACTGCATGCCTGAGGGATCTTGCTGATTTGATTCCAACATCAAAGAAACACATTCAAGGTGATTTTCTGTTGTTACCACTCTGATGTTTTCCCATCTTTGTGTGTGCTCTGTTTGTAAGTTTATTTTTGTTAGACCCGAACAGAAGATTGAGAATTAAAGAGTTGCTTCTAATGTAGGAAGGAGAGCTATTTTAGATGATGTTGCTATGCATATTGCGTTGTGTTGTACTTCTGTTTTGATGATTCAATGGCCTGAATAAAACAGGTCAGGTCGATAGTTTCACAGGGATCTATTTTGAAGCTGAGATAGTGGGGAATAATTTGTCAAACGTTTCATGTACAGTGGCTTTAAATTATTTTGCCAGTAGGAGATAATTCCTACAATACGTGTAGAAGAGCCAGTAGAAGATAGTTCCTGTAATTGCTCGGTTATTTTATTGATATCATTTATGTGGATGATCATATTGGTAATTGGCAGTATTACATTATTAACCTACTAAGTACATAGCTTTTTGTTTTCTGTCATGAGCTGAAAGACACTTGTGCTGTAAAAGTACGTTTAATTGTAGATGGGTTGTTAAATATGCTGTCTAATATTCTGATGCATGTGCCTCTGCGACACCCTGGAATGCCTAAAAGTGCGATGCAGACTCCAACTCCCTCAGGTACTTTTTCATCGATAGTTCATATTTACTTTGCCCATCTCATCATTGACTGTTCCACAGGCCACCTGCCCCAGTGTAGTTTTGGAGTCTTTGTAGATGCCCATAAATTTTTCTCTATATTGCAAGGCATTATTGAAACTTATCATCACTGCAGTGCTTTCTAGATTTGAGCCTTTTTCTCAATATGTATTTGGTATGTTATGTCAGATTTCTGTATCTTTTCCGCAAATGGTAAGTTTCTATTTTATTGACTAACCCTTAGCACTTATTGTGTCACTTGTGTTTCGTAATTCTACAGGCTCTTCTCATTTCAACTTCTCCGACGATGACATCACAATGACAACATTGGCTTTGCGTACTCTTGGGACATTTGATTTTGAAGGTGAGTTTTTTGTCCCTCTGCGGTGTATCTTTTTATATTCATCCCTCAGATGTCCTGTTATTTTGTATCAGTTTTGTTCCACTTATTATAGAATACTTTGATGAGGGGTATTTGTTATTTTCCCAAATCTTCTTAGTCAAGCCCTATCTCCATTTGGTGCTAATTTTGGAAAAACTTAGTTTTCTTAATCGTAGAATTCTCAGATACATTTTTGAATGTTTCCGAGCTTAGGTAACCCCTTTTAATACAATTTGTTCATCATAGGCCATACCCTGACCAAGTTCGTCACGCATTGTGCTGATAATTTCCTGTCAAGTGAACACAAAGAGATTCGCATGGAAGCAGTTAGAACATGTTCTTGCCTTCTCACACCCACACCACATGTATGTATATAAAGCATTGTTATTCTCTGAAAATGCCTTTTCCACTGATTACCTCATTCTGAAAGCTTGAGCAGATACATATTGAACAAACTCCTTAGTAGCTAGATGCTACAACTTACTGACACCCAACACCCTTACACTGATTGCAAGTTTTTTAAAGCTGTAGCGTGATTGGTTGAGCGTAGCATAGCATACAATCGCAACAGTTATTATTCAAATGTGACGTACATTGTAGCCTTTTTAACTTAGCATAATCTTAACCTTCTAACTGGAGCCGTTTTTCATGCAATATTCTTCACATGTTTTACAGGTTTATCATGTACCAAATCAACTCCCTGTATGGTTCCTTCTGTTACTTGACAACAACTGAGTATATGTTCAAGTAATAATTCAAGTTTTGTTGTCTCAGGTCCTCGATTGCGTGAACGGCTGCTTTGCTTAGTTCGCTGTCAACAGGAAAATTTTACTTACCTTAATAGATCGAGCTAGTTAAGACTTCTATTTATCCTCTCGAACCATCCATGCCATTCATAACAGTAGTCAGTTCTTTTGCCATCCGGTGCAATGTAGAACTTCCTTAAGATTTCCTTCCATGTGATGGTGTCCACAGTTTGCCACCTTAAGCTATGTCGATCTTGCTGCACCAGGAGTTTCCAGCCATAGGCAGTCTTTGTTGATGTATTGAACAGGTAATTTGAAGAATGTTACCATAAAGCTCTGTTTGTTGACTGGTCTTTCCTCGATTGCTTAAAGCGTTTGTTGCAAAGCGTTATTAGGCGTTTATACTGATTTTAGCCCATGGTTGTGCCAAGCAAAGGCAATCAACACCCATTAAGTGCTGCAAGCACTCAAGTTGTCTCTGAAGTTCTAAGCAAACTCTTAACTGTTGGAATAACTGATCCAGGTATGCTGCCTTGTTTAGTTACTATGGTACGCAAGAATTTTGAATTGTATCATCAGTTTCATTTTCTATTGAGGAGTGAATTGCAATTTGTCATTTCTTAGTATAAGAAATTTATTTCTTATTCAAAATTGTCCATAGTAGTATCAAGGACACGGGACATCGCGTTTGCACTATTGTGATTGGACGAGTGCTAGCCAATCAACTTTAGAATATATCATCGTTTCATTCTCTGCCCCTTGTGACGTGTTCTTTAATATTTACGTAGATTCCTTCAGTAATCCCCATACAGTCGAATAGGTAGTTCCTTTACTTCGGATTTTTACATTGAAATTTTAAGCACATCTCGTTTGTATTATCACTTCAATCGTCTTAGTTGGGAATCGACGAATGTATGTAAGATCAATTGCTCTCTCGCCTGTATTCACACATCAATTCTGAGTTCTTGTGAATCCAAGTTCCGTCGAAATCTCCATGTGCAGTGCAGCAATCATATTTTTAACTGCTTAAGTACACTGAGTCGGAACTCCAGTATTCAAAGTAGAAAGTGTTTGTTTTTCTTTCCAATCGGAATTTTTCATGAAACTGAAGTATATAGGAATGTTTAGTATTTGTGACTTTTTTGTATATTATTTCCGTAGATCCTGATATCAGGTTATGTGTTCTTGCCTCGTTGGATGAAAGGTTTGATGCTCATCTTGCCCAGGCCGAGAATCTACAAGCATTATTTGTCGCGTTGAATGATGAAGAATTTACAATTCGTGAACTGGCGTTGAGTTCTATTGGAAGACTAAGTAGTTATAATCCGGCATACATTTTGCCTTCATTAAGGAAAACATTAATTCAGGTAGTCCTTTTAAGAACTCGTTTTTAATATACATCGTCTGTGCGTATGAACAAAATTATTTATTCTCATTAAACGAGTATGAAGTGTTATTCGAGGTGAATTGGGCAAAACTCTTTTGCTCACAGAGGATAATCAATTTAGAACTCCCTACCTAGTAAAATAAAATCTTCTAGGACTTTTGGGTAATTGAAGAGCAAATTAAAATCCATGCTTGTCGGCAAAAACTACAAAATTTACTTTAACTATTTATTTTGTGTATTTTATCACTATTGTAGATTATGAAATTTTGTAAAATTCATTTAACTTCATTTATTTTTTTGTAAGTAGCATTTCTGTAAGTTTTGGCATGGCCCCCTGTAACTAGATATAAGATCTGATTAACCACCATTTATGGATATTGAAAAATGAAATAGAGAATGAAAGACGATTTTACAACCATTCTATTGCGTCTTATTGTAGTCTAATGCAGCTCGTTCTCTCCAATTTCATCATATGGCAGTTTTTTCCAACTCAAACTTCGTCCAGTTTTATCTACACCCTCCTGCTGAATGTGTAATGAATATATCTTTCAGATTTTAACAGAGCTAGAGTACAGTGGAATTGGTAGAAACAAAGAACAGAGTGCAAGGATGCTTGGACATTTGGTTTCCAATGCCCCAAGACTCATCAAGCCATACATGGAACCAATCCTTCGGGTTCGTTTTTCTAATAAATTTATCTACTTTACTCATTAACGTTAACAGGATATCTGAATGCTTGAAGCGTATCATTAAAATTGTATTTGATTTGATATACAGTTGACTACACGGCCCTAAATTACCCAGAAAATTCTATTATTTATGGTAAGAAAGATAGAGTATTTAAATAAATAGTACTTTACGCTTATACTAGTGTTCCACCGGAATAATCCCACCCGAATGGGAAACTATGATGCCGTTGTTCCGATAATTTGCAAGTGGTTATTTGTTTGATGACATGACAAGTCGGAGTACTTATCAACTTTTTATTATGTAAGTTTGCTCCACTGTTTTCCCTATTAATCTACTCTTACTTTCCTTATAAACGGGGATATCGGAAATATTTCTGAAACATAATAGACAAGTGCCTTTATAGCGGAAGGGGGGGGGTCGGAAATATCTCTAATATCTAATGGCAATTTAACTGTCTATTGCGCTTTTGACAAACATCAAAAGATATATTCAATTGGTGTAAGAAACACGATCACTTAGTAAAAGAAGAAATTTCTTTTCTTTTAAGCTTCCAGACCATTTTTCAGTCCTTGAAATTTAATAAACGGGGCATCCTAGTAAGTTCCAGAGAAGTTGGAAAAACATGAAAAATTATTATGCGCTCCCCCTCCCCGTTTATTAGGGACCTAACAGTAAGCTTTTCACATGGCAGTGTCGCAATGTATTTTCAGCTCTTGTGCCATTTTCATTGGGAATTCTGAGTCCCTAGTTTTAACTCTAGAAACTTGGTCAGTTGCATATTTGCGTGGTTGAATTTTAAAGTTCAAAGTGTCTACATAACTCTTTCCTCCAAAGGCACAAGATTCAAGGAATGAGATTTCTTTTGCGATATGTAGTTTGTACTCAAATACTCAATAATTCCAGATCATTATATTTACACTTTGAAGTTAGAAACCGTTTACAAACTTTTAGACCGTAAATGCCCGAAAATTTAAGAAATTTTTAGCCCTAACCGTCTCACTAAGTTTCTTTAAAAAATGTGTATATGCTTGAAGAGATGATGTGTCTTTCATTTGTTGTCTATGTATTTTGTTCACAAGAATTCCTCGGTTTTCCCTTGCAATTTCAAGGTATGAAGTCTTCCGTTCACGATGAATGTTGTGAAACATTTCAGTTATTGGTTTTCATTTTAGGCGCTCATACCGAAATTGAAAGACCAGGACCCTAATCCTGGAGTCGTAACAAGTGTATTGAATACTATCGGAGATCTGGCCCAGGTAGATAATATGGATAGCAGATATTTTCGTCTGAATAAGTGATTTAAGGAATGTGAATTGTTTATGAATGAAATCAGTTGGTTTTTTAGTAAGCTCTTGCATGAACCATGATAAGGAGTCATGGAGATTCTATGCTCATAAAATCATGTGAAATGGAAAATGCTATTTGTTGTTTACATCTTTCAACTCAATAGATGATTTCCCACATTTTTAATTATCTTTTTGTATTTGATAGCTATTCATCCTAGAGATGTAATTATATTTTAAGAACCACGCCTTTTTGTTGTGAGATCTTCCGTCTAGATTCTCCTCTTGGCCTGTCTTGTAATAGAGCTGTCTTTGTATAGTATGCTTTCGTGACCTGTAAATTATCATCATCCAGCAGAGGATGATGTCTCATCAATTTAATTGTTACTTGAAGATATGTTTTATACCATGGGCAAAGCATTGTGATATAGAGAGAATAGATAAAACCTGCGACTGCCTGTAGGCAGAAATCTTTTTTGTGGCTGCATGAAGTTTGGTAGATTTTATATAAGGTTGTTGTTAAACCTTGCTTAATTCGAATTATGTTTTTTCGAGCGATTTAACAGGTGTTTATTTCCCACGGGAATGGGAACATCATCCTATGGAAAATAGATATTTTTCTATTGTTGCCTGCAGTTGTTTGTAGCAATTTTTGCCCACTAGCTACGAACTAATTTGCATATCCAGTATATTTCGCAAAATATTGATGAGAATCTCATAATAGGATACAGCTTACATGCAAACTTTGAGCGAACTATTGATCGTTCCTTTTTTATATCTCGAATTCTGAAAAGTTAATTGTTTATGAACAGGTCAGTGGTTATGAGATGAGGAAGAATGTCGACGAGCTTTTTACAGTTATTATTGAGATGTTGCAAGATGCTTCCTCGCTCGTCAAAAGGGAGGTGAGTGATTCTGTTGCCACCATATACATATTTTCTGTGCATTCTTTATAGCTCTAATCAGCTAATCAAATATGTTTATATCATCAAATCTACAAGAGCTTTGGGGATATACAGCAATTGTAAATTGGCCATATACTTTCTCCTTCTATCTTGCAGGTGGCTCTTTGGACATTTGGTCAGCTAGTTGAGAGTACCGGGTATGTATGGCAACCAAATGCTTTTCGTTTTGGCGATGTATAGGGGAGCAGTCAATAAGTATCGGGGAAACTGGAGCAGAGGGAAATGGGCTGGGGATTGAGATTTTGATGTATGTTGGCATTGGGGTATGAAATTTATATCAACTTTCAAGCTGGGGTATGAAATAAAAGTTCAGGAAATACTAGAAGTGGCAGGATGGCAGATACCTGGAGAATATCCACCAATTGTTGTGTTGTATAATACTTTAAACATTTGCATTCATGCCTTTTTGCGTAGCTGAGTATCAAAATATTTTGAGTCCACTGACTGGAGCTTCAAACAATCTCTGCATGTTTCACTGGGGACAGAATGTTTGTAGCTATTTTTTCGTTTGCCTCCGCCCCCCTCCCCCGTATGCGTAATGACTGTTTCCTTACTATGATATTTAGCATGTAGTTTTATACCATTACACTTTGACGTTCTCCTCATGATGTTTTGTAATCTTATCATTGTACATCGTAACTTCGATGATTGTAGGAATAAAGTATCTTTGAAATAAAAAGTCATCAATTCCTTAGTGTATTAACTCTTGTTTCTTATATTTGTTCCATTGGTATCAATGAATTGAAATTGTTTTTTAGATATGTCGTAGAACCCTACAAAAAGTATCCAAACTTGCTAGAGGTCCTTTTAAATTTTCTCAAAAATGAACAGTCTCCTGGGATCCGGAAAGAGGTAAGGGAAGTCAAGCAATTTAGTCCGTTTTTAGATTATGCTTACCACTCAGCCTTAGGCCATTATGCCAGGTGTACTTGAGAGAAATAGGCAAGAGTTGATTGTTATTCGTGTCATGTCTCACGGGTAGATGTCTCACGAGTGCGTTTGTAATTCTATAGGGAATTTCCATTTCTAATCGAGATTTAAAGTTTTAGCAAGCTTGATGTTCACTCTTTCCTGCAATTTTGTTTACCTTATGCAGGATACAAGCATGCCTGCAGATGGAGTCAACAGCACTGATTTTTGAATGATTTCTTCACATACCGTAAATCCTTGAATTAGCCCCCTGGAGGCTTATTTATTTTTAATGCTTTTTGGGTGGGGGCTTATTCGAGGGGGGGGCTTATAAAATTATTTGACAAATGTCGTATAAAAAGCTCATTGTCAAAGCTCCTTTTCTCCGTACTTCTACAAGAACAGTCTAAATTTAGGCATTATTCTTTATCAAAGTCTTCATCATCGTTTGGGGTGGGGGCTTATTCGAGGGGGGGGCTTATTAACAATTTGAAGTCCTAGCATGGGGGCTTATTCGAGGGGGGCTTATTCGAGGGGGAGCTAATTCGAGTATTTACGGTACTGAAGAGTGGAGAAATGAAATGTCGCCAGTATTATCATGCCATTAGTATTGAAACGTCCTAGTATTTATAATTTTCATTTGTGGTTGTTTGTTTCATAGGCTATCCGTGTCCTTGGTCTCCTTGGTGCTCTCGATCCATATAAATACAAACAGATACAAACAGGAAGTGTAGTTGATTCATCGTCAACACCAATCAGCTCTCCAATCGGAAAATCAAACGATCCAAGTGATCAGAGTAAGTACTTTTGCTTTTGTTGTAATGCCTTGTTGCTTGTCGATGTGTGATTTGTGTGACACAGTGACGTTTTTCTATCGATTTGAAGCTTATAAAGGTTCAGCCGCAAGATTATATAGGTGTCATCTAGCTGATGAGAGTATACTAGTTTTCAGACAGTTTTCAAATTTTTTTCTAATAGTTTTCAGATACTTTTACGAGGGTAGCCCTTCAGTAAATACTGATTTTTAAGGGGTACCCCTCCATATACCTCACAACATAAAATTGAAAATACTAATATATACTGTTATTTGAACATATAGCAACTAATTTACAAAATAGTAAGTTAAAAAAGTACAGAATAAAAAGCTAGAAAGTATAAAACAGGTTTGTTCAGACAAGGTACTTGCTCAGTTTCAACTGTAAGGACATTCCATTTTGTGATTCCATACTAAGATAAATCAAGCTTTGAACCTTAGTGAACCTTTGAATCTTAGTGAACGAATGCCAGCTTTGAACTGCGTATTTAAAGTGTTATGTCTATACTCGAATGTACTCGAATGGCAAATGTGAGATTTGCCTGGTTGAATGGCATGGTATAATCTTTTTATAGAAATATGAATTTGTTTTTAGAATAATCACTTTGCATTTTGAATAGTATTTTGTGTAATGATCGGGCTGTCCACTGTGATTCTCCACAAATTTAAACTATGTTTGCACTTGATTAAATTGCAATTATTTTTTAAGTTGGTGATTGATTGTACCGATTTAACGGTAACTATTCTCTTGCTAACGACTTATCGGTGAGTTTTTGATTTCTCCAGTTGAGACTAGTACCAGTGAAATGTTGGTTGCTTTGGGAACAGTGCAACTCGATGAGTTCTATCCAGCTGTTGCTGTCGGAGCTTTAATGAGAATTATGAGGGACCCTGCACTTAGTACACATCATAACACTACTATTCAGGTTTGTGGTTTATGACATATAGTTGTAGTAGTCTATTTTGTCAAGTTGTCTGATTATGCGTGTGTGTGTGTGTGTGTATGTATGTGTGTGTGTGTGTGTGTGTGTGTGTGTGCGTGCGTGCATGGGTGCGTGCATGGGTGCGTGCATGGGTGCGTGCATGGGTGCGTGCATGGGTTCGTGCATGGGTTCGTGCATGGGTGCGTGTGTGTATGTGTGTATGAGTATGTGTGTGAGTGTGCTGTACCATTTTTCGTTTGTTTTTCTAATTTTGTTTGTCTCTTAACAGGCAGTTCAGTTCATTTTCAATAGTCTGGGCATGAAGGGAGTCCAATATCTGCCACAGGTTTGTTTTTCCTTTCAACGCGAATTTTCTCTAGATCTTACCAGAATGGTTGCAGGAGATTTTAATTTGTTAAATTCAATGTGATTTGTTAGACCTATTTGACCGTGTCTCCTTTTTTAAACAAGGCTGAAAACTTAGCTATGAAGCAATTGGCTCTATTTCTATATATCTAGAGCTTACATTTTATGCCAATATGAGAGATGTTTCTGTTTCTTCTTTCTTTAGTTAATGCCCTCATATTTGAATGTCATCAGAACGTGTGATCCTTTATTTAGAGAAGTAAGTATCTCCTGCGTAGAAGAATTTTTAAACGTTTTAATATAATCTCCATTGTTTGTAATGTATTTTACGTTCAGCTTGGTTTTCCGGCTTCCGTCTTTTGTGATTAAAACGAGTGAAGAGTATTTTGTCATCAGGTACAAGAAGATAAATCTGCACTATAGCAGGACTCATAGGGTCAGTCAAGAAAATTAGGAACAACTGTTTTTAAGGACAGTCGGGAAAAGTAAGGAGAAGTCAGGAAATCTTATCGAAACTTGAAGAAAGTCAGGGAAAAGTCAGAAATGTTTATTATCCATGCAAATGAATTCATTGGTACCCAATAGACAACTCTACATCTATTATATGCACATGCCAAAACAAGGAAGTCAGCTTTTATTTGCTTGCAAATTACTAATTAAGTACAGAATTAACATCATTGGCAAGCAATTTTTAATATTCATTGCTTTAAGATTGTTGGTATCTTTGTTCCTGTTTGAGATAGTAGTTGACCAGAGAGCCTCCTTCTCTTACCTAAATTGGAAAAATGTATTCAATTACTTAGTTTTAGAGGATGGGTTAGTCGCATGATTTGTAGTACCGGTTGAAAAATATTGTAGTTAGGATAGCCACCTTCATTTTCAAGAAAAAAGTCAGGAAAAATATGAGGCAGAGTGTGTATGAACCCTGTATTAGCTGCATTCTTGCATTCTTCGTAGCTCTGAAAATATCTTCTTCGTTTCATGATGATATTCTTCACGGTCATTTAATTATTGTATTTTATGATTTAGAAAAATCATATGAATGCCGAAATATCCTATAGGGTAGGACAAACTGACGGTTCTTTTTATCATAGTACATGCTGCAGCAGCTTGGGAAAATGGTATCCATCGTCCGACAGCACATTAGAAATTATCTTGACGAGATTGCAGCTCTTATCAAGGTAGTAAATACGGTGTATTATTTGTGTGTCTTTGTTAGGAAGTGCCTTTTGTGTCATGTTAATCAAGTTTTCCCGTCGATATAAAGAGTTGGATGTGCTCTAGAGTGTTACGCATCCCGAGGTATATGACAATTATTACGAATTTGAAGTGGATTTTCTCCCTTATTTCCAGTTTTCGAATAGCCTTATCGTTAGTGATGTAAACGTTGCAGAGTATTTGATTGAATGCAAGCGTTATGCTTCTATGATCTTCTACGATCCATAGATTGTATTAACTTCCTGTTCAATCTTCTAAAATTATTACCGCTGATTTCAAATATTATATTCTTGATTCACTAACCATGTTTTTGTCATATTGTGATTTTTTCCACAGGAATATTGGACCGTAAATAGCCCAGTAACTTTGCAGAGTACAATAATTTTGTTAGTCGAACAACTTGCTGTAGCACTAGGTGGAGAGTTCAAAGTAAGAGATATGATTCCATTCTTTTCTGTTCTTGTTTCAACCATTGTATGTTTCCGAACAGAATTACAGCATTTTGTATTTTTATACCCATCAGCTATGCCCCATCACCTATGTATAATATGGTCTTGCTAATGAGGGTTTGAGTTAGTATTTACACAACCGAGCATTTTTCTCAATATACATTGAGTTGCTCAATCACAGAATGTTTATGTCTACAAAACAAACTAGGAATCTTTATTGAAAACAATTTAATATGAATTCCTATGATTATTACATTATCGTATATTATGTTATATTATATTTAGCTTTATAGTGTATGTAATCGATTTTTGAGATGGAAATGGCTTTAAAGTTTATAGCGTATGTTTTCTTGATACCTCGATGCTGAAGCCTTTTCTTGGCTAAAATTCATTGATATAATTCCATTATTGCATTTCTTATAAATGTCAGTATAATTTCCATTTTTATTTCATTAATTTGCTTAACATCAGTTAATCCTATACAAGCTACAACAGCTAGAATAAGGATGACATTCCTCACCATTTGTACAGCATTCTGTCTTTATATTTAAATATCATTCAAGCAGTTTCTGATCGGAGTATCATGGCTGATAGCCTATCCCAGTATTGTCACAGTTGCCCAGTAGTGAGACTAATTTATCTCCCGTTTCACAGCTTTATGTGCCACAGATTGTGCCACAAATGTTGAAAGTGTTTGCACACGATAGCAGCCAAAACAGAAATGTCACTGCCAAAGTATGTTGCTTTATTTGAACCTTGTTGATTTAGCTAAATAATTTATATTGTAGGATTTATTACGTAAGCAAAGAGCGGTTTGTGTCGCAAAAACACCTTGATTGTATGAATACATGTAGGAGTGGTATACGCGTCTAGTATGCGCGTTTACGTGTCAAAGATCTGTCTTGTTTTCATTGAAATGTTCAGGGCGTTTGATCAGAACACCATTGAGAATGGCTGAGTAGTACACAGCATTGGTCTAGAAGTGTTCATTGTTCAGTGAGATGTTTAGCGCATTAAACTGTCTTACCAGTAAACATTGCTGAACAGTATGTAGCACTGGTCGGCAAGTGCTCAAGGTGGTCTGTGAAATATTCAGCCCAAGCCCATTTGCCTAGGACTTTGTGTAGGCTAGACAAACATATATATTTAGTTACTACAAACACATCTCTCTTTCCTTTTCTAGTTACTCAAAGCTATTCAGAAATTCGGCCCGAGTTTTGATGATTATCTTCACCTTTTGATTCCTCCTGTTGTCATGCTTTTCGATTCATCGGACACTCCTTTGCAAGTCAGAGAGTAAGTTGACTAGAGAGCTTAGCAATATTTATAAGTAACTTTGAACGAGCGATGCAATGGTTCTCTTCGTACTTAGTACTGTGATAATTGTGTAAGAGTTTGGTGCTTTAAGAGGTGTTTAATTGAGGTTGTTGGGAGGTGGGGACAGAGGGTGCAGGTTATCGCGGACCCCATACCTGAAAAGGGTCCCCAAAGGTTTTGAAATCATTCTTTGGTGATTGCAATAACTTTCAAGTGTCACACCCCGAGCTCCACGCACGGTTTTGTCGGGCCTATACTTGGTACGTGTTTGTAACTCTCTGATTATGTTTTGCAGATGCGCTCTACAGACTTTGGAAAAGTTATGCGACTCAGTTGATTTGCGAGAATTTTCCGCCCGGATTATACACCCACTGGTCCGTGTTTTGGATACGGTGCCAGACTTACGAATAAATGCTATGAATGCTCTTGCCGCAATTGTGATGCAACTAGGAAGAAAATTTGCAATTTTCATTCCGACAGTTAACAAGGTAAGCTGAAATGACAATAATCAGTAGAACATTTAATATTGAGTTAGGAATCAGCACACACAAGAATACCCATTAATTCATGGATTTGATATTTGGACGACTGTACAATTACGTGTGCTACTTGTCTGTTAGGGGGTGGGGGTGGGAGCTCTGCCAGTTGAGTCTTTTGCTTTTTAGTTCTTTCTCCTGTTCATATTATACTATGTTTTTGTGCTAGATTTATTCTAAATATACAGATCTTGTTGAGTATACATCGCATAGTCATAAATTATTTTAATTACTTGAAATGAAATGATATTCAATAGAATAGGCCCTGAGAAATGCAAGTTTTAAGCTGCATTAAGTTATGAGGTTCTCGTACTTCGTTGGATTTTATTTATTTACATCCTAAAAATAAGATCTTTGAGTAGCAGATGATTTATTTTGTCAATAGATTTTGGCTAGACATAAGATTCAACACCAACGTTATGATTGCATGGTTGCAAAAATTCAAAAAGGTAGCATCTCACTTGATTACGAGACTGATCCATTGCTCCGCCACAAAAGCTCAAAATCATCATCAAATGACGACTCCGCAGC